>OW804099.1:110547478-110954978 GCA_942159475.1 Sthenelais limicola
TGTGGTGGGGCATTGATGGGGCGCGTAAGTGTCATTGCGGCGGGGTGCAAATTAATGAAAATTATTTGCGTAGTTGTACCAATGTGTGGACTGGAAGTAAAAAGTCCCATAGAGTTAGCATTGGGGCAATAAATAATCACTCAAGAGCAGATCTGTACATCGGCCCCATTAAAGGTTTAACATTTATGGAGGCTATAGTTGAAATCGTTTGCTTCTAAAGATGGATATATGTAAGTTAGAATTCCTGAAATTATATGATCGATGAACAAACAGATTATTTATCTCTGCAATGTTGGGCTATGGGAGTTTTGCGCGACATGTCCACATGACGTCATGAAACTGCTACAGTAGCGCAACTCAAAAAATTGCTGCCGTGGACTACTATTGCTGTACAATAGGGTCACACCATCAGAGAATGTACAATTGGCAGCTCTACACATTAGTAAATTCTCTTAGATTACACCACAAAGGAATAAATACAAGGTATATCTGAGAATAATAGGTATAATGATGACGTTTTAGAAGCACTGTAGCAAAAAAACAACTAAACAAAATCCTTTAAAATGTTGCTTAAATGAATCTTAGATGGGTTGGAAAAGAATGGAAGGAAAAGTAGAAAATGTTTAGGTTTTGACCAACGTTAACAGAGAGCAGCTTTAAATGTGGCGATGAAGAGAGTGAATACATTTCCATGCAATGTTAAGTCTATGGGGATCATTTATTTCTTATCAACACATGATAGTGAAAGTGAAACACGTTGTTTACTCTAAATCACTCGCTGCCACCAACACATTAAACAAACCCATATTCTCTCTGTACAAGTCTCTATAAAAAATGCATCATTATGTCATTACACGATAATTATATATTATTATATTTGTATAGCGTACAATCACTGCAATAATTATAATATGTTCCTTTGATTGATATAAATCTTCTTGCTTCCATTAGATGATATTAGACCCAAACCCCTACATTTGCCTGAACTAGCCTGTTAATGGGATTTGACATATATGTGAATCGCCAGAAAATGTACAATTAACCTTCACCAATCCTCTCAAATAACACAAATTTCAAACAAAAATCAGGTTCAAATTACAGTTCAACATAAGCTAACAGATTGTTTGAATCAAGGCAATACTAAATATACTCAGATTTACTTAGTGTTGATGATTTTCAGCATAGTTGAGCAGAATATACTAAATGTGTTGATCTGTCAGTTGTACATTTTCTGTAAATCTGACCCACATTCAGGTTCCACACATAGTTAAGACATCACATTATAAACTGAACTTTTCATCAAGACATGAGTTTTCAATTTGTTACTTTCACTAATTATGATTATTACATGATTATTATCTTGGGTTAATCTTGGCTGGGTTATTAAAGAATTAATGATTGTCAGTGAGAGGTTGGTGGTGCACTGATTTGTGGATAATAGGGTCACACCATCAGAGAATGTACAATTGAAAGTTCTATACATTTGTGATATGTTTCTGGAAAATAAGTCACAAGTCGCAAAATCTGGATTGCGATATATGACCATATTTGAAAAGAGGAGATCAAGCTGATTCTAATGATCGTAAACACTAGGATACTTTTAAATGTATTTCTATATTTTAAGTGTGATAATTTTCTTTTTGAAAAAAACAAGTTTTCAATGTTTCTGGGTGGGTAATTATCAGGGAAGTAACTAAATATACTTCATAAGTGCTACACATTAAACCCCACATTAACATGAAGGATATCTAAGATGTGTTTCAATATTCTAAGTCTCTTATATATATTTAATGAAAATGTACCATTCACCTTGACAAATCCCTGAAATAAACCTAAATTTAAGACAAAAACCAGGTTCAAAATGACAGTTCAACATAACCAGAGAGATTTATTGAATGAATACAATACAGAATATACTCAGATATACTCAGTATTTATAATTGTTCCTCTAATTTAGCAGAATTTGAGAGATGTGTAGAACTGTAGATTGTGAATTTTCTGAGGATTGGACCGTTTTAATTAGCTGGAGTGATTTGCGGGGGGCTCTATCATGCAGTAGATCATAAGGGGTAGATAAGACAGAGCTTTATGAGCGTATAATAGGGTAGATGTCAACTGCAATATGTATACATGGGTCAGATTTCAGAAAATGTGCAATTGGCAGAGCTACAAATCAGTAAATCCTGCTAAATTTGGCGGACAAATGATGAATACACGGTATATCTGAGTATATTTGGTACACCATTGATTTAAAGCGTTAGTTTTGTTATGTTGAACTGTATTTTGAAGCTAATTTTAGTCTTAAATGTGGGGTATTTGAGAGGATTGGTTATTGGTTGTTGTATTGATAGCATTTCATTGTTACAATGATATTGGTGAAGGCCAATAGGGGATCTGCATAGCCGCCATTTTGAATCCTAATTCGCATGGAATTATGGGACTAAGGGGACAGTATAAAATCTATACAAAACATGTCATGTTCAGCATGGAATATCTATCAATGCTCTAATATCAATATCCATGTGTTATACATGTATCCATGACACAAGTCCCCATCTTTCCCATCATGCATTTGGGTTAACATAGATCATTTATAAAAAGCTATGATATTGGTGAAAAGATTCTTGCAATTTCGATAAAAATGTTGCCAAATCTTCAATGTCAGATTTTAACAGAATCCATCCAGCATGCACTGTCGTAGACATGCGCAGTGAGACATGCAAATCCCCTATTGTACACTTTCTGAAGGTCTGATGTGCCTCATGATACACATCTTATGTATATTTATATCAATGTTGCTGCATTTGATTCTCCTGATATAGAGTACAGTTGCATAAATCAACCTTTTTTTCAAATTTCTCTTTTAAGTTTTCTTTCATATGTGATATGTGAAATATGATAGGTCGCAAGTCGCGAAAAATGTATTTTGAGATATTATCATATTTGAAGAGATGAGATCAAGCCGATTCCGATGATGGTAAATCTTTGGTCGTCCAATAAGTAATTCTATATTTTCACGCATAAAAAAGCTATTCACTATATTTATAATGTTCAATCACTAATTAAGTATAACATACTCCTTAGGATAAACGTCAGATATGGATAGATATGTTCAATACACACCTTGACATTTGATACACAAAACGAAAATAATCTGAATATCATTTCTACTGCGGCTTGCAACATTTTCAGTAACACATCATATGCCCATGCCATATGAGGGATATGAGGGGTGCAATTGTAATCCATTTATTCTACATGTTCAGTATGTGATTTGTAAGGGAAAGCTACACTATGATTTTCGCTCTCAACCTCTCTGTATGTGTGTCGGTGTCTGAAGCCACTGGCACTGAAGGTATCCACACTATATTAATTGTGTATTTACAACATTCAAGCACAACGTTGTAAAAGGCTCTGACTTTCAAGTTTGCTTACATGTGTCAGACTTCAGAAAATGCACAATTGACCTTCACCAATCCTCTCAAATAAACCAAATTTAAGAAGAAAATTAGGTTCAAAATGCAGTTTAACATAACCAGACAGATTATTTAATGAACTCAATACAGAATACGCTCAGATATACCTAGTATTTATCATGTTTTCACTCTAATTTAGCAGAATGTAAGAGATGTGTAGAACTGTAGATTGTGCATTTTCAGAAAATCTGACCCATATAGATCTCAAGTGATGTTATCTGGGTATTGTTTCCCGCCAAAATGTTTTCAAGAAAGTGATTTGGAAGCTATTTCAATGCTATTCCATTCGGGAAATTGCACATGCTTGGACCCACTTGCGGCAGCTGGGCGTTTACTGGGGCTGATGCAATGTCACCCCAGCCTGAATTAAGGTGGGAGTGAAAAGGGATGGGGGAATTGAATAGAAACTATACATGCTGAGAAGTACTACCCGTTTTAGACGGGAGGCATGTAGTCAACATAAACTAAAACGCTAACCAGCATTTCCAGAGATATTGTATCTACATCGACAAACTTGTTCTGTAGATGTCATTGTTGTGATTCTGGGTTGATTATTACTAGAGAAATCAGAAGGAACGATCGGTGATTTATACGGCAGAACTGAACGAACTTTGACAATTTAAAAACAGCTGTTCTGACTGGGGTTATAACCTATATATATGGCGTTAGGCATCGATTGGGCCTTAAACAATTTCTCTCCTGAAGCAACGTTAATGTATTAAAGGTATGAAACCTAATATGGGTCAGATCTTCAGAAAATGTACAATTCGCCTTTACCAATTCTCTCAGGTAACCTACATTTAAGACACAAATGAGCTTCAAAATGCTTTAACATAACAAAACAGATACTTTAAATCAACCCCAACTCCAAATAATTCAGATATATCAGGTATTCATCACTGTTTAGCCAGATTTAGCATATATTACTAAATGTGTAGAGCTGGCAATTGTTCTACATTTTCAGGCAATCTGACCCATATACACTGCAGTAATGCTAGGACTAAGATCACTTAAAAGTATAGTTGTATATCAAGCCTATTTTCGTACATATGACTTTATCTTATGCTTTAGGATATGTAGATATCTCCTGAGATTACCATGTTCTATTAATGAAACACGAGCATGCCTTGAAAAAGAGTATTGTTGATTTTTAACCAGACACCATAAGAGTGTACAAAGCAAGTAATGTTATTTTTTTCAAGAGCATCATTATCATATTTTTTCATGAAAACAGACTAATAAGATTTAAAAATGTATCTTATATTGTAAGATACATCATATGGCACATCTTATATTGTAAGATATGTCTTATATCATATGATTTCCTCTTATTTTTACGAACCATTTATAACGATCGCTAAAATTAGCGGAAATATCTAATCTACATGAATAAAATTGAAGGCAATCGCGGATCTACTTTTCTGTACATACTTTTATATGAGTAAACCTGCATTAACTTTTAAGCCTACCTGAAATATAAAGGGCCACGGTTGTCAATAATAGTTTTTAGGGGTGGGCATTAATTACAAAATAGTGAGAATTGACTGAGGGTGGTATAAGAGGTGGTTATCCCCCCGCTAGCGGTGCAATGTCATCAATACCTGACAAAATGGCATAGCCCAAGGGGGATAAACACCTCGTACACTACCCAAAGTCAATTTTGTATTCATCATGCCTCTCCCAATGTTTTTTTGAAAGAATAGAACTTAGGGTTTGATGAAAATTTAGGTCGGCAAAATGGCATAGCCCAAGGGGGATAAACACCTTGTATACTGCCCAAAGTCAATTTTGTATTTATTATGCCTCTCCCGATGTTTTTTGTGAAAAACAGTTCAGACTTGATGAAAACTTTGGTAGGGGAAATAAGCTGCGTTCCCTGCTCTGTATGTTTAACTTCTCACTTCCGGTCCTCCTCAGGTCTATTTTTCCACTGTTTGTTAAGCTAAATATGTAATACCTAGCCCCCTTCTCCTCCACAACCACCTCTTTCTTCTTCTCCTTCTCCTCCCCCTCCTCCACCACCTCCTCCTCCTTCTCCTCCTACCATCCTCCTTATCCTCCCCCACTTCCTCCATCCCCTCCTCCACATTCTCCTCCTTCTTCTTCTCCTCCTCCTCCCCTTCCACCACCCATCCTTCTTTAACCCCATCTCAACAACTTTCACCTCCTCTCCATCCCCTCCCCTTCCCCCTCCACCTTATCCTCCCCCTCCTCCTCCTCCATCTCCTGCTCTACTCTCTCATCCCTCTTCTCATCGTTCCCTTCCTCCCTCCCATACACCTCCTCTACCCCCCGCACAAATCTCCCAGAAATTGATCATATGATTTTCCAATGCTGTAGCCTATAGCTTTCCATACCATCCCACTCAGAGGCATAAAGTAAGGGCAAGTGGGTCACATTTTCAGAAATTGAACAATTGGCAGATCAACACATTTAGTACATTCTGCTAAATTAGACCCCAAAACCGTCAACACACGGTATATCTGAGTATAGTGGGTATTGCCTTGATTCAAACAATCTGTTAGATTATGTTGAACTGTCTTTTGAACCTAATTTTTGTATTAAATTTGGATTATTTGAGATGATTAGTGAAGCCGAACTGTACATTTGTTGGCGATATCACCCTGACACATCCATAGAGAGACAGTGACAGACGTAGACATCCCTCCTTCTCTTTTCTTCTTTTGGTTTTAGTCTGTGCCAATTACATTTCTCCAAGTGTATAATTATACACACACAAAACATACTCTTAGCACAGATCCTGTGAGTAATCCCACGTCCCCATGTCTCCCAACATCCATTGCCACTCTTCCTCCACCATAATAGGCTCAGATCTTCAGAAAATGTACAAATCAACTTCACCAATCTTCCCAAATAACCGAAATTTCAGACCAAAAAAAAGTTCGAAATACAGTTCAACCTAACCAAACAGATTACTATAATCAATGCAATGCCAAATATACTCGAATTCACCAAGTATTGACCAAATTACAGCCTAATTTAGCAGAAATTACTAAATTTGCACAGCTGCCAATGGTACATTTTCTGAAAGTGTGAGCCAAGCACAGCTCTCCCCGTGTCCTCCCCATACCGCCCCTATAGCCTATAATTACTTGTATAACTTATTCTACAGGTGAATGAACTACACAAGGTATCATTTGTACTAATAAGTTGACTGTAAACTGCACTGAGTAGTCAGTGATTAGGTTATAATTAATTGCTCAATTAGTGGAGGTAATGATTATGACTACAGTAGAGATATACATGGGCCACCTGTGGTTATAACCTGCACTCACTGACTCCGATCATTTAACATTTGTGATGTGTTTCAGGAAAATGAGTCATAAGTCGCAAAAAATAGATTTTGAGATATCATTATATTTGAAAAGATGAGATCAAGCCGATTCCAATGAGAGTAAACAGTCTATTAATCTAATAAGTATTTCTAGATTTTAAGTTTGATATTTTCGTTTTTGAAAAAAAGTTTCCAATATTTCTACGGGTCACCAAACAGTAAAGTAACTAAATGTAGTCCATATTATGACCTTTAAAACGAAAGGATGTATTACATAGATTGTCCTGAAATTTGATACATCAATTGATATAGCTATAAGTGATAAACCCTCCAAAAATTAGAACATTCAAATAATGATATCTTGTGAAAAAAAACACTTTGAAAAATATCAATTTTGAGACTTATGACTCATTTTCCTGAAACACATCACATTTAATGTTGAATTCTGGTTCTATTTTGTAAATGTTTCTCCAGATTTCTTAAAACTCTAGAATAACTTCTTCTAGATTGTATGTATAAATCAGCAATGTACGTTTCATGGCGTTTAATATCTAAAATCTTATTACAATGATACGCAAACTATTGAAGAAGGTCTATCATACTCAGGGATACCTGGAAGACCTGAGAAATGAATATTTCGCAGAAGGAGCTAAAGAGAGGGCTAAGTTGTAGCTTCTCCCCTTTTTCCAAGTCAATGTAACTGTTATTTGGAAATAAAATTGATACATACATACATACTGTATATTAAGCTATAACCTTGACGTTTGTCTGTAGCAATATGTTTATACCATCTTATACCATATGATACCATCTCGCCTTAAGAAGGGCCAACTAGCCCGGAAGCTTGTGTAAAAATAAAACCATCAATATCAATTTTTACAAAAAGCAAAAATAAACTTCATTACACCTCTTATATAATCATCATTTACTGAACTACCAGGATCGATATACAGCATGATTCTTCCCCCTCTATTATTCAATATGTTTATTTAGCGAATGCATTTTGTCTCTGTTGATCATTGTTGGTCACTATTGGTCTAGCTTGGTCTGTCTCAGACTCCCTCAACCTCCCTCAGCCCCTCACGGACTCCCTCGACCTCCCTCAGCCTCTCTCGGACCCTCTCGACCTCCCTCAGCCTCTCTCGGACCCTCTCGACCTCCCTCAGCCTCTCTCAGACTCCCTCGACCTCCCTCAGCTTCTCTCAGACTCCCTCGACCTCCCTCAGCCTCTCTCAGACTCCCTCGACCTCCCTCGACCTCCCTCAGCTTCTCTCAGTCCCTCTCGACCTCCCTCAGCCTCTCTCAGACTCCCTCGACCTCCCTCAGCCTCTCTCAGTCCCTCTCAACCTCCCTCAGCCTCTCTTAGACTCCCTCGACCTCCCTCAGCCTCTTTTGGTCCCTCTCGTCCTCCCTCAGCCTCTCTCGGTCCCTCTCAACCTCCCTCAGCCTCTCTTAGACTCCCTCGACCTCCCTCAGCCTCTTTTGGTCCCTCTCGTCCTCCCTCAGCCTCTCTCGGTCCCTCTCGACCTCCCTCAGCCTCTCTCAGACTCTCTCAACCTCCCTCAGCTACTGTCAGACTCCCTTGACATCCCTCAGCTTCTCTCGGTCCCTCTCGACCTTCCTCAGCCTCTCTCGGACTCTTTCGACCTCCCTCAGCCTCTCTCGGACTCTTTCGACCTCCCTCAGCCTCTCTCGGTCCCTCTCGACCTCCCTCAGCCTCTCTTAGACTCCCTCGACCTCCCTCAGCCTCTTTTGGTCCCTCTCGACCTCCCTCAGCCTCTCTCAGTCCCTCTCGACCTCCCTCAGCCTCTCTGAGACTCCCTCGACCTCCCTCAGCCTCTCTGAGACTCCCTCGACCTCCCTCAGCCTCTCTAAGACTCTCTCAACCTCCCTCAGCTTCTCTCGGTCCCTCACAACCTCCCTCAGCCTCCCTCGGTCCCTCTCGACCTCCCTCAGCCTCTCTCAGACTCCCTCGACCTCCCTCAGCCTGTCTCGGTCCCTCTCGGCCTTCCTCAGCCTCTCTCAGTCCCTCTCGACCTCCCTCAGCCTTTCTTGGACTCTCTCGGTTGTATAAGTTTGCAACTAGTTATACACTCTGTTCTATTGTATGTTTGGTCTCTTTGGATTAATATTATGAATACAGCTTACGTTACATTTAAGCTTATCAAGTTAGCATCAATAACTATGATAGAGAGAGAATTGAAAGAGGTGTTACTAATCAGATGTAATTGAACTAGGTAAACACGGGGATATCCTTAATACCCTTATACCCGGCCCACACACAGCCGATTTGCCCCCCGATTTGCACTCTGTTACATTGTATGTTTGGTCTCTTGGGATTAATATTATGAATACAGCTTACGTTACATTTAAGCTAATCAGGTTAGCATTAATAAACAATGATAGAGAGAGAATTGAAAGAGGTGTTACTAATCAGATGTAATTGAACTAGGTAAACACGGGGAAATCCTTAATACCCTTAGAGCCTGCCCACACACAGCCGATTTGCCCCCCGATTTGCCCCCTATATGTGTCGCCGATGATTCCTATGATTTCATTTCAATTAATGGTTTATATTTTTTAAATAACATAAACCAGGATCGGAAATGAAATCCTAGGGTTCATTGGGAGATCCAAATCGGGGGGCAAATCGGCTGTGTGTGGACAAGGTTTTAGTTTCACATGTGTCAGGTATGAGAAAGATATGATTCGCATTCACCAGTCTCCTAAAACAACACCGTTCCTGATAAGCAAACCAATCTGTTAATCAACGCAACTCTAAACAAATTTCTTATTAGACTATGTATCTTCATTGTACTTGACTACTTGTGAAATGATTTGACTTATTGATTTGCTGTGTAAACATTCTAAATAAAACAAAATAGAATACTGAACTAATGCAGTAGAGGGACTCCCTTGAACACTAAACCACTTATATGGCAGACGAATGGGCCTAAATAAACACTTATTATTTTCGAAATAACCAAAAAAAAACCCCAAAACAAGAAAGTAGTTTGAGTATTTGCCTTCATAAACGGACTATAAATGACTATTACATGTTTGGCCCCGGGCTCGTTTTGTTTGTTTAAACAGTATACTATATTGACACAAAAATATATGAATATGTTGTTGGTTGGATAGAAATTACCAAGGAACTGTATGACTTTAATTGTTTACCTTGGTATATGGGTCAGATTTTAGAAAATGTACAATTGGCAGCTCTACACTTTTAGTAAATTCTGCTAAATCAGGCTGCAATTTGGTCAATACTTGGTAAATTCGAGTATATTTGGCGTTAGATTGATTCTAGCAATCTGTTTGGTTAGGTAGAACTGTGTTTTGAACTTTATTTTCGTCTGAAATTCGGGTTATTTGAGAGGATTGGTGAAAGTGAATTGTACATTTTCTGAGAATTTGACCCATATATGAGTGGAAAAGATGTAATCATAACCCAGTATACGGTAGTAAAGGCTAATGTTTTAAACAATGTTTTAAACAAAAATAAACGAAACAAAGGGTTAACGAAGCACTTGCACTGCAGGGTTGAATGTGCAAGTTTGACTAAACCGCTTCTCCTCTCACGGTAAATACGCCCCCCGTTTAATTCGGTAAAAAAGACCAAAAGTTATCCCAAAAAAATAACATGAAAAGAGCAAATTATTAAATAGAGAACAGTCACAAGCTTTGTACGGGGCTTACACGATCAAAGTCAAGGACCAGAAAATTGGCAGGAAAATGCGGTGCATTTGAAAGGGGACAATTTCCCATGTGAAATAACAAAGGCTCCCTGTGTATGGGGACAATTAGAGAAAACTAAACGCTCCCCGGATGTTAAGGGAGCATGTGTTGTATTGAGTGGACGCAACTGCATGTGAAAGCATGTAATGCACATGGGTAATGTCGCATGCGATCTACGGGGCGGCCAAAAGGCTTACAGGGGTTAACATGTAATTGGTGGAGCAAGGTGTAGGACTGACTTCTCCCTCTGGTGGGGGGTGGGGGAAGGACAGAGGGGTGATTGTGTGACGTTGGGGCAGGGGGTGATGGAGGGGTGGGGTGGGAGGGGGTTGGGGGGTTTTGGGGTAAGAGGAGGAGGTGTATGAGAGGGAGGAAGGGGACAATGAGAAGAGGGAGGAGATGGAGGGAAGTGGAGGGTAAGGTCGAGGGGGAGGGGATGGGGAGGTGGGGAAAGTTGTTGAGATGGGGGAGGAGGAGAATGGTGGTGGAAGGGAAGGAGGAGAAGAAGAAAGAGGATAAGAAGGAGGAGGGGATGGAGGGTAAGGAGGAGCGGAGGAGGAAAAAGAGGAGGAGGAGGAGGGATGGTTGAAGTAGAGGAGAAGGAGGAGGAGGTGGGGGAGAAGGAGTAGGAGTTGGTTTAGGAGGGGGAGGAGGAAGAGGTGGTGGAGGAGGAGGAGGAGGAGGAGTTGGGGGAGAAGGAATAGGAGTTGGTTAAAGAGGGTGCACTGTGCGCGTCACCGTATTCGCGCGATACGAAATTGGATACGAATTTCTTGTCCCCACTTTTGATACGTTTTTTTTCGTCACAGCGTATTCGCGCAGCGTTTTTCGTACCGGAGATTCGCGCAGCGTTTTTCGTACCCGCGGTTTTATGCTAGGCTTATTGGGGGGGGGGGGGGGGGGGGGGCATGCGCCCGCTCCTTTTCAAAATCAAGCTAGGGTATTTTGTGGTGGACTTTATCAACTGTATTCCAATAATGGGGGCTGGAAAATCAACATTATAGGTCGAAAGCCCTGAAATATCATCACATGGTTTTGGTTTCGCATCATAACTTTCACAACATGGTCCCTGAAGAAAAAATATTTTTATTGGCCAAGACATTTAACAATCGAGATTATCAAGAAGTAGAAAACAGGCATAACTGTCCACGCAGCTATATTTCATGCATTGCCCAGACTTTCTAATAATAGTAAGGAATCACAATCGATGGTACATGTGTATCAGAAAAATAGATTATATAAATAAAGACTACTACAATCGTCATTATATATACCTTATGTCATCATACAAACAGGTTAAGGGAAAAACGGCTGAAATAATTCAATAATCCAAATACATTCATATATGTGTAAGGCAGATCTATACGGTCGTCATATCAAGAACAGCACTGTAACTGGAAACAAATCTAGTTTGGTCCCTGAAGAAAACATAATATGCAGGCCTACACTCAGCCCACACACAGCTGCTGCTATAGTAGACACTTGAATTACAGTGGTATTAAAAGTGAATTACAGAGGTACCTTGAATCGGCAAAAACAGAATTACAGTGGTACTATGGATTTTGTTCAAACACCGATCATGGAGCAACAACCATGCCGGGGGTATGGTCCAAGAATGGCCATGATAGCATGGATGGTCAGTCATATCAGAGACAGTACATAAAGGCTATATGTACCGTCTCTGGTCATATGGACTATATTACTATAGGTCACGCGAAACAAGGGTGCGCGCAAAACCCAAGTTGACCTAGAAACTAAAACAATGCCTTAGTAGCGCTAACAATGTGTATTGCCAGCTCTGCCTATCCATGCAAGGGTGCTAAAAATATACCATATGCATGGGTGGGGGACAAGCGGCCAATCCATACAGGTGTTATAGCATTGCGGGAGTGTGGCTTCATGAGATTCAGAATCTCATAAAGCCATCAGAATCATTCTGATGATGAAACGTGCACGAAATAATTTTGTTTACATAGCTCAAAGCTTTCAGAGAAATAAACTTACCATCCCACTAGCTAAATATGCGTTTTAAATAAAATATATACAGCTATAGCTATTGGTTTGGTCGTAGAATAGGTGTAGAAGACGACGGAAATTGGGCGGCCGGCGACGGGAATTGACTGGAATCTTGTTGCTGCTTCTCTTGACGGATTTCAATGTAGGTCTGTTGAGAGATGCTATTCCTCTGATTCGGGGAAATCAGAGAAGGATTGGGCATTGGTGGATTCATGTGTTCACCAAGGAGAGCGCTGGCCGTGCACGGAGGTGTTGTGATGACGGACACCTGGCGCAGTTGGTCCCGTGAACGTCGCCGGCGGCGCGGCGGGCCTGGGTGGTAGGAGGAACAGTGGATGCTTCAGGTTGCATTGGCTGCGTTTGGACGCGATCTTTGGTCGCCTCTAGGTGCTGCTGTGTTTTTGCTGTTTCTATCTATTTGTTAAATTTATGGACTGTATCAAAATCTGTTACTATATTATGTTGGTACAATGAAAGAATGGTATTTTATTATATATGTATACATCCAGTAGTATCGCACATCCAAAACTTAATACGAAAAACGCAGCGCGAATACGGAGCATATCATATTTCGTCTCCGTGATTCAAATGACCGTTTTTCGTCTCAGAAGTTCAGGCAATTTCGTCACCACAGTTCACCAGTAGCGTTCGCGGTGCTCTGTATACAAAAATCGTCTCACTGAAGACGAAAAAACTTGCCGCTCCGTATCGCGCGGGTACGGCGCGCGGGAGAGTGTGAGGAGGGATTGGAGGTGGTAGAAGGGGAGGAGGAGGAGAAAGAGCTGGTGGAGGAGGAGGAGGTGGAGCAGGAGAAGGAGAAGGAGGAGAAGGAGGAGGAGGTGGAGGAGGTGGAGGAGGGGTGGATGAGGAGGAGGAGGAGAAGGAGGAGGAGGTGGAGGAGGAGAAGGAGGAGGTGGAGGAGGAGAAGGAGAAGGAGAAGAAGGAAGAATAGAAGGAGGAGGTGGAGGTGGAGGTGGAGGTGGAGGTGGAGGTGGAGGAAGGGGTGGAGGAAGAGGTGGAGGAAGAGAAGAAGGAGGTGGTGTGGGTCAAGGGCATTCAGGTGTAACTCTGATTTACACCCGTCAAACTAACAAAGCTGCATAATATTATACTAGATCCCTGGAAAATACAGCTCGATATGATTAGTCAATAATGCTGCAAAATAGTCAATTCTAGGTGTATCTCAGTACATTTAGTATCGTATTGATTCAAGAAATATGTTCGGGAATGTTGAAGTACATTTTTAAACCTCATTTCTGTCTAAAATCAGCATTATTTCATTTTATCAGCGATATTCCGGCGACTTCACCCATACAGCATTTACTATAAGCCCATGTTGTATGACGTATATGGGTCAGATTTTCAGAAAATGTACAATTGGCAGCTGTACACATTTAGGAAATACTGCTAAATTAGGCTAAAATATTATAAATACCGGGTATATCTGAGTATATTTAGTATCACGTTGGTTTAAAGTATCAGTTCTGTTATGTTAAACTACATTTTGAAGCTCATTTCTGACTTAAATGTGGGTTATTTGAGAGGATTGGAGCTGGTGAATTGTACATTTTCTGAAAATATGACCCATAAACAAGGGGGGTTTAGCAGTAAGGGGTATGGGAGGGAAAGGGGGGGGGATTCCTTGGGTCCCTAATAAACAGTGTATATAACCAAGTGTACCCATGAATGAACACCACTGACAACCTTGTTGACAACCTGTCTCTGTATCTAGCAACAGGTTGATTGTATGCCCGCCATGTCGAATCCTGTTTTGCATAGAATTATGGGAGATGTATAGTGAAATACGCACTATGTATAGCTCACTCTAGATACATTGTTTTCAGAGTAATGCGTGTATATTAATGACATATTAATCACTGACATTGAGAGGATTTTGGTGCAGTAGGCATCCAATCACTCTTATTTTTAATTTTTGTATTTTGTATTTTTATGCAGCACATCTTCTGTAATAACGACAGTTGAGTTATCAACAAGCAAGTACACTGTACAATAAAGTTCTAATAATCAATTGAGGACATTTACATTGAGATATGGGCTCACAGGTGATAATTTGTTACAGAATAACCATGGTCTTCCGCCAACCGCTGTGTCTATCTACACCTAACTCTCAGAGTTACAGTTACTGACATAGAGTTCTTAAGTGATTGAGCCGAATCCTGATAATATATAATATCCTAGTATACGGCAGAGTAAATTTATTAATGGGTCAGATTTCAGCAAATGTACAATTGGCAGCTCTATACATTTAGGAACTTCTGCGAAATTAGGCTAAAAGAGTAAGAATACCGGGTATATCTAAGTATATTTGATTTCACATTCACTTAAAGTATCAGTTCTGTCATACAGTTACAAACGTATCGGAATCACAAAGTACCAAAAGTACAAGTTTCCAAATGATAAAATTACTGGAGCGTGGGTGAAAACAGGTTGTGTGTCGTTAAACACATGTCCAAATTGTCTCTCCCAGCAAATCTAGTACAAATTCCTTTAAATATCAGTAAATAATCATTTTAAGTCAATATGAATATGAATTCAATGTGAAGTAGGTACCTTTCATCATAGTGTTGTATATGAGGGTCGGATCTTCAGAAAATGTACAATTTGCAGCTGTACACATTCAGTAAATTCTGCTTCATTAGACTGAAAAAGGATGAATACTTAGTATATCATAGCATATTTAGTATCACATGGGTTTAAGTTAGCTGTTTTGTTATGATAAACTGCATTTTTAAGCTCATTTCTGTCTTAAATGTGGATTATTTGAGAGGATTTGTGAAGACAAATTGTACATTTTCTGGCGATTTGACCCTAATATGGTGTATGTGTTAATTACAGAGAATGTTGGTTTAATGTGGCATGACCTTGAGTACCACGCCTGGCAATATGTATCTATTATAATGATTAAATGATTATAATTTAAAACACATCAATTAACGTTGAATACAGCCGTCTCGTATCTAAATATATCTTGTAACTCTAAAAATCTAATAAGTATTTCTAGATTTTAAGTTTGATATATTCGTTTTTGAAAAAAAAGTTTCCAATATTTCTGGGGGTCAATAAACAGTAAAGTAACTAAATGTAGTCCATATGAGGACCTTTAAAACGAAAGGATATATTACATAGATTGTTCTGAAATTTGATACATCAATTCATACAGCTGTAGGTGATAAACTCCCCAAAAATTAGAACATTCCAATAGTGTGATCCTGTAAAAAAAACACTTGAAAAAATACCAATTTTGCGACTTATGACTCATTTTCCTGAAACACATCACATTTATTGGTCTACGTAAATGGATCAGATTTTCAGAAAATTCACAATATACAGTTCTATACATCTATCAAATTCTGGTAAATTAGAGTGAAAAATAAATAGAATAAATTACAGTTATAACTTCATATATTTTGTATTGTATTCATCCAATTAATCTGTCTGTTTATGTTGAACTGTATTTTGAACCTGATTTTAATCATAAATTTGGGTCATTTGAGGATATCGGTGAAGGCGAATTGTACATTTTCTGAAAATCTGACCCATATGGGCGAGGCAACAACAGCATTTACCTCAAGTGTGTCATACTTTGACCCATTTCAAAAATTGACCCATTTAATAAAAAGTAATTCAGGAGTACATCCATAGCTGTACTCGCTTTACCTGGGGTAGTATACTACCTTCTATTATGGACTTAGATGGTTGTGGTTTGGAGGGAAGAGTCTTATGGCATGGGATAGAGGACGAGCGATAGCGAGTTCTCTATCACATATCCATAAGGCTATTTCCTCCATACCACAACCTTCCAAGTCCTTTTAGGGTTGACCACAGACTGACCATATCCGTTGGTAGGTAGGATTGTCCGTTACAAGGGCAATTTAGGGACAAAACTGGCCCGGAGACCCCTAATGTTGAGGGAAACATTAGTTGTTATATATTAATGTTAAACTCTTGTTTAACGACTAACATAATTCCACTATTTGTTCAATTCTGTGCAGCATGTGGAGCTCTTATGTCAATATACAGGTGTTTTACATCTGTCCATAACACAAGCCTCCATCTTTCCCATCATGCATCTTTTTTTTATATAGAAGATGACTACCATTGCAGTCATCTAGTCCTTGTAAAAATGAGTTGTAAAGAAAAAGAAAATTACTTATACCAGCTGTGATATTGGGGAAATGATCCTTGCTTTTTTTAAAAATAAAATGTCGCTAAAATTAATATTTGTATGTGAGATTTAAACTGATCCATCCCAGCATTCACTGTAATAGACATGCGCAGTGAGACATGCAACTCCCCTATTGCGCTTCAAACTCTGATACAGCTCGCTCACTAGTAGAATCAGATTGTCAGAAAATGTAAAATTCAACTTTACCAAACTGCTCAGATATGCCAAATTCACGACAGAAATAAAGTCCAAAATATAGTTTAGAATAACCAAACAGATTACTTGAATATGAGTCATACCATATCTACTCAGATTGACCTTGTATTTATCACTATTCAACCTAAATTAGAAGAATTAACTCAATATATGGGTCAGAATTTCAGAAAATGTACAATTGGCAGCTGTACACATTTAGGAAACTCTAATGAATTAGGCTGAAAAATGATGAATATATTTGGTATCGCATTGATTTAAAGTATCAGTTCTGTTATGTTAAACTGCATTTTGAAGCTTATTGTTGTCTTAAATGTGGGTTATTTGAGAAGATTAGTGAAGGCGAATTATACATTTTCTGAAAATCTGACCCATATAGAGCTCACTATTGTACATTATCTGACGATCCGACCCAGTACTTGAGAAGTGGTTGCATGCCATGTTAGAGAGTCTAATGATAGGTTATATCCCACACCGGCTAAACTTACTCAATGAAACCCATCATTTGTGAACTTTAACAACATGCAAATGTGATCCGTGTTAGGAAAATGAGTCATAAGTCGCAAAAAATAGATTTTGAGATATTATTATATTTGAAAAGATGAGATCAATCCGATTCCAATGATAGTAAACAGTCTAATAATCTAATAAGTATTTCTAGATTTTAAGTTTGATATTTTCGTTTTTGAAAAAAAAAGTTTCCAATATTTCTGGGGGTCAATAAACAGTAAAATAACTAAAATAGTCCATATGGGGACCTTTTAAACGAAAGGATATATTACATAGATTGTTCTGAAATTTCAGACATCGATTGATATAGCTATAAGTGATAAACCCTCTAAAGATCAGAACATTCCAATATTGTGATATTGTGATACAAACACTTTGAAAAATATCAATTTTGCTACTTATGACTCATTTTCCTGAAACACATCACAAATGACTAGAGCTACCTACTTGAAGTCATAATCGGTTTAGTTCAACACTACTTTTACAAAATTAGCCCAAAGTTCACATTTGGTATAGAAAGTTTTGAAAAATGAAGTTTTCCGAAGTTCTGGTAGACAAGATTCTTTAGTTTGGTGCTAATTTAAAATGATATTATTTAAGTTCTGATAGTTTGAAAGAGTTTTTAAAAGAAACAAACTAGTACACCTGACTACTGGGTCAAGTGTTCAGATAATGTATAATTGTCATGTCTAAACATTTGGTAAATTTCACTGAATTAGGCTGAAAAATGATACATATTTAGTACACTAGTGATCTGAAAAATGATAAATATTAGGTATAATCTTGAGAATATTTGGTGTGCTATTGACCTACAATATGTGTTCCTTTCTGTTATAGCTTTCTTTTTATTAAAGCCGCAATCTCAAATAACGACAGTAAAAATCTAAACATTTTCAACTTTCATTTTTTTAGTTGTTGACATGAATTGAATGTTTCATTCAACATATATCCTGTCCTTTTGGCGTATATAATGCTAAACCTAATATTTCAATTCATTTTAAATCTTTATTTTTGATTTTATAATTTTGTTGTGGGTTTTCTTGTTTTCTACACAGTTTAATGCTTGTTTATTTCATGTTGTGGCAACAATAATTATTATACTTCTACGCAGCTTGTCTTAGCTGATTAAACAAAATGTATACCTTTATTGATATTATTGATACCTACGTAAGAAAGAGGTAGTATTTAAAAACTTCTCCTATCATTCTTACCTATATACGTCTATAGGAGTACACCTAGATATTCCATTTGACAAAGTATATATGTCACTCTCAGTATGAATCTGAGACTTCTACGCAGCTTGTTTTAGCTGATTAAACAAAATGTATACCTTTACTGGTATTATTGATACCTATGTGAGAAAGGGGAAGTGTATAACACTTCTCCTCTCCCTATTACTTATATGTGATGTGTTTCAGGAAAATGAGTCATAAGTCGCAGAATTGATATTTTTCAAAGTCTTTTTTTCACAAGATCACATTATTGAAATGTTCTGATTCTTGGAGAGTTTATCACATGTAGTTATGTCAATGGATGTATCAAATTTTAGGACAATCTATATAATATATCCTTTCGTATTAAAGGTCCTCATATGGACTACATTTAGTTACTTTACTGGTTATTGACCCCGAGAAATATTGGAAACTTTTTTTTTTCAAAAACGAAAATATCAAACTTAAAATCTAGAAATACTTATTAGATTATTAGACTGTTTACTATCATTGAAACCCCCTTGATCTCATCGTTTCAAATAAAATGATAGCTCAAAATCGATTCGTTGCAACTTATGACTCATTTTCCTGAAACACATCACATATACTTTTAATTACTGTACCTCTGTAACTTAAAAATGTACATTAGATTAGCTAAAAGCCATGTAAAAACAAAAATTTTAGGCCTAAAGGTAACGTCAGGGAGAACTGGAGGTAATGTAGATGTCTGTATACCTGTTTATCGTGTAATTTATATTAATTTGATGAATAAAGTAGTTCTTATCTTATCTTAGACTGCTTACCGTGAACAATTCTCTACAGTGCTTCATAAATATCTACATCAAGTTCATTAGGAGCTGCCAACTTCTAATATTTCATATCAAAGCAGTGGACTATTGATAAAGTCAGTCCTATAATTCACAAAATAAATAAAGTTTCTGCTCAGAATGCAACTTTAAATTCGGAGAGAATGAAATTTGTGAAGATGAATTCTACATTTTCTGGTGTTTTCACCCGATTGCCATAGCGGAGTGAAGGTATGATTTGCTAGCCGGGGTAATGATAGGTGTGGAGAGCGGGGTGGGGTATTAACGTTAGCGGGCGTATGATTATATAGTTATAATTATGTTTATGTCCTATACTTCCCCGTGACCTCCCTCTAATTTGTACAATCATCTCATTTCATGCTCTAGCGTGTAATCAGTGCACACATACACAACTAGTGCAATCATTAGGTACGCACGCCAAGTATATGGCTCAGATTTTCAGAAAATGTACAATTCACCTTCACCAATCCTCTCAAATAACCCACATTAAAACAGAAATGAGGTTCAAAATGCAGTTAAATATAACAGAACTGATACTTTAAATCAATGCGATACCAAATATACTCAGATATTCCCGGTATTCATCATTTTTCAGCCCAATTTAGCAGAGTTTACTGAATGTGTAGATCTGAAAATTGTACATTTTCTGAAAATCTGACCCACATTCAGGTTCCACACATATAATTCCTCACCTTGTCCCCCATTTGCCTACTCTTAAATGGGTAATGACCGACATTGAGGGGCTGCTGGCTGTGCCTTGGAATTATACACCAAACAGTGCACCGGCAGACCCAAGGTTATTAATCTGTTTAGTCTCTGCCTATGGTTGTTATAGCCCCTGGAGCGTTCAAGGCAGGGACTAAACACAAACAGTGCACCAGCAGGCCCACAATGGAGGTTATTAATCTGTTTAGTCTCTGCTATGGTTGTTATAGCTCCTGGAGCGTTCAAGGCAGTGACTAAACTCACACAGTGCACCAGCAGGCATGAAATGGAGGTTATTAATCTGTTTAGTCTCTGCCTATGATATTAATAGTTGCTGGAATGTTCAAGGCAGTGAATAATTTTTGTATTTATTATAATTGCATCCCTCTTGAGGGGTGCAATAAAAATATTCATATAGTATGCATACTATAAAAATGTAGTTGGCTAAAAATAGCTCCGTACTTCCGCCGTCTTCACAGAGGCCCAAAGAAATACCTTAAACAAATGTTTCATACTTTTTTAGTGATATTTGATCAAGTTTTATCCCCATATGATGAATATGGAATGGAACTCGCCGGCGTTATAACAAATTTATTGGACTTGATTTGTTCACATAAGCACGCTGCCATAGGCATCCTCGTTATGTGGACGAATATTGTCCAATAATGTTGTTATTATTGGTGGCTCGTTCCATTCTCTCTATATAGGTCAGATTTTCAGAAAATGTACAATTGGCAGCTGTACACATTTAGTACATTCTGCTAAATTAGGCTGAAATTTGGTCAATACTAGGTAAATTCGAGTATATTCGGCATTGTATTTATTCTAGCAATCTGTTTGGTTAGGTTGAACTGTATTTTGAACTTTATTTTGGTCTGAACTTTGGGTTATTTGAGAAGATTGGTGAAGTTGAATTGTACATTTTCTGAAAATCTGACCCATATATAGTATGGCTTTTGTTTGTACTGTCATTGTTAGTTGTAGCTGCAATAGACTGCAAAAGACCTCTGGATAGTAATGAGCTCTATCTTGGGGGGCAGGGCAATTGGGGATTTGCATAGCCGCCATTTGGAATCTTGATTCGCATGGAATTATGGGACTAATGGTACAGTTTAAAATCTATAGAAAACATGTCATGTTCAGCATGGAATATATTTATCAATGATTTAATGTGTTTTACATGTTTCCATTACACAAGTTCCCATCTTTTCCATCATGCATTTGGTTTTGATAGATCATTAAATTTTACACAAATGTCGCTATATATTTGTATTGTGGTGAGTTAGGTTTGTCCGCTCGCTGCAGTGCTACCCGGGCATGTTCTAAACATGATCCGGGTATCAGCTGACACAGCCGGGTAATAGCCGGACTTGTCCGGAAGGTATTGGATCAGTGCATTTATGTAACAGGTGGCGCTGTGTGCCTGTGAGGCTCTTGTTTATGGTATTTTACAGTATTGGTCTCATTTGTTTGCACTTGTTCTTATGTTTAAACACCCAGTAGAATCGGGTTGTTTCTTATCTAAAGGGTTATTCTGCTGTTGTATATACGCAACTCTATACTGCGTTATTAGAGTGCCCTGGACTTGTGTGATTATAATTGGTAATAAACAGGAGACTGCTAGCAAGGACTATTAGATCTTGGTTTGGTGTTGTTACTCGAACTGCGATCACGAACCGGCCGGGTAATTCACTACAATTTGGTGCCGTGACCACTAGTTTTTGCTGGAAGTGGGGTGAGACTCGCCAAACTTATGTTTGGAAGAGGAAGAGGACGGGTCCAGTATGAGGATGAAACTGGTAGACCTAATTGGTTAGCATCTGGATATAAAATGGTAGATTGGACTGACTATGATGAAGTCAGGGATAATCTGGAGGTGGTTGTAGAAACTGGTGGAGCTACTGCTATGGTTCATTCAACTCCTCCTGCAGTCTATAGGACATCCGGGCGAGGTAGGGGTGTCTCCCGGGTAGGTTTAACACCTGGCCCTGGTTTTGATAAAGTGGTTGGTCAACGCAAAAAGCAACCTGGACCTATAGTTCCTCCATGTTCTCCGCCTCTAGCAAAGCCGGCTTGGTTTGATGAGGAAGAGCAGGATTTGACCCGGATGTGGAGAAATGATGTGTTGAGGGGAACGGGTAGGCGGATGACTTTTGACAAAATGGACACTCTTATTGGCTCGCAACGTCGACGAATTGATGGAATGAATGAATCGGTTGCTATTTCGGCTAGACATAGTCGGGATGCGCTAGAAGCTGCTGCTAGGACAGCAAAGGATCTAGCTAAGGTACAGGAGGAGGATAGAGAGTTACGACAGGTTATCCAAGATCAGGCAGATAGGATGGAGGAACTGGTTAAAGAGTTGAAGGCAGCTAAGGAGTGTGATTCACCCCCTAGCCGGGAAAATTACAGTAGCACTCCATATAGAAAGCCTCCCCAGTTGTCTGATAATACCTATGCCCGTATCATGGGTGAGTTACCCGAATTTGGTCAGTCTCGCCGGTGTGGAAATGTAGAGGTTAATCGGGGCGGGTCACGGGACCCCGAGAAGAAGGAAGTAGTGTTATACAATAATAGGGGCGATACTGATTCTGGTCGAGTGACCGCTCTTCCGGATAATACCGTCGGTACTGATGAAAACCCGGGCGAGAGTGGTAATCCAGTGGCGAGGCGTAATATGCGTCGCTCTATGGACCCGGCAGCTGCTTATGACCCGGTGCAGAGTAAAGTACCGTATGGTAAACCTGGTCGTAACATGAGTAAACCGGAATTAAAACCCAAACCATTGAATTTTCCGATATGGGATGGTAAGAAGGATTGGCGGGAATACCATCGGTCAACCTTATCGGTAGCCAGAGCCATGAATTGGGATGATGACACTTATAAAGTGCAATTAATGGCTGCGGTGTCCGATCACATGCCGAATATAGCGGTATTAAAAGCTGATAAGTATACACTGGATGAAGTATTTGATATGATGGATTATGAATACGAAAATGAGAAACCGGCTGATACCAGGCAGAGGGAATTCTTTGCTCTGCGTCAAACGGCTAATCAAAGTCCTTCAAACTTTGCTCAACTGGTGTCTCTAAAGGCTTTATACGCATTTGGTGAATGGGATTCGACATTGCATTCCATGGCCATCAAAGTATTCCTAGATGGTTTGATGGATCCGGAAATGGCGAAATATGTGGCGCTACAAAATCCTAAAAATGTAGTGTTGGCGGGTGCTAGTGCCACTAGATACCGGGATGTTTGTAAGGAAACTACTAGATTAGTTCCAATATCGACCATGGAAGTTTGATTGGGCCAATCACAATCTAGGGAGTTGGCTATAGTAGAGGCTACAGGAGCAACGGGTGTCTCTACTGATTCGGCTGATTTCTTTGAATTTAAAGCTTGGCAAGCTAGAAATAAAGGAAATGGAGAAAATAAAAATAAACCGTTTGTGAAGAAATATCCATACAAAAGTGGTGCTACGGGTGATAAGCCTCCGCCTATGTGTTATTTTTGTAGAGAAGAAGGCCACTTGTTCCGACAGTGTCAGAAGCAAGTTCAGCACCTTGCAGCTATGGAAGGGGTGGTCCGGTTTATGGCCAAGTTAAAGGAGAAGGAAGAGGCGGAAAACGCGCTAGGGCCTTCCAAGCAGGCGTAGGAAGTGCCCGGTCGAGTTCTATGCACGCCATACCTGGTCATATAGTGAAGGCGGAGTTGGCCGGCGGGGAGCAGGAGGTGTGCCCCGGGAAGCTAGGGGACGCCCGACGAGAAAGTTCTCGGGGAACGAGTCACACAGATCGTTCTTTACAATGGTCAGTTCTGGTGCTATGCTCGGCTGTGAGCGTCCGGGGTGGAGACCCGGGCTATTCTTGTGTACCCGGACAAATTTTGAGGTTTGAAAGTGGCTGTTGGGGTACTAGGTTACACAAGATTATGGCATGTGACCTTCAGGACTATGGCATACAAATCTCTGATCTGCATTGTCCCAGAATAGAGGAGAGGTGGTATGTGAGTGTAACTGTAGGGAATGTAACCGGACAGTTTTTGGTAGACTGGGGTGCTCAATGCACACTGATTAAGAAATGTGTATTTGACCAGCTGTCAGTAAGACCTCACTTGATACCGTGTAGAGTGACGTGTTATGCTGGCACCGGACATAACCTGGTTACACATGGTTGCATAAGAGTTGCATTAGGAGTAGGTGATCAATGGTTTGCTCTCAACTGTCTGGTTGTGAGTGGTTTAGTCGGTGTAGAGGCCGGAATACTGGGTATGGATTTTATATTTTTGCACCAGTGTAATTCAGACTGGTCGGGCAAATTCACCTTGGAAGATGGTGAACACACTGTAGCGTGCAGACCATTGCAAAGTGGATCTCTGGTAGTAAATAGGACAGAGAGTGTTTTCGTGGACGCTTTCTCTTCTGTTTGCTCAGGTGGAGTTCTTGGGTCCCCCGGTGGAGGCCAGATCTTTGCCCCAAACGGCTCTGAATTGGGAAGTTTCCTGGAATATAATGATCTGGTTATGGAAACACAAATCGGAAATACGTTATTGGTAACTAACCCGACGGGAGAACCAATATTGGTTGAACTACATACGGCTATAGAGGGAGAGTTGGCTAATGAGAAATATTCACCTATCGTGGATGTGGAATTACTCGAACCGGAGGTCCCAATGCCTCTTGGTGAGAGTTGTCCCCTGGAGAAGTTGGTGATAGGGTCAGATTTGGTCAGGGCGGTTGATCGAGGAAGACTGTTGAAATTATTGCTGTCCTATAAGGATTGTTTTCGGTTACCGGGTGAAATATTGGGTCATACTAATGTAGTAACGCACCGGGTTGATACTGGAGATGCAGCTCCAATTAAATCCGGTTGCAGAAGGTTACCGCCGGCTAAGCGGGAGGCGGCGGAAAAACAGATACAGGATATGCTCGATAAAGGCGTAATTGAAGAGAGTAATAGTCCTTGGGGGGCTGGTATTGTGATTGTGAAGAAGAAAGATGGTACTGACAGGTTTTGTGTAGACTATAGGCCATTAAATGCCGTCACAAAGAAGGACTCATTCCCTCTTCCCAGAATTGATGAATGTATCGATGCATTGGGAGGCAATAAATGGTTTGTCACACTGGATCTGGAAAGTGGGTATTGGCAAATTGCTATGGATCCAGCTAGCCGGGAGAAGACCGCTTTTGTCTCCTCTATGGGCTTGTATCAATTTAAGGTTATGAGCTTTGGCTTATGTAATGCCCCGGCTACCTTTGAGCGCATGATGGAACAAATGCTGTCGGGTCTGCGCTGGAAGGTTTGCTTGGTGTATTTGGATGATATAATTATATTTGGTAGAACCCTGGATGAAACTTTGGAGAATACTGAATTAGTCTTGCAGAGACTTAGGTCTTATGGGCTAAAATTGAAACCCAAGAAGTGCGAATTCTTTAAACTGGAAGTGCAATACCTGGGCCGGATAGTGTCTGAAGGGGGGATCCGGCCAGACCCCTCTAAGTTAGACCGGGTCCGGGAGTGGCCAGTGCCCTCTACTGTACGAGAGGTACGTCAGTTTCTAGGGTTTGCGTCTTACTATAGGGAATTTATGCCTAAATTCTCTGAGATTGCTGAACCTATTCAAGCTCTGGTGATAGGAGCTAATTCAAAGACAAAAGGGGTGGTTTTTGATGAAAAATGTCTGGAGGCATTTGGTCGTTTAAAAGAATTGTTGACTAAAGCTCCTGTCCTGGGATACCCGCAGCCGGCTGGTACTATAATCCTGGATACAGATGCCAGTGGATTTGGTATGGCCGGAGTTTTGTCTCAGATTCAGGAGGGTAAAGAGGTTGTACTCAGCTATGCAAGTAATAGTCTGAGCCGAGCTCAGCGGAATTATTGTGCTACAAAAAGGGAGTTGTTGGCTGTGCTAACGTATTTGGGTAAATTCCAACACTACATCATAGGGAGGGAAGACTTCGTTCTTAGAACGGATCATGCCTCGTTACGATGGTTGATGACCTTTAAGGACCCATCTGGTATGTTGGCTCGGTGGTTAACTACCCTTCAACACTATGGTATTTCAGCTAAACAGATTTCTCACCGCGCCGGGAAGAATCATTCGAATGCTGATGCATTATCGAGATTACCTGTCCGGAAATGCCCGCGGGAAGATTGCCTTGACTGCGGTGAGCATGATGCGGTTATTGCTGTGATGACAATGGAGTATGAGATATTTGCGCAATTGGCTGGTGATCGGTTGAGACAGGCACAAGCTGAGGATGATATATTGAAGAGGATAGCAGCCTTGCTGGAAAGCAATGCCCCTTGCCCGGAGAAAAAAGACCTGTTGGCTGAGGATGATGAATATTGCTTCTATGCTAAGCTGCTGCCTAAAATGGAGTTGGTAAATGGTTTATTGTGTGTGAAATGGGAAAGCGACAATGGTGTGGTGTATACAAGAGCGGCTGTTCCATTCTGCTTGAGGAAGGAGTTGTTTCAGACTTTGCATGGGAACAAGCTCTCAGTCCACTTTGGTGAATTCAAGACATATAAGGCGGCGTTAAAGAAATTTATCTGGCCCCGGATGAACTTGGATATAGCTGACTGGGTAAGAGGCTGTGAAGCTTGCGCTTCTTGCAAAAGCAGGGGTGGTAAAGGCATTACTCCACTGAGAAAGGAATTACATGGAGTGCGTTGGAGCCGGGTCGCTTTGGATATAATTGGTCCATTTAAAAAGACTCCGAGAGGTAATGTCTGTGTAATGGTGGTAACCGATTACTTCTCAAAATGGGCTGAGGCATATCCCTTGCCTGATCATACTGCGGCAACTTGTGCTATGGCATTGTTCACTGAGTGGATATTGAGGTATGGACCGCCCGTGTCTCTGCAGACAGATGGAGCTCCGGAATTCCGGTCAGCTCTGTTGAAGGAATTGTTGGAAATGTTGGATATTGAGAAGCTGATGACTCTTCCCTATAGACCGATGGCGAATGGGCAGGTGGAGAGATTTAATAGGGTCTTGGTAGAGCAGCTCTCTTGCTTAACGGAGTACGATGATGTAAACTGGGATCTGCTGGTGCCCTGTATTGCCCATGCATATAGGGGTGCGGTACATAAAAGCACATATTGCACGCCGAATAGTGTTGTGTTTGGTACTGAGCTGGTTACTCCGGCTGATATCATATACGGCACATTAACCGGAGATGTTGACTTTCCCTGCCACACTGCATTTGTGGAGGAGATAAGGCAACTGTTGAGGAAGGGGCATAAATTTGTTAGAGAACGGTTGGGTCATGCTGCAGTTTATCAGAAAAGATATTTTGATAGACGGGCTAGACCCCGGGTGTTTCAGGCTGGTGATATGGTATGGCGCTATGCAACACCATTAGCACAGAAGAAATATGGACCCAAATGGGATGGCCCGTTTGAGGTGGTAAGGAGAGTTCAAGGGTGTACTTATGAATTAAGAACAACAGATGGTCTTCTTCGATGGAATGGTCATTTATTGAAGAAAGCTTTCAATTCAGATGGTAAACCGGTCCAAGTAACCAACTTGCACCGGGCCCCGGAGTATCAGAAACAACTGGTTGCCGGGAGAGACATTATCCGAGTTGCCCCAGACGGGAAGGTAATGCCGGGTACTGAAGCTCCTGAGGTTACTCCGGGCGACCGAATTGTTCATCATGTAAAAAGGCGTGGCCGGCCACCCAAAGCTAAGACTGTGGCAGTGGGGGATAAACCGCCTGTACCCGCTGCACCGTCTTCGGGTGAGTCGAGCTCAGAAAGTGATGTAGAAGAAGTAAATCTGGTTTCTGATGTCGATAAGGTATTACCTAAGGCTCTGGACAAATTGGTTAAATCAGAGTATTTACTAAAGCGTCCTCAGAGAAATGTTAGACAGCCTGATAGATTGGGATTCAAATAAGGTTTATTGTTTCGTCGACTGGTGCTAAAAAATGACACAACGAGAAGTACATTGGTTGATACATGGGAAATGTTTACGGTAGACACTTTTCTGTGCTAATGCAGGTAGCTATACGTGGATACTTCATGTGCATTCTTTTCTGGCATCTAATTGTTTGATCATGGTGTAGTATCTTCCATACACGCCTGTTTGTATGTCAAGTGGGATTAAATCAACCTGTTGGGTGTCAGGACTGAATGGCTTGATTAAGATGGTTCTTATGGCCATGCTCGGTGGCCCGGTTATATGGATAACTTAACTTGGAGTTGGCGGGTGCATTTGTAGGTCGCCACGAGGGGGCTACGATTGAAACCAACTCGGTGACAGGGAGAGAGTGCTATTTTTAGATGTGTCCCAGCGTTCTGATTGGAGGTTGGCGCATCGAGGTCAGAAGACGGAGCGTGAGTCGGCAGTCAGTGGCAGAGTAACGTTCAGGACACACGTGTATGGTGTCTCTCTAGAAACTGAATTTAACCTTGCCCCAGAGAAAGTAAAGTTTGTCCCTTATTGGTTGTGTGTACAGATACAAGGTACATTGCAGATTTACATTGGTGACTCTCATGGCTGACGCCGAGGTCGACATGGAGGTTGAAAGTGGTGATACTGGTGGTGGCGATATCACCCCAGTCGAGGAGACAGTGGTGACGGCTCAGGCCGAGGGTCGTGAATCTGGTCATGAGCAACATGGTGAGAAGGAAACTGGACATACCTCCCGGTCTAAGGAGAAGAAGGAGAACAGAGACAAGTCAAGGTCTCTTTCTCGCCAGTCTTCTTCTGACAGCAAGGGTAAGAAGGAAGATAAGAAAACTGGTTCTGGCGAGGATAAGAAGGAAACTGGAAAGAAATCGGATAAGGAGAGGAAGTCCAAGTCGGGTGATAAAAGTGGAAATGTTAACCCGGGTACGTCCGGCAAGGCTAAGCCTAAGCCGGCCGCGACTACCTCCGGGCAGCAACCGGGTAATGATGTCGAAATGGAGGAATTCCCTACGGTAGCGGCGGCCGCTGCTGCTGGTGGTACTAGCCGGGGAAGGAAGTTGGTGCAAGCTACTAACCCCCCTAAGGTCAAGAGGTCTAGGAGTAGTAGCATCAACTCCTTGCAAACGGTAGAGGATATTCGGCGAGCTCATGAGGGTACTCACTGGAAAGGTCAGCCGAAACGCCAGTATGACACTGACTTTCCTATCAGGAGCGCTGACAGGTATCGACGCAGGGGATTGTTGGAAAGGGTCAAGTTAACTCAGCGGAATGTGGCAGACATCGACCCGGCTGAGGATAACGATTCAAAATTGATTGTGCCTGAGTGCCCGGAGTCGGAGGATGAAGATGAGTGTTTACAGGGTTATTGGGATAAAGCGCCTATGATGGGGGAATACGAGGCCAGATTCCATTTCCTGAAAAACCGGTCTGGTCGTGCTGAGACCAGTGATACTGTGATTAGTGGCATGGTTAAGAACAAATTGGATGGTGTGAGTTCGTTGTGGCAGCCCGGATTCAGGTGCCCATTCACCTACTGCCGCTATACTGGTTCTGAGTTGAACAAAGGAGGAGTGAAGCGATACCGCACCCGGGAGCGTTTCTATCGGCATCTGTGCGAGGAGCACTGCCCGGCTGTACTGGTGTTAACGTGTGCACACGCCATGTCATGTAACGTTCGTTTGGATAGACGTTCTGACATGGTGGGACATCTAATGGTCGCACATAAAGATGGTAAACCAAAGGCTAGGGAATATGCTGTTGGTTTTAGCGTCCTGACAGACGAAATTCCTAATTTTGGCTGTCAGCGCTATAGCAAACTTGGTGTTTTGGATATGGAGCGTATTGAACTGGGAAAACGGAGTAGCAAAGTGGTTGGGAAGAAAATTTCCAACGCCCCAATTGCCCCTCCCCCTCTCTTTGGTGCCTGGGACTTAGCTGGTCCAAGAGGGAAAGTGATTAGAGGTGGTGGTTCCGGCCCCTCTGCGGCGATTGGTGTTAACCCGGACAATGTACCCGGTTCTATGGATTCAGTGGTAGCTCCTGCTTCAATTGCAGTTCAAGTTGCCAGTACCTCGGCAACGACCAACTTGGATCATTCGGGTGGTTGTAATGATTCGCAGGAGACTGTGGATTATTCACCAAGCATGGAATTGCCTGAATCTGGTGAGGTGCAACGCTCCCTACAAGGAGTTTCCGGGGCAATGGATGATGGTTTTGCCGATATCCAGGCGGCTACATGCACGGCTATGAAGAGAATTCAGTCAGCTGTGGATTTCGCGTGTCGGCCACTGGAGAACTTGGAAAAGTGTAGAGTTGCTGCGGAAAGGATCCCAGCCTTGGAGAAAAGGGTGAAAGAATTAGAGGCAAAACTCAAATTCTATAAGGACGTTGATGCCCGGTCAAGGGAGGAAATTCTGTCATTACAGGAAAAATTGGCTACAATGGAGGAAAATGAAAGGGCATCTCCTGCTCCAAAGAGGAAGAAGGTAGAACCAGGAGTTGATAAGTCGGTCGGTACAGATAGAGTGATTGAACCTTCTGTTTCTGCTTCCCCCGCTGCTGAGAAACTGGACACTAGAGATCCGGCTGTGCCTCATGTGTTACAGCAGACTCTCAATTCGGTGATAGCTGAGAATCGGAATGCCATGGCGAGTGTATTCCGCTCAATGATGAGGGAAAGTCTACTGCAGTCTACTGCATACAATCCCTTGGATATGAGCCGGGAGTACATGGTTGATGAGATGCAGCCTTCTGCTTCTCAATCGCAAATGGATATGTCTCAGATGGGTATGAGCCGGGAAGCACAAATGGTTAGACCTCCTCCAACTCCATCGAGGGTGTTTGATCGCAATTTTATGATGGCGGGCCTGCAGTATAGACCCCCTCAACACCCGGGTATTGGAGCGTTTAGTAATCTGGTTGACAGTATTTCGGCTGCTGGTATTGGAGCAGGTGTAGGTAGTATGAGTGCCTCCGGAAGCATTCCACCTGGTTTTCCTCGCAACCAGCCCCCGTTGCAGAGTAGTTCGCCTGCTGGACACCAAGGTAGGCCGGACATGGTGTTTGTAAACAGTTCTTACGCGCAAGGGGTTGTGGAGACTACTCCCACTCGATCGGCCACGCTGGACGCTCAGCGGTTGGAGCAAGATGGTGCGACCGAATCGGACACTGGTTACCCTAACCCGGCCGAGGAGGCTAAGTTGCTCGGTGAGGGTAGTAGTGAAGGGATGCTCTCGGTTGGTGATGAGGACGAGGAGCTTAAAACCATGTAATTTATATGTTTAACTAGGAAATATCGTGGTTGATAAATGGCTATATCTGGTATTTAAGCGTTTATATCTGGTAAATCTGACGGCGGCGTGGGAGCGTCATTCCCCAGCGGGTGACTACTCCATGTGACTACCCGGACGGATGCTGAACGTGGTGATACCTTGCTAGAAGTGCTATGCCGTTTCTTCTCCTGCCTTCTCCTGCCTTCCCTGGACTTACCTGGACTGTGCTTACCGGACATTATAAACAATACACAAAGGATTAACTGGAGCGTGCCTTACTTCATCGTTTTAGATGGACTTGTTCCAGATACCTAGGATTGTGCGTGGAATATCATTTGAAAGACAGTAAATATATTTTTTCTTCGTCCTGTTCTTCTGATATAGACAGACGAAGTTTGGTGATTTATACCTTTTTATACTGTATGTTTCATTCTTGTGTTTTCCACTGTATGTCTATCTTATATTGTGTATCCGGTAAACTTTTCATAACTCATGTATGGGTTTTTTATTGTGTTGGCATATATTCTTTTTGCAACCTTTTGTAACAGTCATGTATTTGTCTGTGTCGGTTGGACCCGCCTAAAAGAAAAAGGATAGGGGGCATTGTGGTGAGTTAGGTTTGTCCGCTCGCTGCAGTGCTACCCGGGCATGTTCTAAACATGATCCGGGTATCAGCTGACACAGCCGGGTAATAGCCGGACTTGTCCGGAAGGTATTGGATCAGTGCATTTATGTAACAGGTGGCGCTGTGTGCCTGTGAGGCTCTTGTTTATGGTATTTTACAGTATTGGTCTCATTTGTTTGCACTTGTTCTTATGTTTAAACACCCAGTAGAATCGGGTTGTTTCTTATCTAAAGGGTTATTCTGCTGTTGTATATACGCAACTCTATACTGCGTTATTAGAGTGCCCTGGACTTGTGTGATTATAATTGGTAATAAACAGGAGACTGCTAGCAAGGACTATTAGATCTGGGTTTGGTGTTGTTACTCGAACTGCGATCACGAACCGGCCGGGTAATTCACTACAGTATGTTAGATTTGAACTGAACCCATCCCAGCATGCACTGTAATAAACATGCAAAGTGAGGTATGCAAACCCCCTATTGCAATCGTTTAAGACAAGAATCCGGGTAACACATCATATTTAGGACTTGAGTAAGTTGATTTATGGGTCAGATTTTCAGAAAATTTACAATTCACCTTCACCAATCCTCTCAAATAACCCACATTTAAGACATAAATAAGCTTCAAAATGCAGTTAAATGTAACAGAACTGATGCTTTAAATCAATGCGATACCAAATATATTCAGATATACCCTGTATTCATCATTTTTCAGCCCAATTTAGCAGAATTTACTGAATGTGTAGATCTGAAAATTGTACATTTTCTGAAAATCTGACCCATATATTGATATTGATAGAAGGTTGACCTGGGTTAATATACATACCCTGATAATTAATTTATCATTGCCTTGATGCTATTTATAGATTCATCAACAAATTCATCTGCATATGTCTGACCTAGTTATGTCTAATTATCTGGTTCACCTCATCAGTTAATTAGGTCAGGGTATATACAATAGGGTATTTGATTGTGCCACTCTGTATGCCATCTCAGGATGGGACCCTCTTAGGTGCAGAATATGGGTCAGATTTTCAGAAAATGTACAATTTACCTTCACCGATTCTCTCAATAAACCCCATTTAAGACAGAAATGCGGTTCAAAATGCAGTTGAACATAACAGAACTGATACTTTAACTCAATGCAATACCAAATGTACTCAGATATACACAGTATTCATCATTTTTCAGCCAAATTTAGCCGAATTTACTGAATGTGTAGATTTGAAAATTGTACATTTTCTGAAAATCTGACCCATATACTTAAGAAGGCCATTCCTTGCGTTGTGGTTATCACAGCACTCCATGAGAAATCTAACAAGTTTATAGGCAAACGAGGACGTGGAATCAATTCTGAATATGTTTGTAAAGTATTTGTACAGTCATAATTTCATGATAATGCAAGTTTTATCAGAGAACACATTTTACCTAATGGCATGATGGAGGTATGTAATTGGGTCAAATTGCACGATACCCCAAAGGGCTGGAGTGCGATTTGACCCAACGTCTTGATCGATTATATACCAAACAGAGTGCTATTAGGTATTTATTACATACTAAATCATTAAGAGAACTCAATTTTGATAGTATTTTACCGTACATTCCATCAATCTTGTGGATATTCAGCTAAAATAGCACATAATAGCACATTCTTAGCACCCGTATGTAATAATGATGCAAAGGGCACTACTCTATGGCCTAAGAACCATCACTAGAACATTAATGTGATGTGTTTCAGGAAAATGAGTCATAAGTCGCAAAAAATGGATTTTGAGATATCATCATACTTGAAAAGATGAGATCAAGCTGATTCCAATGATAGTAAACACTGGACATTTAACATGTAATTCGATATTTTAAGTTTGATATTTTTATTTTTGAAAAATAAAGTTTGCAATGTTTCTGGGTGGGTAATTACCAGTAAAGTAACTAAACATCATCCATATGAAGGCCTTCAAAAAGCTAGGATATATTTAATACTATTTCCTCAAATTTGGTACATAGGTTGATATGACTAAGTGTGCTAAACCCTCGAGAAATGAGAACATTTCGATGACGGAATCTTTAGAAAAAGTCACTTTGAAAAATATCAATTATGCGACTTATGACTCATTTTCTTGAAACACATAACATTTTTCTGGACATCCGGACACTGACATAGTGACTGATGTGAGTTAACTTCAACATTAATTTGCCATCATTGATGTAACTGTAGTTGTCTTCTGAAATGCACAAAAAGTGGTTCTATGCCAACTACTCCCTCAAATTATATAGATTAAGTAAATTGGTTGGAATCTCTTCATTTCCTTTTTTTCCTCAATTACATCATAGAACTACAAAGATTTACAAAGCCACAGCTTCGTATACTGATTCTATCATAAGTTTACCGCTCCTGTCTTTCAAAATTGATTAACTATGATAGTCAAGTTTTTTTTCTCAAAAATGCCAATTCATAATCACAGTTATCAGGGATATTGAGACAATTAATTGCCACCGATTACACAACTGTCATATAGAGATACAGAATTATTAATCAACCTGTGACACCTGCGGTGAATCTCATATATGGGTCAGATCTTCAGAAAATGTACAATTCACCTTCACCAATCCTCTCAAATAATCCCCATTTAAGACAGAAATGAGCTTCAAAATGCAGTTTAACATAACAAAAAAGTTACATTAAATCAATGTGATACCAAATATACTCAGATATACCCAGTATTCATCATTTTTTAGCCTAATTTAGCAGTATTTACTGAATGTGTAGAGCTGCCGATTGTACATTTTCTGAAAATCTGACCCAAATGTTCCTAAGAGCAAACAAATTAATTTATGATGTGAACATTAATTATACTTACCTCCTTCATATAAATTATAATTGAAGACATGTAAATTATAATTGAAGATGTATAAATTATCATTGCAATAGAAAATGAGATAAATCTACTGTCGCCATAGTTATTTTACAAATCTCATGTTGCATAATTTATAGTGAGTTCAAAAGTATTTTTGTTACAACGCCCTTATTATGTGGGTCAGATTTTCAGAAAATGTACAATTCACCTTAACCAATGCTCTCAAATAACCCACATTTAAGACACAAATAAGCTTCCAAATACAATTTAACATAACAGAACTGATACTTTAAATCACTGCGATACCAAATATACTCAGATATACCCGGTATTCATACTTTTTAAGCCAAATTTAGGAGCATTTCCTAAATGTGTAGAGCTGGCAATTGTACATTTTCTGTAAATCTCACCCATGTAGGAACGTAATCCAAGCATTTCCCCATCCTTTTAGAATATGTGATGTGTTCAAGGAAAATGAGTCACAAGTCAACATTTTTATTTTTCAAAGTGTCTTTTATTAGCACTTATAGTCATGTAAATCAATGTACCAAATTTCAGGACATTGTATTAAATTATATCCTTGCGTTGAAGACCTTTGTATGGAGTATATTTAGTTACTTTACTGGTAATTACACATCCAGAAACATTGCAAACATTTTTTTTTCAAAATAACATGATCAAATTTAAAATCTAGAATTACTTGTTAGATGTTTTACTGTTTACCATCATAAGAATCGGCTTGATCTCCTCTTTTCAAATATGGTAATATCACAAAATCCATATTTTGCGACTTATGCCTGATTTTCCTGAAACGGATCACACATGTTTGGCCTGTAAATCTTAGTTTTCATAATGTAGTGAGTGAGTGAGACTGGTTGCTTCACGCCCTTATCAACACATTTAATATGGTTATATCAAGGGTGGGAGAGCTGAGAGGGAGTGAGTGAGAGAGATTGGTTGCTTTACGCCTTTATCAACACATTTAATATGGTTATATCAAGGGCGGGAGAGCTGAGAGGGAGGCAGTGAGACTGGTTGCTTTACGCCCTTATCAACACATTTAATACGTTATATCAAGGGCGGGAGAGCTGAGAGGGAGTGAGTGAGTGACATTGGTTGCTTTACGCCCTTATCAACACATTTAATACGGCTATATCAAGGGCGGGAGAGCTGAGAGGGAGGCAGTTTATGATCATGCCCAGGAAATAGAGATAGAGAAGAAGGGAGAGAAAGACAGAGAAGAAGGGAGAGAAAGACAGAGAAAAAGAGACAGAAAGCCACTTACTTTCCTCTCCCCAGGAAATAGAGATAGAGAAGAAGGGATCGACAGACAAAGAATAAAACAGAGACAAATTGTATGGTTTTACCTGTGACCGAGAATTTTGTTTTCATTCATTTGAGGTCAATGAACAGTTGTTTACTGAACAAAACAAGTTCAAAATTTCAGGAAAATAAGTCATAAGTTGCAAAATTGATATTTTTCAAAGTGTTTTCTTCACAAGATCACATTATTGGAATGTTCTGAATTTTTTGGAGTTCATCACCTAAACTTATATCAATCGTTGTATCAAATTTCAGGACAATCTATATACTATATTCATTAGTTTTAAAGGTCCTCATATGGACTGCATTTAGTTACTTTACTGTTTATTGACCCCCATAAATATTGGAAACATTTTTTTTCAAAAACGAAAATATCAAACTTAAATCTAGAAATATTATAAGATTATAAGACTGTTTACTATCATTGGAATCCCCTTGATCCCCTCTTTCAATCTTATGATATCTCAAAATCTATTTTTTGCGACTTATGACTCATTTTCCTGAAACACATCACATATACTAGTGGGTAAAAAGTACCACTACGGCGTAATTGCTGACGTATCGTAAAGACAATCTGTAATTGCAGTGAAATCGCTCTAAATAGCACCGCGCTTCATGGATCAACTTAAATCTTCATATCCGGATTTTTCTCCAATTTTCAAATAACAAAAATCAAAGAGGGGAGAAAGAATAATAAATGTTTCTGTTAAAGTGTCTAAGGGTATCACAGATGTCTCACAGTCCTACACCCTCAGATCAGATAAGAATGGTATTAAATGATTGGACGCCTACTGCGCTGATCGGTTTCCTGGCCTAGGACTAGGCTTTCTAATGGGATATAATATCATTTTGCAGAGTTAAGGGGATTATAATGGCACTTTGCGGTTTGAAGCAAGATGCTTTTCCTCAGTTTGAAGGGACTTTCTCAACTTTGGGCCTAGACTGTATCAAACTGTTTTGAACATTTTACGCAAGATTTAATTAGTAACAAATGATAAACTTGTTCAATATTCGCTGAATAATTTATGTTTCCCTAACATAATATATGGTGGTGGAGAGAATGAATGAATGCAATAAATCGGACAGAAAAGGCATTTATTGTCTTTGGCCTAAGATTTGTTCGACTTCTCAGTGTCAAACAGCACAGATAACCCCATTTTTCAAACGATAAATACCTGATTAATTTTGATTGATATGACATGTTATATAGTGGGTGTAATTTACTGGTGTATAACATTGAGATATATACACAGCCAGACCTAATTAAACTGATTACACCCACTATATAACATGTCATATCAATCAAAATTAATCAGGTATTTATCGTTTGAAAGATGTGGTTATCAACATATTTTGTAAATTCTGCTAAATTGGACTGAAAAATCATCAACACCAGGTATATCTGAGTATATTTAGTTCTGCCTTGATACAAACTATGTGTTAGGTTATGTTGAACTGTATTTGAACCTGATTTTTGTGTTAAATTTGGGTTATTTAAGAGAATTGGTGAAGGCGAATGGGTCATTTTCTTAAAATCTGACCCTTATAACGTTGTGTCAGTGTATTGTGTGCAATGAAATGGAATACTTAATAACCATAATATACCAGCCATATATGCCACCCATTGTTGTCTAGTTGTTCCCACAGCCAGGACACACACATGGACTCACACGGCCGCTATATAAAGGCTGGTTGTTGAACGTACTACATAAACTGTTCCCATGGTTACATCGGCCTTCATTTCACCAAGGTGCATATATTAGAGGGAAACAAATGACGAGACGGGAAACTTTCCTATGAGAAAGTTTATATAGGTTTCAATACAGCGTCATTATTCATGTGTCTACCACAGACATAGGTTTTAGAGAAGGGGGAGAGGGGAAGGGGGAGTAAGGGTGGGGAATGGGAGGGAAGGGAAGGGGGAGTAAGGGTGGGGAATGGGAGGGAAGGGAAGGGGGAGTAAGGGTGGGGAATGGGAGGAAAGGGAAGGGGGAGGGGGAGGAAGGGAAGGGATGGGAAGGGAGAATAAGGGTGGGGACTGGGTGGGAAGGGAGAGGGAGGGGGAGGAAGGGAAGGAGGATGGAGGAAAGGGAGAGGGAGGGGGAGGAAGGGAAGGGAGGGGAAAGGGGAGGAAGGGTGGGGAATGGGAGGGAAGGAGGAGGGAGGAAAGGGAGAGGGAGGGGGAGTAAGGGTGGGGAATGGGAGAGAAGCGAAGGGGGAGGAATGGGAGGGAAGGAGGAGGGTGGAAAGGGAGAGGGAGAGGGAGGGGGAGGAAGGAAAGGGAGGGGAAGGGAGAATAAGGATGGGGAATGGGAGGGAAGGAGGAGGAACGGAAGGGGGAAGGAGAAGGGAGGGGAAATATTTGTGTCAATTTTCTTGTTGATATATTTAATTCTCCTTGACCCATGTGCATGTATTAATGGCTTATTTCAAATATAAACTCACCATGGCCCAACACCGTCTATGTATGAGTAGTATAGGCCAAGTAGGGTCTGGTGCCTGGTGCATAATAAATTCTTTCATCAAACATTCCGTGCTAAGCTATTTCTTCTTCCACTGTAGGAGTACATCTGTGTAGCACATGCCTTCCCTTATGGAAAGATAGCTAAAGCTAGAAACCCATGTGTCCGTAGTGCGTGATGCGCACTCCGTGGTGCGTACTGCGTGATGCGTATAATCTGTTTCCATGTGTCCGTGAAAAATCTTGTAACGCTGCGTACAAGTAACTACAATTGCTCCTGATGACGTCACTGTAATGACGTCACTAAGTACATTTCTATATGTTCACGCAGCGTAATGCGTATTCAATCGCCTCCTGGAGTGATCGGAATACGCAGTGCGCACTACGCATCACGCAGTACGCATACATGGGTTCAGTCCTGTTAATTTCTTTACTTTTAATTTTCACGCATTACGCACTACGCACCACGCATCACGCACTACGGACACATGGGTTTCTAGCTTTAGGGAGGAAAATGTTTAGTAATGAATCTTTATGCAACGAATATGACTATATCCCATCTTTTCTCAGAGCTCGTTGGTTACCACGACCATCCCCCTCTTCCTTCCTTCTATCATGTCTAGGTTCAGAGCCTCGCAGATTAGATATGAATTGTATGTCAGTGATTGGACGCCTACTGCGCTAATGGCTTTCCCAGTGAGAGGTTTTCCCTCTGTTTGGAGGGACTTAACTCTGAGCCTAGACCACTGTTTCTACAATAGTTTCACTTAAACTAAATGACTTCATTAAATCATATTATATGTAATGTACTGACTGTATCTTTGTTTTCAGTGGTTCATGTGTCCTATCTCTCCTCTCTGCCCTGGTTTTACTATTTGTCTGTGTACAGATCAATCCTGGGGTCTACTATCTCTGCCTCCCGTCCCCCGGTCTGCACACTCTCTTTCCTCCTCTCTCCCTCTCTCCGCTCTGTCCCTCTCACTCACTGTCTCTCTCCCCCTCTCCTCTTTCTCCCTCTCTCCTCTCCATCATCATCTCCTCCCGCTAGCTCTCCCTCTCCCTCTCTGTACTCCCTGGCTCTCTCCCTTTCCCCCTCTCTCTCTCTCTGTCCGTCTCCCTCTGTCCTCTGTCTCTCATCCCTCTTCCTCGTTCATCTCTCCGTCTCTCCCCCTCATCTCTCTCCCTCTTCTTTTCTCATCTCTCCTCTCTCTCAATCTCATCCCTCATTATCCCTCTATCTCTCCCTTTCTCTGTATCCCTCTCTCTTTCCTCTATCCCTTTCTCTCTTCTCTACCATTTTATCTTCCTCGCTCTCTCACTCTCTATCCATCTGTCTCCCTCGCCCTCCCACACCTTACTCTCCATACATATCACAGAGCATATCAATAACTTTATGATTATCCAGTTACCTTTCATTTAAACTAAACCTCTTCTCTTATCTGCCCACAGAACGCTGTCCTCGGTGGTGGCCCTAGGAGCTAACATCATCTGTAACCGCATACCTGGCCTGGCGCCCCGGCAGCGGACCATCTGTCAGAGCCGGCCTGACGCCGTGGTGGCGGTGGGGGGAGGGGGCCAAGCTGGCCCTGGCTGAGTGTAGGCACCAGTTCAGGGGCAGACGCTGGAACTGTACGGTGTGGCCCCCTGGCGGCGGAGAGGGAGGTAGTGGTGGCGGGGGGCAGCCACAGCAGCAACAGCAGACCATCTACGGGGGTTACAGTCATCATCACAGGCAGTACCAGCAAGGTAAGCAGAGTGAGTATAGCTTTATGTGTAGTTATAGGGGGGTTGTAATAACACCTTAGGGAGTGCAATAGGGGGGTTGTAATAACAGTACCACCAAGGTAAGCCCAGTGAGTATAGCTTTATGTGTAATTATAGGGGGGTTGTAAAAGCACCTTAGGGAGTGCAATAGGGGGGTTGTAATAACAGTACTAGCAAGGTAAGCAGAGTGAGTATAGCTTTATGTGTAGTTATAGGGGGATTGTAATAACAGTACCAGCAAGGTAAGCAGAGTGAGTATAGCTTTATGTGTAGTTATAGGGGGGGTTGTAATAAAACCTTAGGGAGTGCAAAAGGGGGGGGGGGGGTTGTAATAACAGTTACAGCAAGGTAAGCAGAGTGAGTATGGCTTCATGTGTACAGTAGTTATAGGGGGGTTGTAATAGCACCTTAGAGTGTTTATAGGGGGGTTTACTAGCACCTCAGAGTGTTAATAGGGGAGTTTAATAGCTCCTTAGAGTGTACAATAGTGAATTTGATAGCACTTCATAGTGTTAATAGGGGAGTTTAATAGCTCCTTAGAGTGTTAATATGGGAGTATAGGGGAGTTTAATAACACCTCAGAGTGTTTATAGGGGAGTTTAATAGCTCTTAGAGGGTAAAATAGGGAAGTTTAATAGCTCCTTAGAGTGTACAATAGGGGAGTTTAATAACACCTCAGTGTTTATAGGGGAGTTTAAAAGCTCCTTAGAGTGTACAATAGGGGAGTTTAATAGCTCCTTAGAGTGTAAAATAGGGGAGTTTAATAGCACCTTAGAGTGTACAATAGGTGAGTTTAATAGCACCTTAGAGTGTACAATAGGGGAGTTTAATAGCACCTTAGAGTGTACAATAGGTGAGTTTAATAGCAGCTTAGGGTGTACAATAGGTGAGTTTAATAGCACCTTAGAGTGTACAATAGGGGAGTTTAATAGCACCTTAGAGTGTACAATAGGGGAGTTGAGTAACACCTTAGAGTGTACAATAGGTGAGTTTAATAGCACCTTAGAGTGTACAATAGGGGAGTTTAATAGCACCTTAAATTGTACAATAGGTCAGTTTAACAGCAACTTAGAGTGTACAATAGGTGAGTTTAATAGCAACTTAGAGTGTACAATAGGTGAGTTTAATAGCACCTTAGAGTGTACAATAGGGGAGTTTAATAACACCTCAGTGTTTATAGGGGAGTTTAAAAGCTCCTTAGAGTGTACAATAGGGGAGTTTAATAGCACCCTAGAGTGTACAATAGGGGAGTTTAATAGCACCTTGGAGTGTAAAATAGGTGAGTTTAATTACACCTTAGATTCTACACTAAGGGAGTTTAATAGCACCCCATTTTGAATCCTGATTCGCATGGAATTATGGGACTAATGGTACAGTATAAAATCCGTAGAAAACTTATCATATTCAGCATGGAATATTTATCAATGCTCTTATGTCAATATCCATGTGTTATACATGTTTCCCGGACCCCAAATACACATCTTTCCCATCATGCAATTGGTTTTCATAATTTTTTTTTACAAGCTCTGACATTGGTGAAAACATTTTTTTTGCAATTTTCCATAAAAATGCTACCAAATATTTGTATACCAGATTTCAAGAGAATCCATCCCAGCATGCACTGCAGTAGACATGCGCAGTGGCACATGCAAATCCCCTATTGACATTAAAATTAATTACAATTATTCACAAGGTGTCTCACTTTGTATCCGGATGAATCAGGACTTATTCAGTCCTCTCAAATAATATAAACTTGACGCAAAATTAAAGTTCACAAATCAATATACCTTGGCCGGAAATGAAGCTAATGATAAACGCAATCCTAAATAAAGATACATATGGGTGAAATCGCCAGAAAATATTCATTTCACCTTCACTAATCGGCTCAAATTACCCAAATTAGGACAACAATCAGGTTCAAAATACAGTTCAACACAACCTAACAGATTGTTTGAATGAAGGCAATACTAAATATACTAAAATATACCTAATATTGGCGATTTTTTGGTCTAATTTAGCAGAATTTACTAAATGTGTGCATCTGCCAATTGTACATTTTCTGACGATCTCACCCATATATACTTTGTTAGTACTGGAACTGTTCTTTTGTAGGCTAATTGAGTCGTTTTAACTAATTTTACTGTCAACTGCTCATTTCCTGATGTTCTGACTGTTTAGTTAATGATACATAAAACTAAATGATGTGAAAATAATGAAGGGTCTTATTTCGTGTCATTTTAAATCTTAAATCGTCAATGAACTTCGCCGGATACATTTATATAACTCAATGCTCCCGTCCCCGTTACGTCCTACTCTAAACGTCATAATTCCCGACATTAAACGTCACCAGACGTCATAATTCCCGACGTTAAACGTCACCAGACGTTTGCAGACGTCTTAGCTCAGCCTTTCCACCGAGCAGACGACATCCAACTTAACTTCCCGCCAAAACATACATTTCACCTTGTTCCTAATGACCACGCATCCTTACCTTAATCCCTGCTGATTCATCACACCCAGGCGTCCCTTTGAGAAAAAAGTCAAAAGAATCTAGCCGAGTTAGGAGGCCTTTAAGAAAAAGCATTTCACACACACAAAAATGTCAATACAGAAGGATTTAACGGACTTTTGTTGCTATGGAAACCACTTGTGAGATATGGGATCCATCAGGAAGTATCCCTACATCCAGATGTGGCGGCATTTTTACCTCCATCTTAGAGAGTTCTTCCTCAGTAGTTTGTTTACCAAACGTTACTATGGCAACTCGAAGGCTTTGAAAGCGGTTTAAGGAACATGTGTTATGGTGGTGGGATGGGGTATCAGAGGGAATAGTATTTATTTAGCTAGGGTCTGGTGTGGGGGGGGGGGGGGGAGAGTAAAAGAGTGCGGGGAGTGGATGGGATGGAGGTGTTACCTTGGATACCTTGTAACTAGGAGAAGTCTGTAGTCAGCGTTCATTACAAATGTCGTCTGCTTTTCCCGCCTCTTTTTATATGTGATGTGTTGCAAAAGAAAAAGTCACAAACCGCAAAATATATATTGTTCAAAGTGTTTTATTTACAAGATCTCTTTGTATGAATGTTCTCATGTTTGTGGCACGTACCGTTCAAGGTGTTATGAATGTATTTACCAAATCTCAAGACTGTATTAAATATATCCTTGCATTTCTTAAGTAATGCTATGAAGTATATTTAGCTTACTTTACTAGTAATGGTCCACCCAGAAGGATTGGAATTCTTTCCCCCAAAATTTAAATTCCCCCCCCCCCCCCCAATTCAAAATAGAGAACTACAAACGCTACGCTACTATCTAGTGGAGAATGAAAATAAATGTCATTTTTCTGAAACTTTGGTATTTGATTCTTGAAGTGTTTCTGGTCATAAAGATGGAAAAAAAATCAATGGGTCGCCGTGCTCATTTTTGAATTACAGGGCTTCAAAATTTGGTATCTCAAAAGAACCAATGAGAACCAAAATGGGGGCTCATTTTGTAGTACTTCAAATTCATAGTTCATATTTGCTATTTATATTCACTCAATTTAAGTAAAATTAATAGATGTGGAGAGAGTATTATTTGACCAATAATTCTATGCCTCTTTTTTATAGATTGCATTGATATTTTTATTCTGAAAACAACAAATACCTGATGCAAATTTTAGATTAAAAACTCGAAAAAAACCACTATTTTTCACTATTTTTATAAAAACAATTTTATTATTCTCCCCATCGAAAATAAATGTCATTTTTCTGATATTTTAATATATGATTCTTAAAGAATGTGTGTTCATGAAACTGAAAAAAAATAATGGGTTGCCGTGCTACTTTCTGAATTACAGGGCTTTGAAACATGGCTGACAACCCAAAAATCTGCTGCTTCCAATGTGTTCTATATTTCCTAAACATGTCTATTTCAGACACCTACAATTATTTTTTGAATGCGATGACATACACTTTTTTCCCTATACATATTTAGAATATTACCTGCACTATATGTGTAGAAAGATTTGGTACATTAGGAATTTTCGTTTTTGTTTTATTCCCAAAACTGTGAATGAGAAATGCAGCATTTCCCAATAGTCGTGTATACTAAATGTGTACAACTGACAGTACCTACAGCTACTTCTGTTCCCAAACATGTCTACTTTAGACAGCTACAATTATTTTTTCAACGCGATGACATATATGTTTTTTCCTTTTGATATGTAGTATATAACCTGTACTATATGTGTAGAAAATTTTGGAACAGTAGGAGTAGCCATTAATGGTTTATTCTTTGCTATAAAACGTGAAAAAATGCGCCGTTTCTCCATAGACTGCAATGCTAAAGGCATAGTGCGTAAAATGCCCGTATATTTGGTATATGGAAAAGGGCGGCGTGGCAGTGAATAGTAGCGTTTGCCTTTAAATGTCCTGATGTTTTCGTCCATCATTGGAACCCGCTTTTTCCCAGCTTTTCAAATATGATAGTATCTTGAAATCCATTTTTTGCGCCTGTGACTCATTTTCTAAAACAGATCATTACATGGGCCAGGGGTTCGAAAAATGTGAAAGTACTCAGTTATATCTGACAAAACAAACCCACTGAATTACGATAAACTAGTTTCAAAATGGCATTCCATATAAAAGGATAGATACTTTTCTTCAAATTCTGTTATTTGGCAATAAGTGGGGTGCAATAAAATATCTTTATTGTATGTGTACCATAAAAACTCAAATTGGGTTTCTTTTAGCTTTTAGTTACTTTATGATGATTCAAAACCAAAATGATTTATATATCAATATCATCATTAGTAATATAATAATAGCATCAGCAAATTCACTCTGCATGAATATTGTTAAAAGATATAAGCAGGAATGTGTTTTGTGATATAAAATCGTATGAAAAGTTTGGGGAAAATGAGTCATAAGTCGCAAAAAATGGATTTAAAGATATCACAATATTTGAAAAGAGGAGGAAAAGGCGAATCCAATAATAGTGAACACTAGGACACCTAATATGTATTTCTATATAGGGTATCAGGAATAAACATAGGATTTGTAAACGAAATATACATTTGAAGGTAGATAAATCGGGTTGGTAAGGTAATGAGGCAAACCCCGGTGTGTCTAATCTGCCAGTGTGCCGACGCTACCATACGGTGAGTGGTGATAGGGTGTAATTACAGTGTACTTAGTGCAGGAGACAACACAAACACTGCAATTACACGCCATTACCCGCTCCCTCACACATCCATCCTACATCTACACTCTATTGTTGTTTAGACCCAGTTTGGTCAGATTCTGGGGTGTATTTTCCTCACAATAGAACACAGCAATCACTTCCGGCAACTTCCGGTAAGGAATGGGGGTTATAGACGTCAAAAGAACTGGTAAATAAAAGTCAGTAAGTGGTAAATAACAGTCGAATCTGACCAAACCGACAGATCTCGGGGCTAACGCCCCTCGAATTGTCCACCAGGCAACAGACCACCCAGACCACCCAAAACCTTGGGTATTAATGCTATAACGGTGTTATGTACTGATTATGTGAAGTAGAGAGGAAGACATGAGATGTTGTTACCTGCCGCTTATATGGTGTGTTACTAGGAGATATGGGTGAAATCGCCAGAAAATGTACAGAGAGACTTACATGAAGTATGTGTCAGATATGTGATGTGTTACAGAACAATGGGTCACCAGTCACAAAACTCATATTTTTAAAAATATCTTATGCAAAAGATCTCTTTGTTAGGGGGTCAGATTGTCAGAAAATGTACAATTCGCTTTCACCAATCCTCTCAAATAACCCACATTTATGACGAAAATCAGGTTCAAATTACAGTTCAACATAACCTAACAGACTGTTTGAATCAAGGCAATATTATAAATATACTCAGATATACCTAGTATGTGGAGACCGAGATTTTTCGGTCTAATTTAGCAGAATTTTCTAAATGTATTGATCTTCCACTAGTACATATTCTGGAAATGTGACCCATATAATTCGGCTCCTATAGATATATAGTCTTCTAGTACACTACCATCTGCTGTATTATGAAAATAGAAAGAAAAAGAAATCTCAAATATAGAACTTACATAATTTTACTTTGATCATTAAAGCCTATATAATATAATTTATACATTAATTAAAGGCATACTTAGTGAATCAGAGAACAACTAAATTCATAAACATTTTGTTGCTGTATATTTAAAAAAAAGAATAGGGGAATTTGCATAGCCGCCAGTTTGAATCTAGATTCGCATGGAATTATGTGACTAATGGTACAGTCTAAAATCTAAAGAAAACATGCCATGTTCAGCATAGACAATATTTATTAATGCTCTGATGTCAATATCTATGTTCTATACATGTTTTCATGAAAAATTTATACAAACAGTGATATTGCAGAAAAGATTCTTGCATTTTTCGATACAAATCTTGCCAAATATTCGTTTGTGAGAATTCAGCAGAATCTAACCCAGCATGCACTGTAACAGCCGCACACGCAGTCGCACATGCAAATCCCCTATTTTAAGTTTAAGCTCCAATATTTTGAATAGTGAGCGATACTATCAAGTGAAGCCAACCCAGGAAGGAGCTCCGCAGGTCCCCACAATATATATATATATGTGGACATCTATGAATCCCTCTAGCGAAAGCCAGGCAAAGTCCTCTAGAATGTTGGTCGAATGACTTTTGGATATGTTGAAGTGAGTGAGGGAGATTGGTTGCTTTACGCCCATATCGACACATTGAAGGTTATATCAAGGGCGGGAGAGCTGAGAGGGAGTGAGTGAGATTGGTTGCTTTACGCCCATATCGACACATTGAAGGTTATATCAAGGGCGGGAGAGCTGAGAGTGAGTGAGGGAGATTGGTTGCTTTACGCCCATATCGACACATTGAAGGTTATATCAAGGGCGGGAGAGCTGAGAGTGAGTGAGTGAGATTGGTTGCTTTACGCCCATATCAACACATTGAAGGTTATATCAAGGGCGGGAGAGCTGAGAGTGAGTGAGTGAGATTGGTTGCTTCACGTCCTTATCAACACATTGAAGGTTATATCAAGGGCGGGAGAGCTGAGAGTGAGTGAGTGAGATTGGTTGCTTCACGTCCTTATCAACACATTGAAGGTTATATCAAGGGCGGGAGAGCTGAGAGTGAGTGAGTGAGATTGGTTGCTTTACGCCCATATCGACACATTGAAGGTTATATCAAGGGCGGGAGAGCTGAGAGTGAGTGAGTGAGATTGGTTGCTTTACGTCCTTATCAACACATTTAATATGGTTATATCAAGAGCGGGAGAGCTGAGACGGAGGCAGTTTACGGTCATACCACGGAAATAGACATAGAGAAGAAGGGAGACAGAGACAGAGACAAAGCGACAGAAAGACACTTTATGGTCATACCCAGGAAATAGAGATAGAGAAGAGTGGGACATGCTCATGAGATTGAATGTTTTGAAATGAATATGAATACTTAATAGGTCATGTTCTACTGATTCTCACTGACCTTGAGTGACCTTGGGTTGTGTTTGTTTCCGTCTGTCTGTGTGTCCTTCCTCTCAGGAACAATTGGTAAATGCTGCCCCCTGGCGGAAGGATTTATGTAGAACCTGGGGGCAGGTATGTACACTGTGACTGCTCCTACAGGTTTATATAATGGGAAACAGACTGCTAGAATCAATGCAATGCCGAATACACTCAAATTTACTAATTATTAACCAAATTGCAGCCTAATTTAGCAGAATTTACTAAATATATACAACTGCCAATTGTACATTTTCTGAAAATCTGATATCTTGATATCCATGTTTACAATTGATGACTAATTCGTCAGAGATAATGACATTAGACCAACATGTATTATTCCTCCTTAATTAACTGCACCTCCCACTAAAGTGCTTCATTTATATACATGGGCGAAATCGTCAGAAAATGTACAATTGACCTTTACCAGTCCTTTCAAATAACTCAAACTTAAGACAAAAATCAGGTTTAAAATACAGTTCAACATAATCTAACAGATTGTTTGAATCAAGGCAATACCAAATATACTCAGATGTACTTAGTGTTGACAATTTTTCGGTCTAATTTAGCAAAATTCTCTAAATGTTTTGACCTGCCAATTGTACATTTTCTGAAAATCTGACCGATATGCTTCGTTAACCTTACCAAGCACTCACTCTCAGATTTGTGATAGATTTACAAATTTTAGCCTCAACAAAGTGTGCTTTGTTTTGGGGGGAATTTGCTTAAACAGATTTTATGTTGATAACCATTTCACATAAGTCATATATATAATGCAACAAAGGTTTTCTGTTGTATATGAGTCAGATTTTCAGACAATGTACAATTGGCAGCTCCACACATTTAGGAGGTTCTGCTAAATTGAGCTGAAAAATGATGAATACCTGGTATATCTGAGTATATTTAGTATCGCATTGATTTAAAGCATCAGTTCTGTTATGTTAAACTGCATTTTAAAGCTCATTTTTGCCTTAAATGTGGGTTATTTGAGAGGATTGGTGAAGGCGAATTGTACATTTTCTGAAAATCTGACCAATATAATATAGCGCACATATCAATAATTAATCCAAAGATCGATGGACTATCTTTACACTCTTCAATGATTTAGCCTTACACATATCATATATCTTACTGTTTTTGTTTCTTTTTTTATACACCCTGCCCTCTCCATCCACCCCAGGCTATATATCACTCGATCATTAACTCATTGAGTAATCATTGCCTAAATACAGGCTATGTGCCTCCATCTTTTTATATTCCCACCTTATTAACTTGGTCTATGGGTCAGATTTTCAGAAAATGCACAATTGGCAGCTCTACACATTCAGTAAATTATCCTGAATTTTGCTGGAAACTGATGAATACTGGGTATATTTGAGTATATTTGATATCACATTGATTTAAAGTATCAGTTCTGTTATGTTAAACTGCATTTTCAACCTCATTTCTGTCTTAAATGGGGTTATTTGAGAGGATTGGTGAAGGTGAAGTGTACATTTTCTGAATATCTGACCCTTATCTTCATTACATCATTATAGGTTGGTGACAGAGTTGGTCAGATTGTCAGAAAACGTACCAGGTAAATCGGAGTATATTTTCTATTACGTTGTTTTGAAATATCGGTTCTCCTATATTGAACTGTATTTTGAAGCTAATTTCTGTCTTAAATGTGGGTTATTTAAGAGGATTGCTGAAGGCGAATTGTACATTTTCCGAAAATCTGACCCTTGGTGTCTGTACCTATCCTTACTATCATTGCCATCACTACCCAGCCCACCTGGGTGGTCGGGGTGGCTGCGGTGGGGAAAAGCTCTCTGAAATCCCAGTTTGTTCAATAATATTTAAGCTTTCTATCACATTTTTAAAAATTGGGATTTCACATGCTATTGTATATTGCCAAATGGATCCATTGAGGGAAGGGAGAGGATGTAGGAGAAAGGAGAGAGGAGAGGGAGAGAAAGCGGGGACGGGGAGCATGAGGAAGAGGGGAGGAAAAAGGGGGGGGACGGAGAAGTGCCGAGAGAGAGGGAAGCGGGGACGGAGGGAGACAGGTACTTTGCTGGTAGCATATACTGTGAAATAGAATTGAATTTAGGCTGTAAACGTAGTAATAAAACACTTTGGTTGCCATGACTACCACACATAAGTCACTAGTGAAATACGCACTGTGCCCTACATTGTTTCATATACAATGCGAATATAATATATGGGTCAGATTTTCAGAAATTGTACAATTCGCCTTCACCAATCCTCTCAAATAACCCAAATTTCAGACGCAAATGAAGTTCAAAATACAGTTCAACCTAACCAAACAGATTGCTAGAACCAATGCAATGCCGAATATACTCGAATTTACCTAGTATTGGCCAAATTGCAGCCTAATTTAGCAGAATTTACTAAATATGTACAGCTGCCAATTGTACATTTTCTGAAGATCTGACCCATAAGCATGTACAACACTTATAATGTGAATACACTTTCCCCTTTACATTCCCTCTGTCCATATCCCTACAATAGTAACAACCAACACTAAACTACAAACAAGGTATTTTTTCCTGGTGATATTAATCATCATCAGGTTATAGCCCGAGGCAGTGGTGGAGTCAGACCTACAGGTTGATTACCCCTCACTCCCACTACACATAGATCATATTTTTACACCTAAGTCAAGCTAAGTCAACCCAACACCAAAAATTATAAAGCTGTAATTAATTTTTTATCCGAGGGATGTTTCTGTGATTTGTGCATTGCTGAATTGTGTACCTTTCAGGAAGTTTTGGCCTTAAAGCTGCAGGCTTAGTTAAAAGGGGAACCCTGGACTGCGTATAATATCATTTCAGACGATGGAAAAAACTACAATTTGATGTTCTGTACATTGTAATATGTAATTCGATCATTTATAAGTCAAACCCTCCAAAAATCAGAACATTCCAATAAAGAGATCTTGTGAAAAAAAACACTTTGAAAAATATCAATTTTGCGACTAGTTATGAGCCATAATTGAGCTGTATGACCTGCAATTGTTCCAGCCCAGTGTTTTACTTTAAGCTGCAATCTCAGCTATTAGGACTGACAACAGCTTACCAACTTTACTTATATTATGACTTTTATGACTGAATTCATCATTATGCACCTGTTATATGTTTATACAAGAATTAAAAGTAGAGACAGTCAAGCTAAAACAGAACAACTTCATCTTTCCCATCATGCATTTGGTTTCTATAGATCATTTACACAAGCTATGATATTGTTGAAAACATTCTTGCAATTTTCCAAATATGTGTATGTCAGATTTGAACTGAATCTATCCCAGCTCGCACCGTCATAGACATGTGCAGTGAGACATGCAAACCCCCTATTGAAAAACAATTGTTTATTTGTCAACGTTTTACATATAAGAGGTATGACAAAAGGGTTGACAGGCATCTGGAAATAATCCAACTCTTCCAGCTGTTACCTTTATAAAAGAATAGTTTGTTAAGATATAAAAGAGAGCAACTACACAAAGTCAATTTAAAATAAGGATTTAATGTCAACATATGCTTTGCATATTATACAGGTACTAAGTACTTAGAGTATAGTACAATTTGGTGATGTGTGTGAAATTTGATATAGTATGCTGTATATGGGTCAGCTTTTCAGAAAATGTATAATTGGCAGCTGTGGACATTTAGTAAATTCTGCTAAATTAGGCTGCAATTTGGTCAATACTAGGTGAATTCGAGTACATTCAGCATTGCATTGTTTCTAGCAATCTGTTTGGTTAGGTTGAACTGTATTTTGAACTTTATTTTCGTCTTAAATTTGGGTTATTTGAGTGGATTGGTGAAGGTGAATTGTACATTTTCTGAAAACCTGACCCATATATGTCTAATTTGTCAACAAAGTTCCAAATACAGTTCAACCTAACCAAACAGATTGCTAGAATCAATGCAATGCAGAATATACTCGAATAACTAGTATTGACCAAATTGCAGCCTAACTGAACAGAATTTACTAAATGTGTACCGCTGTTAACTGAACATTTTCTGAAAATCTGACCTATATGTCTAATATATCAATAAAAAATAAGTTCACATCGCAGTTCAAAATAACCCAACACAATCCATCAGTGAAGACTATGCCAAATATAAAAGATGTTATAGTATAACCGTTCTTGAGACCGATTTGTCAGAATTAAGTCAATGTGTAATTCTGCCGATGCTTCACCTCATGGAGGCCAGAAAAAAACATCCGTGGTTTCAATCCATCTTACTGAAACAACTCCTGATTCATGTGTTTGTGAATTTCTGTTGTGTACATTTGCGTGATTTGTAACAATTTGGTTCAATTATTGCACAATTATTGTTCTAATCTCACATCAAGATCAACTTTCTCAAATGCGATGTACAGGTCTATAACATAATAGCTTCATTCTACGCAAAACAATTTTTCTCTCTGCAACTATTTATCACAGAAACGATTTGTTTCAAAACCCAGACAGTTCTGCTTTCAATAACGCCTTAGGTTATTTTTTCTAGATATTTTTAATCAATCATAATTCTTTGTCATATGATCTCAAGTAGTTAATTGATTTCAGGGATTTCTGATCGAGCACAATTTGTTACCATTTTAGATATTTAAAAGTTTCTACTATTTTAATCTTTACAAAAAAGAACATAACGGTCATTTATTAAAGGATTAATACCTGATTAAGATGGTGTATACTGCTTGGTGTAGGCGAGGATTGGTAAAGCCCTTGACTGCTATAGACAAAGATTAAGGGAACAAACCCATTTTTCTGTACACAAGCATCCACACTAGCATGTAATCCACCTTGCCCTGTCAGTCCCTCTCAGTCCCTTTCAACCCCTCTCAGCCCCTCCCAGCCCCCATAAGTCCCCCTCAGTCCCTCTCAGTTCCACTCAGTCCCTCTCAGTTCCCCTCAGCCCCTCTCAGAACCCCTCAGTCCCTTTCAGTCCCTCTCAGTCCCCCTCAGTCCCTCTCAGTTCCCCTCAGCCCCTCTCAGTCCCCCTCAGTCCCTCTCAGTCCTCCTCAGTCCCTCTCAGTCCCCCTCAGCCCCTCTCAGTCCCCCTCAGTCCCTCTCAGTCCCCCTCAGTCCGTCTCAGTCCGACTCAGTCCCTCTCAGTTCCCCTCAGCCCCTCTCAGAACCCCTCAGTCTCCATCAGCCCTTCTCAGTCCCTCTCAGTCTCTCTCAGCCCCCATCAGGCCCTCTCAGTCCCTCTCAGTCCCCCTCAGCCCCTCTCAGTCCCTCTTGGTCCATCTCAGTCCCTCTCAGTCCCTCTCAGTCCCCCTCAGTCCCTCTCAGTCCCTCTCTGCCCCTCTCAGTCCCTCTCAGTCCCTCTCTGCCCCTCTCAGCCTGTCTTAGTCCCTCTCAGTCCCTCTCTGCCCCTCTCAGTCCCTCTCAGTCCCTCTCAGCTCCTCTCGGTCCCTTTCAGTCCCTCTCAGTCCCTCTCAGTCCCTCACAGTCCCTCTCTGCCCCTCTCAGTCCCTCTCAGTCCCTCTCAGCCCCTCTCAGTCCCTCTCAGTCCCTCTCAGCCCCTCTAAGCTCCTCTCAGCCCCCCTCAGCCCCTCTCAGTCCCCACCAGACCCTCTCAGTCCCTCTCAGCCCCCATCAGGCCCTCTCAGTCCCTCTCTGCCCCTCTCAGCCCCTCTCAGTCCCTCTCAGCCTCCATCAGGCCCTCTCAGTCCCTCTCAGTCCCTCTCAGTCCCTCTCTGCCCCTCTCAGTCCCTCTCAGACTCTCTCAGTCCCTCTCAGTCCCTCTCAGTCCATATCAGCCCCTCTAAGCTCCTCTCAGCCCCTCTCAGTCCCTCTCAGCCCCCCTCAGTCCCTCTCAAACCCTCTCAGACACTCTCAGTCCCTCTCAGTCTCTCTCAGCCCCTCCCAGCCCCTCTCAGTCCCCCTCAGCCCCTCTAAGTCCCCACCAGACCCTCTCAGTCTCAGTGTTGTCCCTCTCAGCCCCTCTCAGTCCTTCTCAGTCTCCCTCAGCCCCTCTCAGTCCCCCTCAGACCCCCTCAGCCCCTCTCAGTCCCTCTCAGTCCCCCTCAGCCCCTCTCAATCCCCACCAGACCCTCTTCCATCCCCATTATCAACAATTATGTCATGCAATGCCAAACGGAAGGTGTAAAGACTTAAGATGGTTCATTATCCTATTTTATCCTTCATATGGTGAGAGGTAATGGAAGATGAAGACCAATTTGTACAACTTACTGCGACTGTAGTCAATAGAAAACTTGTTTTTCTTGCCTCTTGGTAGGTCAGACTCAGTGCAACAACATAATAGTCAACACTAAGTGCTAGAAAAATATACAAAGTTTGTGTGTGCTGGTTTGCCGGGAGGGGTGGTGGAGGGGGAGGGGAATAGGCGGAATTGGTCATACAATTGCGTCAATTGTAGGGTATAATTCACTTTATTATATGTGCATTCCATATGAGAGATGCAATAAGTGGGGTGCTATAATATTATTCATATAGTATGAGTACTATATGAACTAGTTTGTCACCGAGGCGGCTACTTTTTTCAGATTTACACATGATACATTTGTGATTACACATCAAGTTCTATGCCCATATAATAAATATACAATGGAACTCAACTGCAATATTCTATGGCATCGTGCTTATGCAGACAAATCCAAGTCCAATAATTGTTTTATTACTGCTCATTCTATTCTCTCTCTATAGATATTGGGAATTATAAAGCTTCATTGCATTCAAGAAGGTGCATATAATGTTACTATATGATGTGTGTTAAGCCACAGTAATTGTTGATAATTATAGTCATAAAGTGGTTACCCATTGTTAGGTCATTATTGTGTAACATGATGTTTGCTAAATTTCCCTATTGTGTGATGTACTAATAGTTAGAGGATCCGTTAGTGTGTGTTGGTGCGTTGTGGTTGCTAAATCTCTCTATTACTGGATGTGTTAGTGTTGTGCTGGTGCGTTGAGGTTGCTATATCTCTCTATTACTGGATGTGTTAGTGTTGTGCTGGTGCGTTGTGGTTGCTATATCTCTCTATTACTGGATGCGTTAGTGTTGTGTTGGTGCGTTGTGGTTGCTAAATCTCTCTAATGTTCTAAACCTTACTCTACAGGTACTAAGGAGGCCGCCTACATGTACGCTATCAGTGCGTTGTGGTTGCTAAATCTCTCTATTACTGGATGTGTTAGTGTTGTGTTGGTGCGTTGTGGTTGCTAAATCTCTCTAATGTAATAAACTTTACTTATACAGGTACTAAGGAGGCTGCCTACATGTACGCTATCAGCGCAGCGGGAGTGACGTACGCCATCACCCAGGCCTGTTCCCAAGGCAACCTGACGTCGTGTGGGTGCGACCGTCTCAAACGTCGTCTCTCTCCGCAGGGCTGGAAGTGGGGCGGATGTAGTGCTGACATCCGTTACGGCCTCAGGTTCTCGCGCATCTTCGTGGACGCGCGAGAAATGGAGGAGGACGAGAGGTCGTTGATGAACCTGCACAATAACAGAGCAGGCAGAAAGGTAAGATTCATTCAGGCCAATATTAAATGTGATCCGTTATAGGAAAATGAGTCATAAGTTGCAAAATATGGATTATGAGATATTGCCATATCTGTAAAGAGGAGATCAAGGTGATTCCAATGATAGTAAACAATAAGGCACGTAACATGTATTTTTATATTTTAAGTTTGATATCTATATATTTCTTCACAAGATCCTCTTATGAGAATGGGTTTATCTTTGGGTGTGTAGTCGTTGGGGTCGCGTGAATAAATGTACAACATATGGGTCACATCAACAGAAAATGTGGTACATCAGCACATTTAGTAATATTTGCAAGATTAGGCTGCAATTTGGTCAATACTAGGTAAATTCGAGTATATTTGGCATTGCATTGATTCAAACAGTCTGTTAGGTTATGTTGAACTAAATTTTGAAGTTGATTATTGTATTAAATTGGGGTTATTTGAGAGGATTGGTGAAGGTCAATTGTACATTTTCTGGTGATTTCACCCTCATCAAGAGGGTGTATTAAATATATCCCTACTTTTGTAAGGTCATCTTATCGAGTAGATTTAGTCACCTTACTACGAATTATCCACCCAGAGATGGTTGAAACTTTGTCTTCAAAAGTAAAAATATTAAGTTTAACGTATAGACATACATAGTACAATGTCCTAATGTTTAATATTTTTGGAATCGGCTTGATCTCATCTTTTCAAATCGGATGATATCTCAAAATCTATTTTTTTGCGATGTGTGACTCATTTTTTCTGTAACCCGTTTAATAATTTACAGGAAGATGCGCTATTCTTGTCAGACTTGCTCTCTTAACATTCATAATCAAAATATCCATCAAATATGTGATCTGTTTCAGAAAAATGAGTCATAAGTCGCAAAAAATCGTTTTTGAGATACCATTATATTTGAAAAGATGAGACCAAGCCGATTCTAATGATACTAAACAGTCTAATAATCTAATAAGTATTTCTAAATTTTAAGTTTGATATTTTCGTTTTTGAAAAAAAAGTTTCCAATATTTCTGGGGTTCAATAAACAGTAAAGTAACTAAATGTAGTCCATATGAGGACCTTTAAAACGAAAGGATATATTACATAGATTGTTCTGAAATTTGATAAATCAATTTATACAGCTATAGGTGATACACTCCCCAAAAATTAGAACATTCCAATAATGTGATCCTGTGAAAAAAAACACTTGAAAAAATACCAATTTTGCGACTTATGACTCATTTTCCTCATTTTCCACATATCTACGTTCTATCAAAATAAACACAAAGTCTCGGATTTGAAATCTATAAGTTCTCATTCAACATTTCTTATTATATGAAATGTTGAATAAATACAATAGTGTTTTAATGGAAAAGTATTGTTTCCATAAGACATTGGAGGACTTTTCTTTAGTAGGTTACCGCGTTAGTTTTATGTATCTAAAATAACGAATTTTCTACAGTGAAATCTCACATAAAGACCACCTCTCTATAGAGACCATCCCTCTATTAAGACCAGTTTCTCTCAGTCCGAATTGTTTTTTACTTATTAGATTAGCCCCTCTAATGAGATCACCTCGCTATTAAGACCAGTTTCCCTGAGTCCCAAGGGTGGTCTCAATAGAGAGGTTCCACTGTATTTCCCTTTCTGATAATACATTGAGAAGAAGACTACGGTCTTCTCAAACGGAGGTGTTTCTGTTACATTGGTCAGATTTTCAGAAAATGTACAATTGGCAGTTGTACACACTTAGTAAATTCTGTTAAATTAGGCAGAAATTTGGTCAATACTTGGTAAATTCTAGTATATTCAGCATTGCATTGATTCTAGCAATCAGTTTGGTTAGGTTGAACTGTAATTTGAACTTTATTTTCGTCTTCAAATTGGGTTATTTGAGAGGATTGGTGAAGTTGAATTGTACATTTTCTGAGAATCTGGCCAAACGTATCAGAATCACAAAGTACCAAAAGTACAAGTTTCCAAATGATGAAATTACTGAAACGTGGGTGAAAACAGTTATGTGTCGTTAAACACATGTCCAAATTGTCTCACCCCGCAAATCTAGTACAAATTCCTTTAAATATCAGTAAATAATCATTTTTTTATTTTTTTAAAAGGTTTTTATTCAACATAGTCTGCCATCGTGGCTCTTACAATTCTAAAATGACTTCCTTGTCGTACCTTTTTTGTCTTTTTTAGTTTTTTTTTTGTTATTTTCTTAATTTTCCTTTACATCCTTAACAATATTGGATTTGTGACACATTTCCAATTAACATAAGAAAGAAAAAAGTAAATAATCATTTTAAGTCAATATGAATATGAATTCAATGTGAAGTAGGTATAGCACCCTTCATCGTATTGTTGTATATATGAGGGTCGGATCTTCAGAAAATGTACAATTGGCAGCTGGACACATTTAGTAAATTCTGCTAAATTAGACTGAAAACGGCCATAAGTAGGTATATCTGAATATATTCGATATAGCCTTGATTCAGACAACCAATTTGGTTATGTTGAACTGAATTTCGAATCACAATTCTGTCTTAAATTTGGGTTATTTTAGAGAATTGATGAAGGCCAATTGTACATTTTCTGACGATTTCACCCATGAGGTATGATATGGTGTGTATATATCGTAACTACACATCTGATCTCGCTTCATGGCATGTAGCATGCCCAATTTATTGTTTATTGTTTTGTCTTTTTGTGCTGTTTTTACTGCCATATTAATCTGTGATACTAGTGTAGTCGCTGCATTTAAATATCTATTAACTACTGCTATAACTGTTTAATAACGTGGCTCCATTTTTGGAAGTGGCCCTCAGGAAGACCTATGGTTTCATAGAAGAGAGGCACCCCTTTTTCGGTAAAAAATTGATTGATGTTATTGAAAGTCCGGAAATAAAGCATTATACATACATACATACTAAACTATAATAACATCATTAAAGCTGTAATAACAACTGCACAGTGAAACGATGTTACAATAACAAATTTGTGATGTCTTCCAGGTAAATGTGTCACAAGTCGCAAAATTGATATTTTTCAACTCGTTTTTATCACAAGATTCCTTTATTGAAATGTTCTGATTTTTTTAGGGGATAGCAGGTATAGTCATATGAGTCTATGTAACAAATTTAGGGACATTGCATTAAATATATCCTTGTGTTCTGAAGGCCTTCGTATGGAGTACATTTAGTTTCTTTACTTGTAATTATCCATCAAGAAACATTGCAAACCTTTTTTAAAAGATAAAACTTAAAATATCAAACTTAAAATATAGAAATACATATTAGGTGTCCTAGTGTTTACTATTATTGGAATCACCTTGACCTCCTCTTTTGAAATATGGTTATATCTCAAAAGACTTATGGCTTATTTTCCTAAAACCGATCACAAATGAATAATTCCATGACTAACATTCTGAGCAGGGTGCAGTCAACACCACAACCCATCATTTGTTCCACCTATACACTCACAAACACACCAGACTCTTAAAAGTCAACAACCTTGAATGACCTTTGTGTCTGAACCTGAGCAGACGACAATTGGCTAATGAGGAGATTGTGTGACTTAAAGGCAATCCATCTCCATCTGTCACCAAGGTTATCATGTACCCTAATAGCCAGCCCTTATGTAACCCTCCTGTCTGTAGATAACACCCATATCTAGGTGATTAGGGGTAATTAATCCTATTAATTACCCCCTGGAGGATGTATGGTAATGCAATAATGTGACCCTAAATGTCACCCTGATTATGGGTAACCCTAAGGACATCTCCATATGCATAGTATTCACATGACGTCACCCCAGTCAGCGGCTATCCTCTGTGCCATACTGTGTGGCTACAGAGAGAGCGGGAAGCACCAGAACAACAGGCTTTCCCCGTTTTGAATGTTTGATAATGGCGAATATACTCATTATTCCATCATGACACACTGAAAAATTACAATCAAACCTATCAGCATACTTTATATTACATTCGCTAAAACTTTTGGAGGTGAAAACGGCTGGGAAACAGCATTTTGGGGGCTTGTAGCACACATGTCCTGCTAACGTTTACAAAGCTTGACCCACAGTATGGCGAGCCGCGACCAGCGCCGTGACATCAGTGAATACTATGTGAATTATCTATATCTTAATAAAATAAGCTTTTCGAGCCTTAAACAGCTATCTTCTCTGAAACTGCTGGCCAGATCTCCATTATATTTCACATACACATTGCCAAATATGATGCCGAGCCATTCCACTATGTTTCATTAACAAATTAGGGTTGGAAATGGGTTAGAAATGGGTTTACATCGAGCACCCCCCATCCAGGGCCTCCAGTGCTGCCTGAAAACAAACCTATCAGTGCCCCTACACCAGGTTTCTGGGTCACCCAAAGCATGGCGTCATGGACAGGCATGCCGATGCTTCACTACGGGACAGGAGTTGATATATTTTACCATATTTCCATCGAAAGGAACATCGTCAGAGTTAAATCAGTTCATGAACCTTTGTTTGTGATACTGCTATCTCTCTCTGTTTTTAAAACATTTAAACCTGAGAAAAGGAATGAAAGTGATTCGAAAATAGTTATGGTAATCCATGCTGCAGCTTAGGAAATGTACATGAGGGATCATGCAAAAACGTATGAGAGTGGGAGAGGGATCAGGAGAGTGGGAGAGGGATCAGGACAGGGACAGGGACAGGGAACACAACAAAACAAGTGTGACCAAAAAAACATCTAAAAAGGGTTCCATTTGTGGTATAAATGTTGATACACATAATATAGTCCGGCAGTGGAAAGGCAAATTTTGGCCTAACCAGGAAATTCCGGATAAAGTTTTTTTCTCTCTTGATTTATCATCTATGGGGTCCCTATATCACATTCCTGTGTGATGTGAAGTTCCTGACCTTGAGCAATTCGAGATATTCAAGATGGCTGCCACCAAACATGTCAAATCTGTAAACTGGCATATCTCTGCTTCCAATGGGGCTAGGAATATGTTCTAGGTGTCTAAATGCATGTTTCATTAGCATACAAATGTAATACAATCATTAAAAAAATCATTGACCAAACAATTTCCCATGAAAATTGCATTATAGTGTAAAATAATTCAATTTGACCCATACTAACCCAGCAAATCTAGGCATATCTCTGCTTCTAATGGGGCTAGTTATACATTCTAGATGTCTAAATGTATGTTTTGTTAGCCTACAAATGCAATACAGTCATTAAATAAATCATTGGCCCAACAGTTCCCAATGAAAATTGCATTATAGTGTAAAATAATTCAATTTGACCCATACTAACCCAGCAAATCTAGGCATATCTCTGCTTCTAATGGGGCTAGTTATACATTCTAGATGTCTAAATGTATGTTTTGTTAGCCTACAAATGCAATACAGTCATTAAATAAATCATTGGCCCAATAATTCCCAATAAAAATTGCTTTTTTTGTGTAAAATAATTCAATTTGACCGTAACTTAAAAAACATGTCAACTCTGTAAACAGACATAATGATATATAGATCGCTACTTCTAATGGGGTTAGGAATACATTCTAAATGTCATTTGCCTGCAAATACATTACATCTGCATACATTTAATCATTGGCCTAATGTTTGTCAATGAATGTTTCATTATGGTGTAAAAGAATTCATTATATATGCTTTATTGTTTGTCAGATTTAGTCTATGAAAAGACCATAACCATATTCTTTGTTTATCATTCCATTGTCTTGCACTTCAAATGTGAAATAAATATTCCTAAGCTTCTTAACAGCAGGGTGTCATGAGCTATACATAGTATTCACTGATGTCAGGGCGCTGGCCTAGGCTAGCTATGTTCTGTATCACCCCTTGTAAATATTAGCTGGACATATGTGCTCCAAGGTTGCCATTTTCACCTCCAAAAGTTTTAGCAAATGTAATATAAAGTATGCTGATGTAGTCAGGTGTTAGCAAAATAGTCAAAATGGGAAAAGCCTTTCAATCTGCTGACTTCCACTCTCTAAGCAGACACACAATACGGCTGCCAATGGGGATAGCCACTAACTCAGTGAGATCATGTAAAAACTATGTATTACTTCCTATAAAACTCATTTTGGGAACTCAAGCCTAATAGGTTGCCTAAACTTTCCTGAATGAATGGAGGGCAAATCATTCATCTATGTGCAGGCCTGTTCCAAGGAATATTGACAGACCAGGCCCTTGAACCAACCCTTATGATCTTTGGTAATTGCCAGCAAGTTATTATAGGTTGTTTCCCAGCATGCTTAGACTCAAAAACCTAGACTTAACAGTTTTCAATCTTGGAGCAGAATTGTTAAAAGCATAGACACAATGTGGGCCAAGGAAAAAGTGACCTCATTGGAGTATACAGAGGAAGTGTCAAAGATGAGAAAACAGATTTTGTTGACAATTCCTACCCATTTCTACCACTCTACCCTGACAGACTTGTGAACATTGTATCAGGAATTTCTATCAGTTCCACAAAGTACTTGTTGACTGTGCCTTAGATATTGGGAAGAAGTGTAAATGTCCTTGGAGTTTACCCTGCTAAACAGATCAAATTTAATGAGAAATTACCAGAAGCAGCATAATTCATTTCAATAAACCTGGGCTGAGGGTTTTCATAAGGCAATGTTGCTGTTTACAAACTGTTGTCCTGTGAACTTGCTTCAGATATTTGGCAATATTTGAAAGCAATGGCCTCATGTTTGAGGTCAAATCATTGATAGATTTCATTACTGATTAATTTGAAAAACCAAATGTAATGCAGGAATATAGCATTCTATACAATATTTATTCAGTAGTGTGTTTTACTTTGGAATGTGTGATGGTCAGTAAATGAGTAATGCAGGACATCACCAGGCAACCTGTCATTCAACATTAAATGCAGACTTCTTGACTCTTAAATGGATATAAATTTCTGTTTTCCTGATGCAGGCTGTAGATGACCTGGTCTACCAAAAAACCAATAGCATAACCTGTTGTGATGTCTACAAGTCCATCTGGGTAGAGATTCTTGCCTATTGGATAGCTTGTCGCAATAATAATCTTAGCTGATGCATCCTCCTTATGTTCAATCAACAATATAATGCCACTTTTCCCTTGACCCTCATTGTGACAAAGGTTTTGAAAACTCTGCTCAAGGTGTGAGTAAGTTTTGCAAGTCTGAGGGTGATGGGTGATGGGTGACTTTACTTCTAAGATACCTGATTAGTCTTTACCAAACCTCAAAAGGGTTGACTCAACTGCCATCAAACATGCCCATGCACGGTATACTTTCCATTCATTCAGAAGTTGAACATGCTTTCCATTGGATGCATGTAATAGAGAGCATAATGAGGTTAGTGATAATACTATGATAACCCTATTACAAGGACCATACAAATGATATCAGGTATGGTATGATAAAAGAAGAAATTCATTTATAGTCTGGTCATAGACAAGTAACACTGCAAAATAATGAATTCTTCTACACAATAATGAAATCTTCATTGACAAATATTGGGCCAATGATTAAATTATTCAAATGTAATGTATTGCAGGCAAATGACATTTAGAATGTATTCCTAACCCTGTTAGAAGCTGGGATCTATATATAATGTGAAAACAGACATATATTATATGTCTGTTTTCACATTTTCATATTTCTGTTTTGACGTGTAATTTGACTTATGGTCAAATTGAATTATTTTACACAAAAAAAGCAATTTTCATTGGGAATTATTGGGCCAATGATTTATTTAATGACTGTATTGCATTTGTAGGCTAATAAAACATATATTTAGACATCTAGAATGTATAACTAGTCCCATTAGAAGCAGAGATATGCCTAGATTTGCTGGGTTAGTATGGGTCAAATTGAATTATTTTACACTATAATGCAATTTTCATTGGAAACTGTTGGGCAAATGATTTATTTAATGACTGTATTGCATTTGTGGGCTAATGAAACATACATTTAGACACCTAGAATGTATTCCTAGCCCCATTTAGAAGCAGAGATAAGCCTGTTTACAGATTTGCTGGATCGGTTGCCGCCAAATTAAATTATTTTACCCCATAATGCAATTTTCATGGGAAATTGTTTGGTCAATGATTTTTTTAATGACTGTATTACATTTGTATGCTAATGAAACATGCATTTAGACACCTAGAACATATTTCTAGCCCCATTGGAAGCAGAGATATGCCAGTTTACAGATTTGACATGTTCGGTGGCAGCCATCTTGAATATCTCGAATTGCTCAAGGTCAGGAACTTCACATCACACAGGAATGTGATATAGGGACCCCATAGATGATAAATCAAGAGAGAAAAAAACTTTATCCGGGATTTCCGGGTTAAGCTCTCCCACTGCCGGACTAATAAGTTATAGAGACAACTTGAACAAGGGAACAAGGAGAGATGAGAATGTGGGCCCCACTGTCCCACTAGCAAATCCTGTGAGTAGCACGGGTATTTGCTAGTATGTACTAAATATGATTGATGAGAGACATTGAGGGACTGCTAATGCACTGTGTGGTGTATAATCCCGAGGTGAAACCATCCAAGCCTGCACTGGGGAGGTCTCTAATCCTTTTAGTATCTGCCTTATCCACTGCTTTAACTTGTACAAGTACACATACCACATTTAAGTATATTAGATATGTCCATGCATTTCATGTATGGAATATTTTAGGTTCTTTATTACACATGTGAGCAGTTAGAAAGGTGCAGTTTGAGGGTGCAGCTTGGTTGATCTGAAAATTTAATGTTCACATGAACAGTTTGGGCAAAGACACAATCTCATTGGCCTGACCTACAAAGCTGTTACAAATGATATTGTCCCAACCGCATAACTTATGCCTCCTTGAGCTAAACTATAGGCTAAACAAGTTAAATATACTTGTTAACATCCAAATACAGTGTGTAATAAATAGCAAATGGCACTCTGTTCGGGTTCAAACTGATCTTGACCCATCAGAAAACGGGAACTCACCTCTTTGGGGTTCGTCCAGTTTCTGGTGGGTCAAGATCAGTTTGAACCCGAACAGAGTGCCATTTGCTATGATTACTATAGTAATAGTCCACCCAGACATATTGCAAACTACCTTTTTAAAGATAAAAATATCAAACTTAAGAAATAGAAATACTTATTAGATGCCGTAATGTTTACCATCATTAGAATCGGCATGATCGCATCCTTTTAAATATGATGATATCTCCAAATTACTTTTTTGTGACATGTGACTCATTTTCAGAGAAACAAATAACCACTAGGTTGTGTTTGTCACTTTAAATATTTGACAGAAATGTTGTTTTAAATTCAGCATAGTTAAGTGTAGAATTAATAGCCTGCCTAGCCAGCCTGGGTGGCCTTAGCGTCACCATGACAACCGGCTGTCAGTACTAGTGACAGCAGGCCATAACTCATGACTGTCACCGCTGTCACTATACTAGATTAACCACATAATTTGTGATGTTTAGTTCAATGATGCCATCCATCTGTATCGTTAAATCAGACCATTACCGAATATAGAAAGGTTTTTTGTTAATGAATATTCTAATGGAATAATTATAGGATCTATATAGTTTCTCAAAGAAAGTCCTTAAACGTTTTGCTAAAACTGGGGCCGTCTCCTAAAATATCCACACTAATTATTTGCTGTGTACGACATAAAGTCTGCACACATACATTTCCTAAATGTTTGTTGATAAGAAATTTTATTGTTTCAAACTGCATTTTGAACGCCACTTTTCTTAAATATCGGTTATTTGAAAGGATTGGTGAAGGTTAACCGAGCATTTTCTAAAAATTTCACCCTTAAAATAAAGAAATGTTGATTCCATATGACAAGATGTTGTTTAGACAGTAAACCTGCCCGAAGAGATGATTAATAGTAAAGCACTGGGATTCCTGTTGCCCTAAACTAGGGTCCGATTTTCAGAAAATGTACAATTCGCCTTCACCAATCTTCTCACATAGCCGAAATTTAAGACAGAAATACGCTTCAAAATGCAGTTTAACATAGCAGAACTGATACCTTAAATCAATGCGATCCCAAATATACTCAGATATACCCAGTACTCATCATTTTTCAGCCTAATTTAGCAGAATTTCCTAAATGTGTGCAGCTGCCAATTATACATTTTCTAAAAATGCCATATATATCCTGCTAGCGTGCATGATACTTAACATTACCCTTATTAACGAGGTAACAAACATCCGCCTGTCCTTAATAAGGTCATTCAGGTCATTAACAAGGTCATTAACAAGGTCATTACGTCTAGTATAAAAGTAGTTAATTAAGAAGGTAAATGATAATTACACAAAAGGCAGTGTGACTTGGGTAGCTTTTACATACAGTACTCAAATACACTCTATTTGAGATCTACTTGGAGCGGCTTGCCGTAGGGTTACCATTGGGTAGGTTTGACTTTTACTGTAAGTAGATCTCAAACAGAGTGTAGAGATTGTCCTATGTGTTTTGTGGCCCAGGAAAATATGTCACAAGTCGCAAAATTATTATTTTTCAATGTGTTTCATTTACAGAATGAATATATTGGAATTTTGTTATTTTTGGAGTGCTCAGCACTGTCACTGGTGATAATGCGTGTGCCAAATCCCAAGACAGTGTACTGGATATACCAATATGTACCAGGTTATCCTATATGGGTAAGATTTTCAGAAAACGTACAATTGTCAGATCAACACATTTATTAAATTCTGCTTAATTAGACCGGAGAATAGTCAACACTAGGTATATATATATAATATATTTAATATTACCTTGATTCAAACAATCTGTCTGGTTATGTTCAACTGTATTTTGAACATGATTTTGTCTTAAATTTGGGTTTTTGGAGAGGATTGGTGAAGGTGGACTGTACATTTTCTTGTGATTTCACCCATAGAGTACATATTTAATTACATATGACAACAATATTTTTTACCCGATCAGCTAATGTATTTACTCCGATCAGCTATTTTTCACATATTTACTGCGGTCAGTACGACCATCTGAATGTACCACCACTACATGAAATTGTACTTCAGCCCACTGTTTCCACTATTGTATCACCAACACCTGATGAAGCCCAAACCAGGGCCAAATCTTGTGAATAAACCATAGAAAATCATAACACAGGGTTTTATTCCATCCCATTAAGGAAACATCAATTATATACAACCCGGCCCCACCTAGTATAACACGATCACTTCTCACCTTCAAGACATATTTAATTAGTTTACAGTGGTTGGCTATCAAGAAATATCATTTTGTACATCCGTACAAGATATAGAAGTACTTGGGTCAGATTTTCAGAAAATGTACAATTCAACCTCGCCAATCTTCTCAAATAACCCAAATCTTAGACAAAAATAAAGTTCAATTACAGTTCAACCTAGCCTAACAGATTGCTAGAATCAATCCAATGCCGAATATTCTCGAAATTACCTAGTATTGACCAAATTGCAGCCTAATTTAGCAGAATTTACTTCATGTGCACAACTGCCAATTGTACATTTTCTGAAAATCTGACCCACTTACTGTTTTGTTTTAAACGATATTTATTCAGCAGAGAGAAATTATATAGTTAGGTCAGATTTTCAGAAAAAGTACGATCGCCTTCAGCAATCCTCTCTAGTAACCCACATTTAAGACAGAAATGAGCTTCAAAATACAGTTTAACAGAACAGAACTGATACTATAAATCAATGCGATCCCAAAATTAATATACTCAGGTATACCCTGTATTCATCATTTTTCAGCACAATTTAGCAGAATTTCCTTAATGTGTAGAGCTGCGAATTGTACATCATCTGAAAATCTGACCCAAAAATACACTATTCTCATTCGTAGCTGAAATGAGAGAATTTTGTTTACACATGGTTAAACATCACAAACAATGAGAATAATTATAAAATATTAATCAAGAACCATTGGAATATTATATATACTAATCCTAATGTTTACCATTATTGGAATCCGATTGATCTCATCTCTTCAAATATGATCAAATGTCAAACATATTAAATCTTTATTCCGGTTTTATAATGCAATAATTGTGCACAATTTTTTTTTAAAGATTTTATTTTATCTTGGGTTGCCGACTCCCCTTTTCGGGGTTAGTTCTGTCGGTCCAAGATTCAAAAAATCACATGTTGTATATACATATATGTACAGCCTTTTGCATAGCATCTCTCACTTATTACATAGAACTAGGTACCAGAGATAAATAACAGCATTTACAGTGATACTTATAGAATTATGTTTTCCTTGTCACATTGCCACTTTCCATTCAGTTTATACTGAGGAGTGTTAGTGACTCAGAGATATCACATGTATTAATTTACTTCAAGCCAATATTTATATTTATATAACTTGCCACAATGTGTACAGAATGTTTCAATCAGAGAGATATAGTTTGATGCGGAACACACGGCCATGGGACCCACCGGGACAGGGGACCTATGGGTCAGATTTTCAGAAAATGTACAATTCGTCATCACCAACCCCCTCAAATAACCCACATTTAAGACAAAAATGAGTTCAAAATGCAGTTTAACATAACAGAACTGATACTTTAAATCAATGTGATACCAAATATACTCAGATATACCCAGTATTCATCATTTTTCAGCCTAATTTAGCAGAATATACTGAATGTGTACAGCTGCCAATTGTACATTTTCTGAAAATCTGACCCGTATAGTAAATGTAAAAATGATATTTTTGAATGACTTTATTTCACAATAATTATTGAATCTAAATGAGAACTTTAATGATTAACTAATTTAGTTGTTTCAACCTACATGTATTAAAGCTAAGGATTAGCACTGGTGAGCGACCATTGGTAGCTAACATATAATTTAGCACCTTTCATGCTTTAGCACTGTGATAGCATTACAGCTATCCCTGGGTATATTTCTCTGTTTAGCTTCTTCAATGATCATGTGACCCCTATACTCTTTCCCTCCAATCATGGATTAGCTTTAAGGAATTCTCCTTGGTTACTCCTTGGTTACTTGAGAGTACTAGGATGCTAGACCATATAAATATTTGTGTATTGGACTGTACAAATCAATTAGTCTCTAACCTCGAAATGAGTTAGTCTGTAACTTCGAAATGAGTTAGTCTGTAACTTCGAAATGAGTTAGTCTGTAACTTCGAAATGAGTTAGTCTGTAACTTCGAAATGAGTTAGTCTGTAACTTCGAAATGAGTTAGTCTGTAACTTCGAAATGAGTTAGTCTGTAACTTCGAAATGAGTTAGTCTGAAAGTTTTGAATCAGCCTGTAACTGCTGAATGAGTTAGTAAGTTACTGATCCAGGACTGAACTGCTGTATTACATATCTAACCTGTATATATGTCCCTGTGATTGAATACAAGAAACTTAACTGGACTTCAACTCTTGGACTTTATTTATTCCCTGAATGTTATTTGCCACAATGGGAACATAAAGTAGACTTCTTCTCTTTCTGTTGTCACTTCGCACCTGGGTCAGATTTTCAGATAATGTATGTCAATACTAGGTCAATTTGAGAATATTTGACATTGCATTGATTATAGCAATCATTTTGATTAGGTTGAACTGTATTGTGAACTTTATTTTCGTCTGAAATTTGGGTTATTTGAGAGGAACGGTAAAGTTGAATTTGTTATACCCGCTTTCATTCCTCAATTTGATTACGTAATATTGCATTATAAAATATGAACACAAATCTGACCTACCTAATTGTGCGCTAATTTTCTAGCACCTAAGTTGCTAGGTTGCCTTGGGGTCTAGAGGGGAGTTCCCTACCCGCTTTGAAGCGTGATTTGCATGGAATTATGGGACTAATGGTACAGTTTAAAGTCTATAGAAGATATGCCATGTTTAGCATTGAGTATTTATCAGTGCTCTAATATCAATATCCATGTGTTATACATGTTTCCATAACACAAGTCTCCGTATTTCCCATCATGCATTTAGTTTTCGTAGGTCATTTAGACAAGCTCCGATATTGGTGGAAACGTTCTTGCAATTTTCGAGAAAAAAAATTGTCAGGTTTTGTTGATCATGTATAGGCCTACAAGCTATGGACAGAAACAATCCCAGCATGCACTGTAACCAACATGCGCAGTGGCAATTACAAGCCCCCTATTGAGCCCCGACGTAGTTGTCATGACTCACGCTCCCCTCACTAGCCAATGTATGATCAGGGATCAACTCTATGTATCCATGGTAACGCGTCATATTCTATAAGTAATCCCTCTGTTGTCATGGCAAACGACTCTATTATCGCCCGTCATTGTCCATGGTAAACACGACGTCAATAGGACGTCATCGACGTTGCGGTTGCTAGGGATTGCCTGGTTATTGACTCTTTCCTGACGTTCCTTGACGTACAATGACGTTTAAGCCAGGTGTAAACATTGATTAAATCTGAGGGGAAGCTTTGTTGTGGGAAGATCTATCCCTGGTCCCTCTATAGGCTTCATATGTTATCCCTAGCTTTTATAGGCCTGCACACTATATAGGACCCGTTTTAGGATATTGAGTCATAAGTTGCAAAATATGGATTTTGAGATATCACCATATTTGAAAAGATGACATCAAGCCGATTCCAATGATAGTAGGACACCTGATATGTATTTCTATAGTTTTAGTTTGATATTCCTATGATTGAAAAACAAGTTCGCAATGTCTCTGAATGGGTACTTACCAGTAAAGTAACTAAATATACCCCATATGAAGGCCTTCAAAATGCAAAGATATATTTGATACAATGTCCTGAAATTTGTTACATGCACTCATATGACTATACCTGTTGAACCGTCTAAGAATCAGAACATTTCAATAAAGAGATCTTGTGAATAAATTACTTTCAAAAATACCAATTTTGGGACTTATGACTCACTTTCCTGAAACACATCACATATAGGGATACTTTTCCAAAATCTCGGATTGTCCAAGCTGAAGCCTTTTTCAATCAATTTCAATAATGATCGAATGTTAGTTTGGGGTTGTCTCCTATACAATAACGATTTACCGCTAATTAAAGTTCCTACTGAGATCGTTTTTGACCAACTATTATTGATAGCAAACTATCCTTAACCTTCCCCATATTATTACGAGCTTATTATGACTAAAGATAAGATAAGATAAGATAAGAAGTCTTTTATTTGTCTTTTCGAAGAGTACACTGAACTACCTTTGGCACTATAAGCGATACATTAAGATTATATAATAGACCTATACTTTGTCTTTGGTTAATATACTTCCTATCTGGTAAAAAACCATTCCTGAAAGATTATGAAAATCGGAGTGGTTAATTTTCATTGAACACTTTAAATACTGAACTGGTGCAATAGATGGTGCATAGACCTATAGGTAGGGTAGTCTATAGTATAGGCCTAATCCCCCTTAGTCTGCTGCTATAAGTATTACTGCCCTGTCCCCACACACCCTAGATCCACCCGTCTAGACAACCTCGCTCTCACACCACCACCAGAGCCCCCTGGCGTCTACATCACTAACAATACACTGGAGGTAGAGCCTGCTGGGATATCTCTCATTTGTTACACAGAGCCCGGATGGTTGGGTATTAGACAAGGATCAAGTTTTAAAAAAATGATTCTGAGGTCTTGAAGAAATCAATAGAAAGCGGGGATTTGACTTGAGAAAAATTGCTGACTCATGTATATTTTAGTTTGTTTATTTTTTTCTATGATTTTGGTCTGGTATTTTTTGTTTCTCATCTCTGAGAAATGGTCTAACTACAATAAATCTAAATATACTGCTGTTAAATTAACCAGAAAACACTTGTGTGGAATTCAACTGCTAATGTAAATTATATGTGGGTCAGATTATTAGAAAATGTACAATTCTTCACCAATTTCTTCACCAATCCTCTCAAATAACCCACATTTAAGCCACAAATGAGCTTCAAAATGCAGTTTAACATAACAGAACTGATACTTTAAATCAATGTGACACCAAATATACTCAGATATACCCGGTATTCATGATATTTCGGCCTTATTTAGGAGAATTTCCTAATATGTTGAGCTGCCAATTGTACATTTTCTGAAAATCTGACCCATATATTGCTTTTCTTCCGTAAAACTGAATTGCTAGCTATTACGACAAAACAAGTTTTACGAAATGATAAAATCCAGCTCTTCCAGCGCTTACCTTCAAAGAAGAGTTTGTTAGGCTATTAATTATGCATTTTCTGAAAATCTGACCCTTTTATTACAATTTGTTTCTCCCACTAATTTTGGCATAATCTGCTCCTCTGATAAATCTAATAAAATTATAATGTATTCATCCATAGAGTGGTCTCGGCATTTGCAATCCCTTGGTCAGATTTTCAGAAAATATAGAATTAATGTTCGCCAATCCTCTCTAATAACTCAAATTCCAGACGAAAATAAAGTTCAAAATACAGTTCAACCTAACCAAACAGATTGCTAGAATCAAGGCAATGCCAAATGTACTCCAATTTACCTAGTATTGACCAGATTGCAGCTGAATTTAGCAGAATTTACTAAATGTGTACAGCTGCCAATTGTACATTTTCTCAGAATCTGACCCCCTAATTAATCAGGGATCAGATTTACCTATTTGATGTTTACCTCGACCCTGGCTGTTTCTAGTAGGAGAGACAGAACTTTGAAATAAATGGTGTAAAAGGAGTTGGAATGAGATGAGATTGTAGTTATTTTCTCTGTGTGGAGGACGTTATGTTGACCAAATCATCTGTAGGTACATTATTGAGAGATTAGAGTTTCTTTCATAATTTATACTTCTCAATCTTCCTCAACTAACGTTTTTTCTGTTTCTTTTTTTCTTATACCTCTTTCATACAAACCCTCATTACATCCCCCCCCCCCACACACAAGTAGTGGTGCCAATTTGGATTCACATGGAATACAAGAATATGAAATCTATCTTGGATATTGTTAATATATTTTTAATGAAGAAAGTAATCAATGAGATCATCAAACAGATGGGAAAGGTGGAAACCCTTTATCAATGCTAAAATAAGAACATTTGTATGAAAGAATGACAAAATAAGGAGATAACAAGGTTAAAAACTAGCAAATGAAGGCAGGATTGAACAGGAGGAAAAAGCAAAAAATATAAAATTATGAAAAAAATCAACCTTCATTTTAAGCTTTACAACGTATGATAAGCTGACGATATATATTTTGAAGTACAAGTGAGCGCCTGTACTAGTGTCTGCTTCAAGAAATGAAACGGTTAACACAATAAAATAAAATAAAATGGAGTTCATTGACTCTGCTAAAAACCAAGTAATTATGCCAGATCTTCGTTAGAAACTTAGTCAAAGTTCCATTTACAGCACAAAAGTTTAAAAAGTTGAAAGTTTAAGAAGAAGTCCCTTTAAGCAGGCCTGGGTGTTCAGGATCCCGGATAGTGAGTAAATGAGTTTATTTGTCACTGCTCACACCAGGGGGTGCATGCAGTCAGGTAGCGCCATATTTTACCTGTCACCAGCCGCCCCCAGTGTCATCTCTATAGAGACACCTCATCATTGATGTTCAGGGGGATGGATAAGTTCATGTTAAAGTAATTATAGGGAGGTTCAGCAAGTCTAACCTACACATATCTGTATCTCTGATATACAAATATTCGTTAAAAGGAGGAAAAAGGTTTAGCAAAATATAGCTGGAAAAATTAATGTAAGATATCAAGCAAAATGTTTCATCTCACAATTGTGATGTGTTTCCGGAAAATGAGTCATAAGTCGCAAAATTGATATTTTTCAAAGTGTTTTCTTCACAAGATCAAATTATTCGAATTTTCTGAATTTTTGGGAGTTCATCACCGAGACTTATATCAATCTGTGTATTAGATTGCAGGACAATCTATATAATATATCCTTTAGTTTTAAAGGTCCTCATATGGACTGCATTTAGTTACTTTACTGATTATTGACCCCCAGAAATATTGGGAACCTTTTTTTCAAAAACGAAAAAATCAAATTTAAAATCTAGAAATACTTATAAGATTATAAGACTGTTTACTATCATTGGAATCCCCTTGATCTCATCTTTTCAAATCTAATGATATCTCAAAATCTATTTTTTGCGACTTATGACTCATTTTCCACGAGTTCCAAATGTGACGTAACTCAAGAACATGATACAGTTACCGTTACATGAGATATTTTTGCTTGTGGGACCTCCGTATTTATTCCTTTCTTAAAGCCATACTTTCAGTTAGCTTTGGTTATGAACTATTGATTTTAAAATCTTTATTTTCTGCCCATTCCTGAGAGTTTCATGAAAATTCACTTTCTTATTTTGTGGAACATTCCAAATGCTTTTCAGTATTGAGCATACTTTCCCATGGCTTATTCAGCAATTATTGTATGAACATATAAGAGCAGCAGAGTATAATTAAATCCAGTTAGTCCCAATATGAATAAGTTTAGGACGATTTGTTCGGTTGTTATAGCTGAGGATGCTTTAATGCAGTAAGACTGTATTTATGAAAGGCTTTGTGTGTCAGATTTTCAGAAAAAGTACAATGGCAGCTGTACACATTCAGTAAATTCTGCTAAATTAGGCCAAAAAAAAAAATAGGTGTGTTTCCGATTTAACCCCCCTACCTAGAAAAACCTTACCCTACCTAAAAAATGTTTTACCATACCTGATTTTTTTCCCATCATACCTTACTTTTTTTGGATTTTTTGACAAAAAAAGCTTATAAAAGCAGGAAAACGGGTTTTCCTAACCTGGAACTGTCAAAAGGCACATTTCCCATGTTCAAAACAACTATTGTTATGAAAAAGACATTTTTTTCAGTTCCTGGGAGGAGGTTTCCAAACAAACAAAAATAACAAAAAAAAAAAAGTTACCATCCCCCCAACCTAGTTTTCAGCCAGATAAATCGGAAACACACCTATTTTTTTTTTGGCCCTAATCTCACTCACTCCTCCTTCCTACCCCTCACCATTAAACATGAACCTCCCGCTATACAGCTTGACGTATGAAAGACACTATATCTATGATCTACCCTCACTCAATGGCCAGGCAAATGCCCCGTCTTTCTTTATCTATCTCCACTTTTCAAGACTCTTTTATGCGAATGTAAGTTTATATATATTGACTGACATTCTTCCCACCAACTATTCAGGGGGTAATAGATCATGTGGTTGAGCAAACGACCACCAGGGGGCAGCAGGTAGTCAGACCACTACCGCCGCCTGGCGGGCTTATCCACAGCGAGGCTGTCATCATTTGTCGTTGACACTTTATACAAATGTCGTCTGCTACTTGCTGGGGGAGAATTGTCGTCTGCTGGAGTCTGGGGGTGGGGGGAGGAGAGGGGGGTGAACGGGGATGGGCAAAGGGGGGAGGAGGGGGCAAATTGGGTGAGAATAGAAGGCAAAGTCCCCCTTTGCCCATACCATTCTCCCTCAGGAGGGGCGAAGAAGGGAGGAGGGTGCAAAGGAAGAGGGGGTGCAAAGGAGGAGGGGGTAAAGGAGAAGGGGGCAAAGGAGAAGGGGGCAAAGAAGGAGGGGGTAAAGAAGGAGGGGGTAAAGAAGGAAGGGGTAAAGAAGGAGGGGGTAAAGAAGGAGGGGGCAAAGGAGGAGGGGGTAAAGAAGGAGGGGGCAAAGGGGACGGGGGAAAAGGGGAAGGACAAAGGAGGGAGGTGGAGCAAAGAGGAGATAAAGATTATCATACCTTGGCAAAAACAAACCTAAAACAAGCCACAAAACTTATATTTTTATCATGTTATGTTAATCAGACCCATCTCTCATTAATCCATGTTCATTATCATATTCCACCTTGCTCGCGATCGTCATCTAGAAATTGTGATGTGTTCCAGGAAAATGTAAAACAAATTTGCTATATTTCTGGGGGGTAGTAAACAGTAAAGTAACTAAATGTAGTCCATATGAGGACCTTTAAAACGAAAGGATAAATTACATACGTTGTCCTGACATTTGATACACCGATTGATGTAGATATAAGTAATAAGCTCTCCAAAAATCAGAACATTCCAATGAAATCATCTTGTAAAATAAACACTTTGAAAAATATTGTTTTTGCGACGTTTGACTCATTTTCCTGGAACACATCACTTGTGCTCAAATATAGATGTGTTTATTTCTAGTTTACCTTGCGTTTAGGACTCATAACCGGGTGATGGTATTTTAATTATCTTGTATACCCCCTAAAGTTGTCCTCGTGAGCCTGGTATATCCTTATCACTAATGCTAAGGGAGTAAAGAGGACAAGTCCCCTGAGTCACGAGATGTTAATGTAAACTTATAATAAGCACTGATATATATATACTGATGTAAGCATGTAAGACTTACTCCAACCCTTATTTGACCGTTCTGCAAGGCTAACTAGCCAAGTGTACTTTATGTTATGTTATCTTACTTCATTCTATTGTAAGCTATGTGTAAACCATTATTTACTATTTAGATATAGAGGGGCCCGTCGGAAGAACTATCTTTGACAGAGACGAGAGTCTTATTTTCATATAGACCTTATGCATGACAAAATGAAAATAAAGTTTCAATTTATATTGACACTTTATACAAATGTCGTCTGCTACTACTGGGGGAGAACTGTATAAATATGTTAAATGAAAAAAAATATGTGATGTGTTTCAGGAAAATGAGTCATAAGTCGCAAAATTGGTATTTTTTCAAGTTATTTTTTTTACAGGATCACATTATTGGAATGTTCTAATTTTTGGAGGGTTTATCACCTTGAATTGATGTATCAAATTTCAGAACAATCTATGTAATATATCCTTTCGTTTTAAAGGCTCTCATATGGACTACATTTAGTTACTTTACTGTTTATTGACCCCCAGAAATATTGGAAACTTTTTTTTCAAAGACGAAAATATCAAACTTATAATTTAGAAATACTTATTAGATTACTAGACTGTTTAGTATCATTAGAATCGGCTTGATCTCATCTTTTCAAATATAATGGTATCTCAAAAACGATTTTTTGCGACTAATGACTCATTTTGCTGAAACAGATCACAATTATATATTGACTAGGTTTTCCTTGTTCTTGTGTATCCTGTAATACTAATCCTTAATAACTCTGGCCCTCAATGCTGTTCATCATCCCTTTATGAGGTATCCTTTACAATGATTACATACTTTTCTTATTTTATTATACAATGTACTTTGTAGATGTCCTAACAGTTAAAATCGTTCCATTCCGCCTGATCTCATCTTTTAAAAGATGAGATAGCAGAGTGACATTGGAATCAAGTCCAATAATGTTTTGATCATGTGCCACGAGTTCCATTCTATATTTATTATATGCCCTTACAATGCTACCAAATATTAAATGAAAATCGCTTTCATATCCTCATTTGGGGCCCACTTGCACTGCTACTTTTGACGAAGTCGAATTTTTATAGTATGCATACTATATGAATATTTGTATAGCACCCCAGTTATTGCACCTCTTATATGGAATGCGCATATAATAAACAAAATAAATGACTTACACACTTCTATAACTACAATTGCTCGAGCCCCAAGCAAAGCAACGTTTTTATAACTTAAACATTAACTTACAGCTAATGATTTATTGCTCAGGGACAGGTTGTTGTCAGGGGTTGAGGAGGACAATAGACACACTCTTGACCTTGGCAATGGTAGCGTTCCTCCCTCTTAGTTCCGCGCTCGCCCGTGTGGGGGCGTGCCGCAGGGACATACCTGGCTTCCATTCTTTTTCATTAATCCACACGTCCCTTGTAAACCTCATAATTTTGTTTTAGAAACACAAAGAAACAATTTGTCTGAGACCAAGATGAAAAGGTTTGATAAATTACTGTAAAGATATGCGTGAGAATACAGGTTCTGAGCCAAGGAATTGTGTATCATGTAGGAGTTGTTGATGTTGGAAAATTTGGGGAAAAAACCTTGGCTTTCATTGAAGAGAACGTCCATATGTGATCCGTTTCAGGAAAATGAGTCATAAGTCGCAAAATATGGATTTTGAGATATCACCATATTTGAAAAGAGGAGATCAAGGTGATTCCAAGGGTAGTAAACACTAGGGTACCTAACATGTATTTCTATACTTTAAGTTTAATATTTTTATTTTTGAAAAAAAAAGTTTGCAATGTTTCTGGATGGGTAATTACCAGTAAAGTAAATAAATATACTCCATAAGAATGCCTTCAAAAGCTAATGATATATTTAATACAATGTCCTGACATTTGGTACATGGCTTCATCTGACTATAACTGCTAAACTCTCTGAAAATCAGAACATTTCAATAACGAAATCTTGTGGAAAACTTATATATCCATTTTGCGACTTATGACTCATTTTCCTGGAACACATCAAATATATTCATTTATTTACAAATATTTCTATTGGCCATACATTTAACAGATCATCAGAAAAACGCATAACTAACTATAGTGGTTGTTTTGGTGCATTGGCATCTCATCTCAGAAAATTACAAAGTATAATCAAAACTAATCAAATTAAAAATAAACACAATAGACATTATCCAAGAAGACCAGACATAAATCAAAGCCATATCATCAATCTAACGTATTGAGCACTGGTCTTCTCCTACATGATAATCCATGCCATTCTCTGAATCAACATGTAATATATTTGTGATGTGTTTCAGGAAAATGAGTGATAAGTCGCAAAATTGATATTTTTCGAAGTGTTTTTTTCACAAGATAACATCAGTGGAATGTTCTGATTTTTTGGGAGTTTATTACTTCTAGCTATATCAATTGATGTATCAAATTTCAGGATAATCTATGTAATATATCCTTTAGTTTCACAGGTCCTCATATGGACTACATTTAGTTACATTACTGTTTATTGACCAGAAATATTGGAAACTTTTTTTTCCAAAAACGAAAATACCAAACTTAAAATCTAGAAATACTTATAAGATTATTAGACTGTTTAGTATCATTGGAATCGGCTTGATCTCATCTTTTCAGATATAATGGTATCTCAAAATCTATTTTTTGCGACTTATGACTCATTTTCCTGAAACACATCACCAATTTGTATGGATTACACAATACACAGTTACAGTGTCCTTGGACTTTCTGGATCAATGATCGAGTATTTAGAGCTAGTCTCATTGGATACAAGTACAAATTATCATGTTTCATATTATTGTTATCATACATTAAACTATGCATATATAAAAACATGGTTATTCTATATATTAAACTATGCATATATATTAAAACATGGTTATTCTATACATTAAACTATGCATATATATTAAAACATGGTTATTCTATACATTAAACTATGCATATATTAAAACATGGTTATTCTATACATTAAACTATGCATATATAAAAACATGGTTATTCTATGTATTAAACCATGCATATATTAAAACATGGTTATTCTATATATTAAACTATGCATATATAAACACATGGTTATTCTATATAGAGAGAGAATGGAACGAGCCAGCAATAATAACAAATTTATTGGATGAAATTTGTCAACATAAGCACTCTGCCTATTGCATCATGCTTATGTGGACGAATCAAGTCCAATAAATTTTCGATTATTGCCAGTGAGTTCCATTCTATATTTATTATATTTGCATAAAACTTGATTACATATCATCAGATATCACTGAAAAAGGATGAAACAAGTATCAGAGATAGTCCAAGCACCACAGACACTGTCTATTTGCCTGTGACATTTGTTTACATGCTTTGTGGAGAGCCTTGTCTCTCTGCGAGATACAGCAGAAATACATGGATATATTCATTACACTGTCCTGAAATTCGGGACATGTATTCAGGCTACAAGAGGCTTTAAGCATCCTAAAAATTAAAACATTCCCACAAATATATCCTGTGAATAAATCACTTTGAGAAATAACAATTTTGCGAATTGTGACTCATTTTCCTAAAACACATCACAAATGAGCATATAATATATTAAACTATTGTATTCTCCTGTTACAGATGGTGAAAGCCAACCTGAACACCGTGTGTAAATGCCACGGCGTGTCAGGTTCCTGCACAACCAAGACCTGCTGGACCACACTCCCCCGCTTCCGCATCATCGGCTCCTCTCTCATGGAGCGCTACGAGAAAGCCAAACGTGTCGTCTCCATCAAAGGTCAAAGGTCATGGAAGCCAATCTTCCTGACCTTGAAACGCTCCAAGAAGCCACCGAAGAAACCACGGAGGAAGGACCTGGTGTTCATCCACCGGTCGCCCAACTACTGTGACTATGACCCCAGTATCGGGGTGTTGGGGACGGTGGGGCGGACATGTAACAGGACTAGTCTAGGCCTGGATGGGTGCAACCTCATGTGTTGTGGGAGAGGGTATAACACCCACCAGTATGACAGGACATGGCAGTGCAACTGTAAGTTCCACTGGTGCTGTGAGGTGACATGCCAACAGTGCACGGAGAGGACAGAGGAGTATACATGTAAATAGTCCACCCGCTGTACCAGTGTTAGATGTGTGAGATATAACTACATGTATACTATGAGTGAGATATAACTACATGTATACTATGTGTGAGATATAACTACATGTATACTACTATGTAACTAGGTAATTATTGCAGAGCTTCCTACTAGCCCTAGTGGCTCAACCCACTGTAAAAGACTTCATGTGGTTCTGCTACAGACTTGTGGCTGATATGTTGTTCCCTTCATGTGACCAGGCCGGCTGATATGTGTCGTGATGTGTGGTGTCAACCCGTGACATAAGGTACCAGGACATTACCTGAGGTGGGTACCGGACAATGATACAGCTTCATGACATATACATATATAAAGGATATCATTACAACTACACTTTAATGCAACAAACGTGAGTTGAACATGCAAACCAACTATGATGACACTGTCAGTCTCTGGATACCCTTAAGAGCCTTGTCCACTAAGCTGATTCTCATGCAATTTTGGACCGCAGAGGATTCATTTCAACTATATTATCTGAGAATCTGCAGTTGTTGAGCTGTTTGTGTAGGTGGAGAGGGATGGCAAGGTCCTCCCTACATGGTTAACTGGCCTATTGATTTGGTTGGAACTGTTACTTGCCGTAACATTATAGCGATGAGCTCAAACGTGAACGTAAGCGCAACCCAGAGCGCATCATCAAACAAGATTTTTGAAGTGCCAAGTGCTGTTAAGTACTTTATTAAACAATTGCTTATCCTGTAGCATATTTTACAAGGGATTTATGAGGTCACATTTACCACTTTACAAGAACAATGGACATATTTATACTATGATACTGCTGAATTGTAAGGCCGATCTATTATTTTAAGGTCTTTACAATTAACAGGGCAAAATGAAAGATACTTACAATGTGCTACATCGCCATGTATCAGTGGTCTATACAACTTGTACATAAATATAGCGGTAACTTTTTGCTATAGTTGTGATTTTTATTTATATTATAATATGTGTATAAAGTTCTTTTAGTGAATTGTTTCAAGAAGGTTTGCATTTATGCTAGTATATGATACTCAAGTTGATCAAGTTCAAGTATTTATCGCTGATATACTGAAGTGCCTATTTAAAATTAAATGCTGTACTTTGCGTTATTAATATTATTGTTCTGAAGGAGCTCAATTACTTGTGTACTGTATTGAAGGAAAATGAGTCGCGAAAAATGAAGTTTCGAAAGTATTTCCACAAGAACCCCTGCTCAGAATGTATTCATTTGTGTTATGTTTAGCCCTGTCAGTGACACAAATACATGTATTATATTTCAAGACTGTGCATTGAATATATCTAAGCATATCTGAGGATATCCTAAGGAGTATATTTATCTACTTTACTAGCTATTGTCCATCCAGAAATATCGCTCAACTTATTTTTACATGGCTAAATAAATATAGAAGTACTTATTAAATGTCCAAATGTATCTATATCTTCGAGGAATCCGCGGGGTCCCATCATTTTAAGCATGATATCTCAAAATCCTATTTTCCCGACTCATTTTTCGGTATCGCATCACATAATATGTCAATATAGGTATATATTGTTACCACTAGCAAAGAATTCAGTAAATTTTTACTAGGCTTACTGAGATATATATATAGTTTCTTAATCTAGCAATACAGGGAGAGGCCATTATCATGTAAAATCATTTAGTTGAAATTTCAAAATATGAAAAACAAAAAATATGGGCAGGTTAAATTTCCTGCATCTGAACAATTATCATTGTTATACTTTTAGTGAGTCCCTGTAATATTTATAGAGGTTGTCGCCCTCTCTAAACGTTTCTTACGGGCTCCTTTATTTAGTATTATAGGTTAGAATAGTTACTGAGTTCAGAAGGGGTGGTCAAATTCAACAAATAAAGCTGTATTATGAAATGTAATTTGACAAAATGAGTGTCAGACGAGAAGTCTGTAATTAATTCGTAAGTTATTATAATAGATAACCTGATAACTACAGTATTTCATGAATGAATAATAATTCATTAAGTATTACACTAATATAAGTCATAACTTATGTACAATATTTAAAGCTACACTCTCAGCTATTACGACAAACAGAAATTTAGCTCCATGACTCATATTATGACTTATATAGTCTGTCCGAAAAGTAGTTGACACATGATTCCTTTGTCCCTTTAGGGAGGAGAGGGAAAAGTGGGAGATTTTTTAACTCTATTTATGATAAGGACCTGTCAACCCTTTGCCCAGTGAGTCACACATTGCAATCAACCATGGAGAAACAGGGCCAGTATAATCAGCTCTTCCTTCCATCTAAGCAAAACAACAGCTGCTGCACATGGAACAGTTGCAGCATAGTCAGTTGTAAACGGCTATTCAGGGGCAAAGGTTTGAAGTAAAAAATCCCCACTTTTCCCTCCCCTTCAGAAATCAAGTGTCAACTAGTTCTTGAACAGATTTATAGCATTGAATTTATCAATATTCAGCTACTGTTTAATGCTACTATGTGATCCATGAGACGGGAAGGTGTCATGTCAATTTTTTATTTTTACATAAGCAATGTTGGCGGAATGATAGCACAAGGTAATTTAACCATAATTCAAACACCATTTTAACATGTTAGTTGTGATATATAATATAGAATTCACCATCTTGTTTTTCTAAAATATCCTATCAGACATTTTCAATATCAATACTTGTGGGTTTGCCCCTCTCAATGATACATACCATTGCTTGTGTGTCTAATAGGCTATTTCAGAACAACCACTCGGTGCATTCCATCTAAATACAAGAATTTAAAATCTGATCAGCCGAGAAACCGCCAGTTGTCCGGATAAGACCTGAAGTCATAGGAAGAAAGCAGTTTGGCAGGTCCCAAAATACTAACGAGGACTTTTATGAAGCCCTGTAGCAAAAAAAACAGAACAACATCTTCCAAAAATATTGGTCAAACATTTTTTAGATGGATTGGAAAAGAATGGAACAAAAAGTAAAAAGTCTTTACTTTTTGTACGACGTTAACTGAGAGTGCAGCTTTAACAGACTAATGATATAGAGCCAGACCCTAATAGAGATATATACATTATTCCTCTATATCACACATGGTATATGCGCAATACAAGATACAATACGTTCTTGAGGCTGTGTAGAGGTTATGTACACACGTATGGAATACACTTTTATCCCAGTAAAAACATCAACACTGTCAGAGGTTCCCATAGCAAAAGCAATAGGTTCATATGAGATGTGTTTCAGGAAAATGAGTCAGGAGTCGCAAAAAATGGATTCTGAGATAACACCATATTTGAAAAGATGAGATCAAGCCAATTCCAATGATAGTAAACAGTCAAATAATCTAATAAATATTTCTAGATTTTAAGTTTGATAATTTCGTTTTTGAAAAAAAAGTTTCCAATATTTCTGGGGGTCAATAAACAGTATAAGGTAACTAAATGTAGTCCATATGAGGACCTTCAAAACGAAAGGATATATTACATAGATTGTGCTGCAATTTGATACATCAATTGATATAGCTATAGGTGATTAACCCGCCAAAAATTAGAACATTTCAATAATGTGATCTTGTAAAAAAACACTTTGAAAAATATCAATTTTGCGACTTATGACTCATTTTCCTGAAACACATCACATATGAGTAGCACAATGTCATTCAATACAATCTGCATCCGAGAATACAGTGCCTGTATACAATCTTTGTATCACTTGTTGTGCCTTAATTTAAATCCTGGCCCAAAACCAAACAATTTCTCATTGATTTATTTAATTATTGGCAAATGATTCGGCTCGTTTACAAATCACAGCCCATGTCTTATCGCTATCCCAATTTGTTTTCCTTAAGGAAAATTGGACAATGTTTTAATGTTGTAATGCTCTTCCTACTGAGCTATCCAAATTGCTGTATTCCAGCTGGTACTTTATAAATTATCTTTGTTTATGTCTGTAACAAATCTATAGCAGAATATGACAATAGGTTTGATATAACTCATGAGCTTTACATTGGATGTTCAGTATGGTATAAACAATGTTGTTTACATTGTAATTATGAATTGTTCCTACACCGATCACTTCAAATTTATATATCATATGATGTGAAAGACTCTTTCTGTTCATGAAATTTATTTGAATGGTGAATTGTACAATCAATAATAACATTTCTATGGAGATGACAAGCCCTGTGCCTGTAAAAGTGCAACACCTGAAATGTAATCAAATTTTGTCCACAGTCCCATAAATCCATGCAAAATAAGATTCAAGATGACAGACATGCAAATCCCCTATTGAATAAATCTTTATGGTCAAAGTCAATGACCTCTGCATTTACTACAAAGCCATTTATGAAGATATTCTGAACTATGAACAGTTGATTTATTATCTAACATCCCGGATAAATAGTACATTATAATAATTATCTGATATTTATTTCATTATAATATTTTGTTTTGTCAACTTGTTATACGTTGAAGAAGAGAAATTGTTGTTGGCTTTTCCGGAATGGAAAACAAATATTAAAAAGAGTTCAGTTCATTTAAAGATTATATTTGTTGATTATATGAAACGAAGTGTAAATCATATTTGGAGGGATAAACAGAATGTGTCTGTATACGTGTCCGATTTTCAATCAATGTACAATTGGCAGCTGTACACATTTAGTGAATTCTGCTAAATTTAATAGGCAGTAATTTGGTCAATACTAGGTAAATCCGAGTTTATGCAGCATTGCATTGACTCTAGCAATCTGTTTGGTTATGTTGAACTGTATTTTGAACTTTAATTCTCGTCTGAAATTTGAGAGGATTGGTGAAGGTGAATTGTGCACTTTCTGAAAATCTGACCCACACATACGTTGTACATAACTGACAATGTTATTAATAGATCCAAGTATTATTTGACTACAAATATGTCAATATGCACAACGCCTTGTCGGAAGATGAGGAATTAACAAAATAATAGTTATCATATAATGTCTTATCTGTATTCTGGGGAATGATGCTTGTTCTATAACACAAATTGTGTCCATGCATTCAAACTGTGATTACTATAAAGGTAAATAAATGTACTTAATTATATTATTATATTCTTAATAAGTGTACGTGCCATGAAGATTAATCTAACAATTTGTTATAAAATGTTCAAAAAATCGATTAACAGACATGTTGGGCAAAATTAATGAGTATGGTGTCTTGTTGGGTAAGGAGTGAGATATACCCGTATGGAAAGCAATATGAATTCCTTGACTTTTCTAGGAATTACATTTCTGGCTATTCCCTGAAATTGGCAGTATTTTGCTGAGTATTTTTGCCGCTCTATATTTATCAACTGAGTGAATAGGATTAATGGTGCAATTCGTTAGCCCCTTCATATATCTATCCTGGCAGTTAATCCATACATTTAATGCAGAGTAAAGAATACGAGTAGGTCATGATATATTTGCAGTATTCGTCCGTTGGATCTACGTATCAACCAGTGAGGCCTTTTTAAAGCTAAAATCATCTTAGCTTTGTATCATAAAGATAACATATGAGATGTGTTTCAGGAAAATGAGTCATAAGTCGCAAAAAATGGATTTTGAGATAACACCATATTTGAAAAGATGAGATCAAGCCAATTCCAATGATAGTAAACAGTCAAATAATCTAATAAATATTTCTAGATTTTAAGTTTGATAATTTCGTTTTTGAAAAAAAAGTTTCCAATATTTCTGGGGGTCAATAAACAGTATAAGGTAACTAAATGTAGTCCATATGAGGACCTTCAAAACGAAAGAATATATTACATAGATTGTGCTGAAATTTGATACATCAATTGATATAGCTATAAGTGATTAACCCGCCAAAAATTAGAACATTTCAATAATGTGATCTTGTGAAAAAAAACACTCTAAAAAATATCAATTTTGCGACTTATGACTCATTTTCCTGGAACACATCACATATGGTATTTTATATGAAACTGATGTTCTTCAAAGCGTTTCATTCACAAGATCTATTTGAAGTTAAGTTCTTATTAAATCGTCTTAATACATGTACCAAATTTCAAGACAGTGTATCAAATATATGATTTTACTTTACACGCATTGTTCTGAAAACAACTAGAGTGATTTATGCATAGTGCGTATTTCACTAGTGATTTACGTGGGGTTGTTGACAACCCCACGTAAATGGCATATCATGGCAACCAATCTGTTTTTTTTGCTAAAATTGCCGATAAAATTCAAATATATGACTCAATTATTTTCTATTTTCATGATTAAAAGCATGTATTGAAAATCTAACTAACTCATTGGTTTCAGTTACTTAGAATAATGCACTCGTTGCTACGCAACTCGTGCAATATTCATGCTCCTTCAACCAACTCGTTAGTTAACCTGCATATATTCACCATTTCTGAGGTCGTCCTATGAAATAAATTGGGCTAGTTTACTAGTAATTTTCGACTCAAATTTCTTTTTCCATGGATCATGTCTTTGCGATGCACCACAAATGTGATCCGTTTTAGGAAAATGCGTCATAAGTCGCAAAATATGGATTTTGAGATATCACCATATTTGAAAAGAGGAGATCAAGGTGATTCCAAGGGTAGTAAACACTAGGGTACCTAACATGTATTTCTATACTTTAAGTTTAATATTTTTATTTTTGAAAAAAAAAGTTTGCAATGTTTCTGGATGGGTAATTACCAGTAAAGTAAATAAATATACTCAATAAGAATGCCTTCAAAACCTAATGATATATTTAGTACAATGTCCTGAAATTTGGTTCATGGATTTATCTGACTATAACTGCTAAACTCTCTGAAAATCAGAACATTTCAATAACGAAATCTTGTGGAAAAAACACTTTGAAAAATACCAATTTTGCGACTTATGACTCATTTTCCTGAAACACATCACAAATACACCTGAGGATGTGTGTCCTGGCTGAATCAACACTACATATCTCACTCCGACGTCTCCATTTGAGATGTGTTTCAGGAAAATGAGTCATAACTCGCAAAAATTGATATTTTTCAAAGGTTATTTTCACAATATCTCTTCATTGCAATGTTCTGATTTCTAGAGGGATTATCACTTATTTTCATATGAATCTATACAACAAATTTCGGGACATTGTAATAAATATGTCCTTGCGTTTTGAAGGCCTTCGTAAGGAGTATGTTTAGTTACTTTACTGGTAATTACTCATCCAGAAACATTGCAAACATTTTTTTTTTCAAAAATGAAAATATCAAACCTAAAATATGAAAATACTTATTAGGTGTCCTAGTGTTTACTATCATTGGAATCGCCTTTTTCGCCTCTTTTCAAATATGATGATATCTCAAAATCCAATTTTTGCGACTTATGACTCATTTTCCTAAAACGGATCACATTTGTATCGACCCAATCACACTAATGTGTCTGCTGCTTTGTTCTCCCGGGGCACTTGATTCATGTTCTAATGTTAGGTATTATGTCTGAGCTTCAATTTCAGTATTTGAGGAGGTTTTAATAAAACATTGTATAAATAATATGTCGTCCTTGTGCTTTACTAAAGCTGGGATTCCACTGGATGGCTTGTATCTGCGCTCATGGATTGCTCTTGCATTTCTCTTTATCCACTTTTATATTAAGCGCAACAGAAGCGCAGAGCGATTATACTAGTTTGCTTGTTTCCTCATGAAATCAATGGCAGGTCAATTGGTTCGTTGTTAGTGCGTTAGATTCAGTACTAAAAGACGTGCAATGTACGGGCCGTCATTGCGCTCAAAACAAACACGGCAGATATTATTATAGCGTAGTTTGAGGAAATATCGCTTGTATAGTGGGGATCCTGATAGTTATAGTTGTGGTGGTTTTAATAGTGAGGAAAAATCCCAAAAGTATTGGTTTTTGGGGTAATATTTATTTTCACTACCTTTCAAGCGTTATTTGCTCTTCATCAGATATTATTATAGCGCATCGTCCTGCACTCTTCCAAAGGAGCGTGCATAGTAGTATTTGAAGTGGCTAAGATCGCTGAGAATAAAAATTGGGATTTTTGTAAAATATAACAAGAATTTGATTCAAGATATGTCAGGTGTTCTCAAGCCTATTTCTAAATGTTTCTTCCTATCTTGGATGGCTCTTAAATACAATTATTCAATGCGAGATGACCAGGGCGAAGGCCTGACATGGTTTCATCTTGAAACTGAGTAAGTGGGTCAGAATGATGCATCAACACAGGACATCACAGAAATTGATGCAATCCTCCGCGTCAGGAACCTTGCTTGTATAGATCTGTTTGCTTAGGCTTCTCTATTTAAACCTATATTAACGTCTAAATATGCCAGTTTTGGTAAGGAATGCATACTACAGACTTTGTGCACATCGAATGCACATTATATGTGATCTGTTCAGAAAATTGAGTCATAAGTCGCAAAAAATTGTTTTTGAGATACCATTATATTTGAAAAGATGAGATCAAGCCGATTCTAACGATACTAAACAGTCTAATAATCTAATAAGTATTTCTAAATTTTAAGTTTGATATTTTCGTTTTTGAAAAAAAAGTTTCCAATATTTCTGGGGGTCAATAAACAGTAAAGTAACTAAATGTAGTCCATATGAGGACCTTTAAAACGAAAGGATATATTACATAGATTGTTCTGAAATTTGATACATCAATTCATACAGCTATAGGTGATAAACTCTCCAAAAATAAGAACATTCCAATAATATGATCCTGTAAAAAAAACACTTGAAAAAACCAATTTTGCGACTTATGACTTTCCTGAAACACATCACATATGTGCATCCAGTGAGAGAGAGTAGTTATGGTACAGCTTTTACATCATGACGTTCCCCCTGACAATGCGTCACTGACGTCACTGGCGTAATTCACACGTGTGTAACGGCCGCGCTGTAAGAGGGTTATTTTGGTCTGGCAGACTTTTTCTTTTTTCAACAGGAAGATTGGCAAAATGCCTCACAAATATGGATTTATATGATCAAATCAGGAAGGCCAAGGGTAAAGGTGGGTCCATAATATTGAATAGCAATAACTTTGACCAAACTCCCACAAATGTGCTCTGCGATCAGCAAGTGACACTTTAAGAGTGTATAGATAGCGCAGTTACCGATTCTATTAGACTGCTCTGGTTTCACTTTAACTCCGCTTGTTTTGTGCTAGGAGTAAATAAAAGAGCGGACCATTAGCGCCCCAAAAGAGCGATCCAGTGGAATCGCACCTTAACAAACGTTCTATATGGTACATAGTTTTAGTCAATGCCTTGAAGGCCTTGGGCCAGTAAAAACGAAAAGCACTGTCTCCATTAGTGCCTGCTCATTTGCATTTTGTGCCTGAGCATTAGCTATTTCGGTAATTACTCCTTTAAATCCGTTTTTTCTATGCATTAAAGGCCAATATGAAATAGTGTGTATTACTTATTGTAATATAACTATACTTTATGTAGTGACGCCTGAATTGCGCCCGTGGCGGGTGTTGCTAGGTTACCACCCACAGGTTCACTTACTCTACAGCCGGCCATCAACCAGTTGGATAAGAAAGTCCCTAAAATCTTCAATAAATGCGGCCTCTATAGACGCACTTTCCCTAATTAATACATACAAAAAAAGCCTTTTCCGCAATGGACGTTTTCACATGTTCCCTCTATATCAAATTGATAAAATATACAGTTCCTCTGATAGGACAATTCTCAATTATTCTCAATCATATCAATCATTATAAATTTCATTGCCTATATTTTGAAAAGGCCTAAAACTGGTACATATATTATCATTATATATAGATAACAAAGATATACAGCTCGCAATGTACTGAGGTTTCTACAACTAAACCGTGCCTATACCACGGCACAAATCCTACCAAAATAGTACATTTAAATCGTCCTATTTGCCACTAATCACAAAAAAAGAGCATTGATATAATGCGTTAAAATAATGAAAGTCTAAAACATGTTACATGTATAAATAACGTTAAAAGCAACATGCATTGTTGCTGGTGTCACACACAAGGTGGCAGCATCGCCAAGAGAATCCACGCTGCTGGTGGTACTCATTCTCAGCTCAAGGTGGCAGCACCATCTAGAAGTAACCCTTTCAGACGCTGCTACCACTTTGCTAGATGGAAATGGGGCCTCAGGCCCCATAGCGGCCAGCGACCAGCACTACTTTGTTCTCCGGTGTGCGGTAGTGATGTGGCCGGCGTACCGCCGCGCACAACGATTTAGTTCCGTCATAGAGAGCACTCAGCCGAGCCTATATACTTCCTTTACCACATTAAAACTCAATTCTCCCAAAACCCAGCACATTTTAAATTCCAACTTACTATACAAATGTAAAGAAATACTACTAATTACCACCACAGTAGCTTAGACTAGGAAAGAGCCGTTGCAACGGGTCCCTATAACAACTTTTACCATTTTCGGTACTTCCTGGCCAGCTAGGGCCTCATGTTTACATCATTTTCAACTGCAAATCCACAACTAGTTTGACTGAATCGTATGGAATTTCTCACTGACAACCATTAATACATCAATAGGTAAGTGACTTATACTCACATTATTCAGTTTGAATGAAGCAACTCGGGGAAATCACTTTAGATATGTCATAATCTTGTTCTAGTGTAAGGCTCACAAGGCTATGATGCCTCCCAGCTCGGGAGAAGTGCTAGTTGGAAATTACACTGACACTGTGACTGTGTGCCGGGGGGGGGGGGGGGGGGGGGGGGGGGAGGTTGGGGCAGGGGCAGGGGGCGGGAGAGGAGGGGGAAGGGGGCAGTTGGGTCGAGGGGGGCGGTGGGTGGTGGAGGGAGTGTGTGATGCGTAAGGCCGGGGTGTGAGAGGCAGAGTGTGTGTGGGGGGGGGGGGGGGGGAGATGGGGGGGGGGGGGACCAAAATAGCGTATCCACTTACTCGTCCAATCCGTTTGCCTCTGCTTGATACATGTGAACAATTTTCAGTGCATTTGTACATTTATTTTAAGTTTATTTTTATAATTTCATTCGATTTTTATTGTAGGCCTACTGCCTATTTCGATATATGTTTTTTTTCCTGGTGCCGAATATGCTTATGACCATTTTGGTGAATAGTTTGGAGTTCATTTGTACATTTATTTCATCATTTCTATCAATTTATGATTAATTAATGGTGTTTTTAGTGATTATTTTGACTTAAAAAGTGGAAATATGTATGAATATTTGTTATTATTAAGTAATTTTTTTACCCTCAGCATTGTATTATTGTCACCTAATGTATGACAGTATAGTGCTAGTATACTTTATGTTCAATACACAATTATACAATTGTTTAAATGTTCTCGGTTTGATATATTGTACCTGGTTTTGAAAGAAACTATATCTTTAACACTAGATCAGAAGAATCAGAGTGGCAAAAAGGTAGTCAAAGGTATTGAAAAGTAACTAAAATAAATAATCTTTAACCTCTTTATCAATCAAAAACACTCCATCAATGAATCTGAGTGGCAATTTGGTCGTTATTTTATTTATCTTATCTCATTTTATGTTTGTACAAATGATTCAAATAATAGAAGTTTTTCTCTCTTAGTACATAGACATTTATTCTCCCCAATAATACCCTCTCGAATGCATCTTTGTAAGCAGCTAGGGGCGGAAACCCCGAAAAGGGGAGACCTGTTATACCTAGTTGAAATAAAATCTTTAAAAAAAAACCTGTGGCGAATTCGGTGAAATTCTCTTTTATTCGGACTAAATTCGGGCTTCACATATTCGGCCACTGTGTCGCCATTTCCCAACGGATTGGAATACTTTAAAAAGCTCTGTGATCCTGACATGCCGAACGATCCGATATCCGAATCGAGCCGAACCGATATTTAATAAATTCGGGAGAAATTCGGTAAAATCTCTCTTTTATTCGGCCGAATTCGGCCGAATTTAGTCCGAAATCGGACTAACTTCGGACTAAATTCGGACTTCACATATTCGGCCACTGTGTCGCCATTTCCCAACGGATTGGAATACTTTAAAAAGCTCTGTAATGCTGACATGTTCCCGGTTCGTTTGGTATACAATATAAGTTTATAGCCATAATTAACTTGCCTGTCCAGACGTTAATTAATAATTTAATATATCTATTTCATATTGTAAAATATTCACCTTCTATAATACCCTACTAGCAACGATTGCCAAATGAGGTACAGATAATCATTCAATAATTATATTATTTTAGGACAGTCAAATAGATATGTTAACGTATTTAATACATTTTAAATTCTGGAAAAGGCTCAAAGAGTTTTCGAGTAATGAGCATTTATATTCGGACAAAATTTTAGACATTATTTAGGTGAATTAATGAGTGAGATAATAATGCAATATAAATCAATATATCACCAATGAATATTCAATACCTGAAAAGTAGACCTGTGTCACATATAGCTGAATATACTGGATATATAAAGTAACCCAAAATACCTGACTCAATGTGTAAGGAAAGCAAACTATAATTACCAATAGAAGGAGTTGGCTGTGACGGCCGCACTTAGTCTGAAAACGCTTAAAACGATGATTTTCTGAAAAGGTAATATGTGTGTGTTGGGGTGGAGGGTGGGGGGAGGGTCTGGTGAATTTTTTGAATTAATACATCCCTTTCAGATTGCCTTTAATCTCATTCCACATACTTCATATTGCGGATATATTTAGTTCAATACCTGTCAATGTTCAATTTTTCAATTTAAACGATAAAAATAAATGTACAAACATACTCTAAACTTCACAGAAGTAAACAGGAATGAACAGGAGGCAAAAAGCAAAAAACCCACCAAAAAAACAATTAATTTAGAATTCGAATTAATTAATGATTTAGATAATAATCATTGCAAATGTAAATGTCAATATTAAATAATATGCATATCGATCAGGAATTGTGAACAAAATAAAACCTAGTAAAACAAAATAAAACACACGCTTGCAGTATGCATATTGTTGTATCATTTAAGGTAAACTTGGCAAATACTATCGTAAACGACACCTTTCAAAGTGATTCGTGCACAATATTCCTTTGTTGGAATGTTCCTATTTTTGGAGGGTTTATTGCTTCTAGTCATATAAATATGTGTATTAAATCTCAAGACAATGCATTGAATATATCCTTGAGTTTTGAACGTTATTGTAAGCCTGCAGCATGGCGCACTTGGATGTTTTCTTCTGCATTCGGGTTATACAGTTTTAAGATAATATATATTTCAAATTGATATATCTGTTAATATCAAGGAGAGTTTGGTAGAGTCTGTCGATCAATCCTTTGCTAATATATATGTAGAAATATGACCAGAAATGTCCATACAGTAATAAATCAAATGTCTGGTGGTCCCTAGGGGACCGTCCGACGGTGACCATGGTTGGCACTTTTTGACATGCAAGTGAGTACCGAGGATGGTCAACAGCGAAGGTCAAAAATGGCCATCGGTGGTCACCGTTCGATCTACCTTTAACATGCCTCTTGTGTATATCAGATTGTATTTTTGTTATAAGATCAAAATAAGTCTCAAATAAAAATAAAATAAAAATAAGTCTCAATGAATGTACTTACCCTGTGTTGTATTGGTTTTTATACGCATTTTGCAAATAATTCTAAGTGGCAAAGGCCATTCATTTGCCCTTTCGTACCTACTTCAATTTACGAGTTACATACGATAAAATGTTCTACCGACTATTTCTCAATCACCCAAAATCATGAAATAAATGAGTCTATATAATTTAACCAACATCAAAGGCAAAACGTTCTTACATATGAATGTAAGATCGATTACTAGCAAATTTCCGATTACCTGGCTGAAAACTAGGTAGGGGTGTGGGGTGGGTGGTGGTTACTTTTTTTCCCATTTCTTCCCCAGGAAACCACCTCCCAGGAACTGAAACAAATGTCTATTTCATAACAAGTGTTGTTATAGATATGAAAAATGTGCTTTTTGACAGTGCCGTTTCCATGAAACTATTTAAAAGATAAACATAATATTATGTTGTATCAAAAGTGCACAAGAAATTACCTAGTATAACTAATTAATCTTTTACTAGCTTATATTCTTGTGAATTTTATCATTGCCACCTGTGAAGATGTCTCCCAAATACTTCCTATGGACCATTCTCAGAAACGTCTCAACTCAAAAAAGTGGAATTAAGATGAGAGGTTTGTGAGGTTATATTTCCTGAAAATATATATTCTCCTCTATAATTCTAAAATAAATGACACTCGGGCTCATACATTAATGAATCGTAATGATACACTATAGGGGTAGCTAAACTCTATATGTAGTGAAGATATTTCCATATAGGCTATATTATTAAGTAACCCAACGCTTGCTCAATATACACTTATGTAATATAAAACTAATAAAGCACAAATATTATTCAATACCGCCAATTAACCCAAATACCCGTCGTGGTCAATATTTAAATGAAACCAAATATAATTACCAATATTGCTATCACATCAACCGAGACATTATCATTTGATGGCATTAACAATGTACAAGATTGGAAAAGGCAGTATGTTTCAGCTACTTATCAACTCTCCTTTCGTGATAATTAATTAATCTAAAATATTCACTTCTCTACATCAATTTCAATCAAATAATCAGTGTACTAAGGTACTCCAAAGTACTCCCAGACATCAAGAGAATGTTCTCAGACCGTAAGAACACTTTTTAAGGCCATACAAAATCAAAATTCCCCAATTCCCCCCCAAAAAAATTGGGTGGGGTACCGTCGGACGGTGTATGTGGATATCCTGCTTTAAGGGGGTACTGAGGGGGGCAGGATTGAGGGTATGAATGAGATGCAAGTGGGGAAGGGTGATCTGGTGGGAGTGGGTTAATCTCTCTGCAATTTCTGTACATATACTTTACACAGTGATAACCTAATAATGTATATGATGGTGTATATGTGTCCTCTAAAAGTAAAATAAGGTATTAAACCTATTTAAAGGTATTTGAAAAGGCTGACGTAGCCTAAAATGTTGGACCAATTCTATATGATTAAGCTGAAAATGTTTCAAGGGAGTTCATGAGTATATTGTACTGATAATAAGTACTATAGTATATACTGATAATAAGTCTGATCTGAATAAGAAGACCCAAATTTAATTATTGTGTATATGTCAGGCTTCCCGCGGTCATTAATCAGAGCTTTATCTTTTCTATTTTTTGGTATTCTTCATCTGGACTTTATCCAATTCCATGTAAAATAGCTACTTATGATTTGTCGATTGATGTGTCCCTCTACTCTCTGCCTAACGCATCGAGGATTATTATTCAAAGTCTAAATTTATCGTCTGTCTCATCAAAATAGCTTTCCTTCCAGCTTTTCTTATTCTTTTCGGCTCATAGCACCATATTTATATACATACCAAATTTCTCAGTGCATGGTCCTGGGTATGACCACAAAGTGCCTTTCTGTCTTTTTACTGTCTCTCTCTCCCTACTTATCTATCTCTATTTCCTGGATATGATCATCAACTGCCTCCCTCTCAATTTTCCTGCCCTTGATCTATGGTAAAATGTGTTGATAATGGCATAAAGCAACCAATCCCACTCACTCACTCTTTGTCAGTGCAAGCGCTTGTACACTTAATTTTCTACAAATGCAAATTAGAACATGATTTTCATTACTCTTTTAATTTCAGTTATGTCACACCCTTCAAATTACCTGCGCCATCCTCCTGATGAGCTACCTTCTGATTTTACGTCTGAGGCAATTGGTGAGTATTCTTTCCTTCTATGATATATGCAAATCTTATTTAAACTCCACATTATTGTCACTGCAACGTAATAAAAACAATGACTAATATGCTACTAGATTCCCCAACCCCACCTCTATAATGGATAGTACTCAGCATGTAGTTTCGATTCACTTCCTCGCTACCTTCTCTTATTCTTTTTCACATTTTTATTTTTTTTCCACCTTTATATACCTTTATAATTTTCCTCCCGACTCAGCTCTTGCCTGGGGTGACATTGTATCATCCTAGTAAAGCCCATCTGCCATAAGTGGGTCGAAGCATGTGCCCAAATGGAATATAATTGAAATAGCTGCAAAATCACTTCTTTGAAACAATTTTTTTTGCAAAACCAATACCCTGATAACCTCAACCTATAAATAATTAGTACCGATACTTTGAAGCTAACTTTTGAAATAAATACATTTCACAGGAACACATCAGACTGTTCATCCTGGGGATCTGGATGCAGCTCTCAGACGCTCCATGGATTCTTGGCAGGAGGAGGAAAGAACAAATGACATCATCACATCCAGGCTGAAGCAAAACTGCCTAACACATGGCCTTGTATTCCGCAGCAAAACACCTGCAGATGGCAACTGCTTTTTTCATGCAATTGCAGACCAGTTGAAATGGCTCGACTTACCACGCTTTACAGCTGCTGAATTGCGGCAAAAGGTCGTAACCCAGCTACGTCATGAGACCATCTTGAATGTAAGTTCCAAGTGCCTTTACTTAAATTAAATGCTTGATTCCACCACAACATAGATACATGTATAGGCTCCATAGATACAGGCTCCACTCCTAATTTGGATATTATATTCTACTTGTGCTGACCTCCATGCCTTTGAATGGAGCTCTCTATTATTTTTGCTGGTAAAACAAAAATATCCAACTTGTGGTATCCTTAGGCCACTACACCAAGATGGCCCAAGGCCCCACTCTGTACTTAGCCATATGTCCAACATGTGGTGTCCTTAGGCCACCCAGATCTAACATGTGGTGTCCTGAGGCCGCCATGGTATGGTGGACCCAGGCCCCACTCTGTACTAAGACATATATATGTATGGTGGCCCCAGGCCCCACTCTGTACTTAGACATATATATCTACGGTGGCCCCAGGCCCCACTCTGTACTTAGACATATATATCTACGGTGGCCCCAGGCCCCACTCTGTACTTAGACATATATATCTACGGTGGCCTCAGGCCCCACTCCGACTTAGACTTATATCTGACATGTGGTGTCCCTAGGCCACCATACCAAGGTGGCCCCAGGCCCCACTCTGTACTTAGACATATTTATGTATGGTGGCCCCAGGCCCCACTATGTACTTAGACATATATCCAACATGTGGTGTCCCTAGGCCACCATGGTATGGTGGCCCCAGGCCCCACTCTAAGTACATATGTACATATATATGTCTGGTGGCCTCAGGCCCTACTCTTCACTTAGACATATATCCAACATATGGTGTCCCTAGGCCACCAGGTCATGGTGGCCCCAGGCCCCACTCTGTACTGAGCCATATATCCAACATGTGGTGTCCCTAGGCCACCAGATCCTGGTGGCCCCAGGCCCCACTCTGTACTGAGCCATATATCCAACATGTGGTGTCCCTAGACCACCATACCAAGGTGGCCCCAGGCCCCACTCTGTACTAAGGCATATATATGTATGGTGGCCTCAGGCCCCACTCTGTACTTAGACATATATCCAACATGTGGTGTCCCTAGGCCACCAGATCATGGTGGCCCGAGGCCCCACTCTGTACTTAGACATATATATGTATGGTGGCCCCAGGCCCCACTCTGTACATATATATGTCTGGTGGCCTCAGGCCCCACTCTGTACTGAGCCATATATCGACCATGTGGTGTCCCTAGGCCACCATACCATGGTGGCCCCAGGCCCCACTCTGTACTAAGGCATATATATGTATGGTGGCCTCAGGCCCCACTCTGTACTTAGACATAATCCAACATGTGGTGTCCCTAGGCCACCAGGTCATGGTGGCCTCAGGCCCCACTCTGTACTTAGACATATATCCAACATGTGGTGTCCCTAGGCCACCAGGTCATGGTGGCCTCAGGCCCCACTCTGTACTAAGGCATATTTATGTATGGTGGCCCCAGGCCCCACTATGTACTAAGACATATATATGTATGGTGGCCTCAGGCCCCACTCTGTACTTAGACATATTTATGTATGGTGGCCCCAGGCCCCACTATGTACTTAGACATATATCCAACATGTGGTGTCCCTAGGCCACCAGGTCATGGTGGCCTCAGGCCCCACTCTGTACTTAGACATATTTATGTATGGTGGCCCCAGGCCCCACTATGTACTTAGACATATATCCAACATGTGGTGTCCCTAGGCCACCATATCAAGGTGGCCCCAGGCCCCACTCTGTACTGAGCCATATATCCAACATGTGGTGTCCCTAGGCCACCATACCAAGGTGGCCCCAGGCCCCACTCTGTACTAAGGCATATATATGTATGGTGGCCTCAGGCCCCACTCTGTACTTAGACATATATCCAACATGTGGTGTCCCTAGGCCACCAGGTCATGGTGGCCCCAGGCCCCACTCTGTACTTAGACATATATATGTATGGTGGCCCCAGGCCCCACTCTTCACTTAGACATATATCCAACATGTGGTGTCCCTAGGCCACCATATCAAGGTGGCCCCAGGCCCCACTCTGTACTGAGCCATATATCCAACATGTGGTGTCCCTAGGCCACCATACCAAGGTGGCCCCAGGCCCCACTCTGTACTAAGGCATATATATGTATGGTGGCCTCAGGCCCCACTCTGTACTGAGCCATATATCCAACATGTGGTGTCCCTAGGCCACCATACCAAGGTGGCCCCAGGCCCCACTCTGTACTTAGACATATATATGTATGGTGGCCCCAGGCCCCACTCTGTACATATATATGTCTGGTGGCCTCAGGCCCTACTCTTCGCTTAGACATATATCCAACATATGGTGTCCCTAGGCCACCAGGTCATGGTGGCCCCAGGCCCCACTCTGTACTAAGGCATATATATGTATGGTGGCCTCAGGCCCCACTCTGTACTTAGACATATTTATGTATGGTGGCCCCAGGCCCCACTATGTACTTAGACATATATCCAACATGTGGTGTCCCTAGGCCACCATGGTATGGTGGCCCCAGGCCCCACTCTGTACTTAGACATATATATATGTCTGGTGGCCTCAGGCCCCACTCTTCACTTAGACATATATCCAACATATGGTGTCCCTAGGCCACCAGATCATGGTGGCCCCAGGCCCCACTCTGTACTAAGCCATATATCCAACATATGGTGTCCCTAGGCCACCAGATCATGGTGGCCCCAGGCCCCACTCTGTACTAAGGCATATATATGTATGGTGGCCCCAGGCCCCACTCTGTACTAAGGCATATATATGTATGGTGGCCTCAGGCCCCACTCGGTACCAAACAATATATCCAACATGTGGTGTCCCTAGGCCACCATACCATGGTGGCCCCAGGCCCCACACTGTACTTCGACATATATATGTCTGGTGGCCCCAGGCCCCACTCTGTACTTAGACATATATATGTATGGTGGCCTCAGGCCCCACTCTGTACTGAGCCATATATCCAACATGTGGTGTCCCTAGGCCACCAGATCATGGTGGCCTCAGGCCCCACTCTGTACTTAGACATATTTATGTATGGTGGCCCCAGGCCCCACTATGTACTTAGACATATATCCAACATATGGTGTCCCTAGGCCACCAGATCATGGTGGCCCCAGGCCCCACTCTGTACTAAGGCATATATATGTATGGTGGCCCCAGGCCCCACTATGTACTTAGACATATATCCAACATATGGTGTCCCTAGGCCACCAGTTCATGGTGGCCCCAGGCCCCACTCTGTACTGAGCCATATATCCAACATGTGGTGTCCCTAGGCCACCATACTTTGTACTTAGATATAGATGTGGTGTCCAACATGTGGTGTCCCTAGGCCACCATACCAAGGTGGCCCCAGGCCCCACTATGTACTTAGACATATATCCAACATGTGGTGTCCCTAGGCCACCATACTTTGTACTTAGATATAGATGTGGTGTCCAACATGTGGTGTCCCTAGGCCACCATACCAAGGTGGCCTCAGGCCCCACTCTGTACTTAGACATATTTATGTATGGTGGCCCCAGGCCCCACTATGTACTTAGACATAGATCCAACATGTGGTGTCCCTAGGCCACCATGGTATGGTGGCCCCAGGCCCCACTCTGTACTTAGACATATATATATGTCTGGTGGCCTCAGGCCCCACTCTTCACTTAGACATATATCCAACATATGGTGTCCCTAGGCCACCAGATCATGGTGGCCCCAGGCCCCACTCTGTACTAAGGCATATATATGTATGGTGGCCTCAGGCCCCACTCTGTACTTAGACATATTTATGTATGGTGGCCCCAGGCCCCACTATGTACTTAGACATATATCCAACATGTGGTGTCCCTAGGCCACCATGGTATGGTGGCCCCAGGCCCCACTCTGTACTTAGACATATATATATGTCTGGTGGCCTCAGGCCCCACTCTTCACTTAGACATATATCCAACATATGGTGTCCCTAGGCCACCAGATCATGGTGGCCCCAGGCCCCACTCTGTACTAAGGCATATATATGTATGGTGGCCTCAGGCCCCACTCTGTACTTAGACATAATATATCCAACATTTGGTGTCCCTAGGCCACCATGGTATGGTGGCCCCAGGCCCCACTCTGTACTTAGACATATATATGTATGGTGGCCTCAGGCCCCACTCTTCACTTAGACATAATCCAACATGTGGTGTCCCTAGGCCACCAGGTCATGGGGGCCCCAGGCCCCACTCTGTACTAAGGAATATATATGTATGGTGGCCTCAGGCCCCACTCGGTACCAAACAATATATCCAACATGTGGTGTCCCTAGGCCACCATACCATGGTGGCCCCAGGCCCCACTCTGTACTGAGCCATATATCCAACATGTGGTGTCCCTAGGCCACCATACTTTGTACTTAGATATAGATGTGGTGTCCAACATGTGGTGTCCCTAGGCCCATACCAACATGTATCCCGAGGCCCCACTCATATACATAGATATATCCAACATTAAATTTTGTTCTACTATTTGCAGGGCCCTGAAGGTATCATTGACTTGTCCCAGTACGTCGATGAATCTTGGAATCAATACTGTGACAAGATGAGTAAAGATGGTACCTATGCAGACCATGTTGCAATACTTACTATGGCCGACATTCTTCAATGGGATATGGTCATTATTACGAGTTCCCTGCAAGGTGGTGTTCGTGATTGCCTAACATGGATTGTTGGAAAGAAACGGTTTAAAAAGAGCCCCTTTCTTCTTGGACATGTTTGGGAGAATCACTACCAAAGCTTAATGCCAATGCGTAAGTTTACTGCTTATTTGCATCCTTGCAAGCCAGTATTGTCATCATTCATCTTTTTATAATGGGTGGAACAGTTCTAATGAACTTCTTTGTGGTAGTGATATATATACTAAGGCCAATAACAATATTAAAAAACATATTGTCTGTTGTTTCAGTCAATCGGTGTGCAAGAGGTCATGTATGTAATGTCTTTTGTTTGCAATTTCAATCATTTAGGACGATCTGATGTTGGTACACTCTCAAGCCTGCAACCTTCCCTTAAATATTCCCAGACTACCCTGGAATCACTTGGTGAGTAACAACTACTTCCACATAGCATTTTGCTCCCGGAAAATGTGTCCTAAATAAATGTTCAACAACAGATGTCATTCTCCTCTTTGAAATTTTTCATCAGGCAAGGGTATCGCATCGTCATATATATCACTAGTTGAAAATGTCAATACTCCCTATGTTTGATTTGTAAGTGGTACAATTATTTCTACAACAGATATCGATTTAAGCAGTGTTCATGCAGTACCACATGAGGAGGCAGAAGCAATTGAAATGAAAATCCAAGCCATCAATACTTCCAACCTCAACGAAGCTGGTGAGTAATTACTTTAGGGATATATTGTAAGTCTGTATTTTGACTCAGTAGGTGGGCAAGAGGTCAATACGAGTTATCTGAATTCAGATTTTGTGACTAGTAGAGAGGGGCTAACGCAGAGGGTCTTGGGTAAATTTGACCGGAAGAGGGGTCAAGCCACCTGTGTTTACATTATGTGGGTGCAGGTTCCAATGGAAAGCAGAGAGGTACCTTTAATAAAAGTCATTTTAAAGGCAGAAAAACATCTAATATTGCCAACAAACTTGAGGATATATGAGACAACACCATGCCCTATGTTCATATTAATTTATTTTCCTTAGATTATTATGGAAAACAATTATTAGAACAAATACAAATTAGTAATTGGATGCGCTGTATGTAGTTGCAGGCTGAGGGCATGATGCATGTGCCTACCCCGTGGGTGACAGGGTGTATGGAGGTACATACCTACAGCTGTGGTCAGAGCCCCACCCACCCTCAGACTGGCCCCAATCTCTGTAAGAAATGAGTGCCAGCTGTTCCTTAATGGGGCTAAATAGATAATTTGGATGTTGCGTATTGTAATGTCTTTGGTTTTCAATTACAATCATTTAGGAGAATCTGATGTCTGTGCACAAAATGTCCATACATTAGGACATGTTTGATTCATAAGTGGTACATATATTTCTACAACAGATATCGATTTAAGCAGTGTTCATGCAGTACCACATATGGAGGCAGAAGCAATTGAAATGAAAATACAAGCCATCAATACTTCCAACCTCAACGAAGCTGGTGAGTAATTACTTTAGGGATGTAAGTCTGTAGTTTGAGTCCGTAGGTGGGCAAGAGGTCAATTGTATGTAATGTCTTTGGTTTTCAATTACAATCATTTAGGAGAATCTGATGTCTGTGCACAAAATGTCCATACTCCCCATGTTTGATTCATAAGTGGTACAATTATTTCTACAACAGATATCGATTTAAGCAGTGTTCTTGAAGTACCACATACGAAGGCAGAAGCAATTGAGATGAAAATCCAAGCCATCAATACTTCCAACCTCAACGAAGCTGGTGAGTACTTGTCCCACCCAGCTTACCTTACAGTAGACTTTGTATAAAGGAAATTGATGCTCTGTATCTATTGAATCCAAAAGTTTGTTACAATACGTGCTGTTTACATAAACATAACATTTTCCTTTTTTTCAATATTCTACAGCAGGAAAAGAAGTGGAGAAGGAGAGCAAATGGAGAAAGGACGATGAAGCCATAGTGAATTTTGTGAAAAATTTGAAGACAAGAAAAACTAGACCAGAGATCAGCATTACCTATGAAGTTCTGAGGTAGGCACTTTATTTCCTGTATATTAGAAAGACACTGCTTCAGCATTCCACAAAATTTAATGATAATAACCACTAGCCACACACTAAAATAACGTAAATGATAATGCCAGCTGTAAGATTCTTATCTTCTTGCTACATACATTCTCTACTACAGTATTCAATAAATACATCAAGAAAACAGATTATCCACAAACTGTAATTTCGTAGTCGGTGGACTCAAATTTCCCCTGCAAAATTCATCACAATAATTTGTTGTCTTTTCTGATACCAGAAATATATCTCAGGAGGATTACATCTCCTCCATTCTGGAAGATGCGACCTCTTCAGGGATGTAGAAGAGCTTCACAAAGCGCACCGCTTCCAACCAAAACAACCATTGAAGACTCCGGGCAAGGAGGCAGCAGACAAAATGATCCTTAATGGATGGCCACAACTTTGTGTGTGGGTCGATTCAACATCCTGCATCTGCAACGTCCCTTCTACTGACCGATCAAAGTCATGGGAGGTAGATTTAGTCAGGGCAACCTGTAGCTGTCCATCAGCTGCCCGTAAAGGTGTGTTTAATCAAATTTGAGAAAAGAAATACTCATATTTAACATTATAACATAAATAAATTTTCATTAGGTTTTCTACTCCAGACGTAAAATGTAGACTTGTAAGATGAGGTGACATTGACAGTTGACTTTGAACTAGTAATTTGTTTGAAACATATTCCTTAAACATATTTATATGCATTTTATTCCAACAGGGATGTGCAAGCATTACCATGTTGCCATGAATGTTGCAGCGATGAGGGGCTTCGATGTTTCTGAAGCAAGAACAAAAATGGCAAAAGAAGTATTCTCCTCACATCTGTATGATCATTTCGAACCGGACTTCTTTGTCTATGACAACACAGAACTGTCCACTATCATCAATGGACAAAGATGTACATGCATAGCTGCATCTCATGGGTTAGAGTGCATTTGTATGGAAGTGGTGAGCATGATCAGAAAGGAGTTGGTCTTAAGTGCTCCCCAAGTGGATAGTGAGGAACTAACTGACACTTCTGAGACAGTTGTAGTACTTGAAGGACCGAGTAATTCTGAACATTCTGAACGTATGCTGTTGAAGCAGGACCTCCTTGAGCTACTGGCGTGGGTTGATTCGGATAAGTATGTCGAAAATGACAGGAGGCAGCACATTCGAACTGACGTCAGGAAAGCGCATGCATCAGCTTTTGGTAGTATGTTCACGAAAACAACCAAAAAGAGGAAGATAGAATGCAACTCATCCTTCAGGAAGGCACTCGATAAGGCAAAGCGGAAGAACCACCTTGCAAGCTTTCATACTTATGCAAAATCAAAGAGTGGAAGTCGAAAGAAAAGTGTGAGAGCATCCAGTTTTATCTAGGTTCCAGATGGTACTCTATATTTCTTGTTCAAAGATGTAAAAAGTTGACGAGCCTGACAGGAAATGTACATAAGTGTCTAATTTTCTTATATTAGTAGAAAATAGAACAGAAAGTCACCTACAGACACAGGTGTGGTTCGGCTCGGAATTCGAGCAGAAATGCTTCTGTTCATGAGTCGAGCAAGCCTAAGATGTGCGGCCGACTCAGTTTTTATAATAAGGATTAATATCCTATGTAATAGACTAAAAATTTGGGAAAGTTTTACCCTATTTTCCTGGCAGGAGATTTCAGGGCGTCAATTATAGTAATTTTAAAAGTGTGAGAGCATCCAGTTCTATCTAGGTTCCAGATGGTACTCTATATTCCTTGTTCAAAGATGTAAAAAGTTGACGAGCCTGCCAGGAAATGTACATAAGTGTCTAATTTTCTTATATTAGTAGAAAATAGAACAGAAAGTCACCTACAGACACAGGTGTGGTTCGGCTCGGAATTCGAGCAGAAATGCTTCTGTTCATGAGTCGAGCAAGCCTAAGATGTGCGGCCGACTCAGTTTTTATAATAAGGATTAATATCCTATGTAATAGACTAAAAATTTGGGAAAGTTTTACCCTATTTTCCTGGCAGGAGATTTCAGGGCGTCAATTATAGTAATTTTAAAATATGGTTGTTTTCAAAATTTGGTAGCACTCTCATCAGAAAGTCGCCTGTTTGCGGGTGTGGTTTTGCTCAGGGGTCAAACAGAAATGCTTCCGTTATTATGTGAAAGGCATGAGCGGAAAGTCGCTCAATCACAGGGGTGTGGTTCTGTTTGGGCTTCGAGGGAAAATTCCTCGAACATGCTTTCAGAGTCAGGATTTCACATCCATTCTTTCCAAGTTTAGAAATTTGTCTACCAGAAATGGCTAATGTTATACCTTTTAAGTCGTGACTTTCAGAAAATGGGTGTCTGCCATTTGACAGAGCTACGCAGAATGGCGTCAGTACAGATGCCAAGGCTCTTTCTAGGTATCAGAAAGGGTAGGATCCAAAGAAAAGAGGTTAGAGTATGGCAATATTTCGGCTGAGATTGTGAGAGCATATCAGTTTCGGATATTTCAACGTTTTTGATGAGGAGTTTCATGACTTTCGTCAAGGAGGTTTAATGTCTACCATAATGTGGATAAAGATTATATCTAATTAAATTAATTGTAAATATTGGTTAATATATTGAATTTAAGCTGTTTAAGTGAATTTTAGTAATGAGGGTTTGCTCGAATCTTCTCTTATGGCGATTTAGTATTGGCATCACAATGTTGGTTTATTCCGTCGTATCTTTCAAAATTTTGCGGCTGGAATATTAGGTATATTATTTTTATTTTTAATTGAGTTTTTTTTATAGGTTAGAGAACCTTGTGTGAGTTTTAAAGCATCTATTATGCTATGAAGGGCAGTCTCTCAGTTGAACAATGGTGTATTTTCAAAATGGCGGATGATAACTTGAGTTGTCTGGTACTATTTATGAATGTTTTTGAGAGTTTTCTATACATTTGAGATAAGATTACTGTGTTCTGGGACGTGTGTGCATGGTTCCCGAAAAGTTGTGACATGTATTGGAAGGTCTTATGCAATAACTTTGTATAGCAGTTTTCTCGGGGGATGACCTCGGGGTTCAGTATAGATCCCTGCGACTTGGGGCGCAGTCTTCTGGTGCCCACAGGTATTACAGACTTTTAATCACCATGGAAGGACTTATATATATTTGATTGTAGGTCGTCAGACGGAATTTGTAAGAATCGGTCCAGTACAGGACTTGTTTCCATTGAAAGAGGTCATTATTTATATATATTGTATTTTAATTCTGGTCTTTTCAAAAATAGTTACATCTTCCAGAACTGGGTTGTCTGCCTCTGCCTTAGCAGGTCTACCGGACACAGCCCAAATTTTGTGTTCACCATCACGTTTCTTGTTTACTGATGGATATGTTATTCTATGTAGATAGCTGAGTAGGGTAAGGAACTCAATATAAATCCTTACCTTCGCTCAGGCTCCATCTGTACTGATGGAGTAACAGGTTTTATGAATATCATATAATTTTTAGAACCTTACATCTCGACAAAGGAGCGGTTCGAGTATGTGTTTGTATATTTTATTCTACTTCCTTGAAATATTTACTCAAAGTTAAAAGAAGTTACACAGTATACGGGTATTGATAGCTCAATCAAAGTTGTTGATGAATACTTTTATTTCGAACTAAGAGCAGAATAGAACAGAATTCTGGGAAAAATATGTCTTTTACCAAGTAATATGAAGACAATACATGATCAGTAACGATCCCCACAAAATTCACTTGATTAAACATTTACATTTCAGCTAGAATAATTGCTCAGAATCATACACAAACTGTCTGCTTATATGTTTACATGTATAATTATTGGTTGGCATTGATGTGTCCAGGCACGATTGACTGTTTGATAGAATGCGTTGCGAATGATGCACATTTTAAAAAATGAAACTGCAGACATAATTGCAGGCATGAATCATTTAGTAATATTTCAATCTGTCTGCTAGTATCAAGGGGAATATAGTAGGTAATTTGAAGCTTGTATGATATAAAATAGACATTGTTTGAGATACATTGTGTAAAGTGGGAACATATATGTATTATTATAAAACAATAATAATTAGCATCAACACAAAAGAGTTAATGTTCCATCGTAAATGATTGGGAGGCATATATGGTTGTCAAATAATTGTATATGAAGGAAGGAATTACCGATGACAGAAACGTGTGGAAGTTTATTACTTTTGTCATACTATGATATTTGAACAGTTGGCCGTAATGCCACTCTTGTGATATTAGTTGTATTGTTTGTAATATTTTAATGTCACTTTGTTTGATGATGATAATGTGCCAAAAATTGGTAGATAGGACAAGTTAATAAAAGATTCATCTCTTTAAACAGTGATTAGTAGCTCAACTTCATTATTTATCAGAATATCTTTGGTGCACAGTAACAATATTCATATTGTCAATATTGCTATGTATACCCAAGTCATTTTTTTCTTTTTTTAACATTGGGCCTGAACTATTCAATTAATAGATGGATGGGCCCTTCACTACTAATGGACATCGTTCTGTAGAAATTGGATGGGTGGTTTTTATGAGGTTGATCCAGGAAGCGTGCCGACCTAGCATTTCTGCATTTGCATGTTATAGAAATAGATTGCAGATCCAATATATATTTTTATGCTTTAATCACTTGGCTATAGGGGAATATAGAAGGGCACATGCATATAAACAGTTACATTGATCCATCACATTTTAGGTTTACTTTAATTAAAAAGAAAAATTATGCATGAACGAAATGTAAGAAGGCTGTCTGCTCTGGGGCTCACAATCCGGCTTTTGTGAATCATTAAATTGCCTGTGGCAAACACAGGGACCTTCAAAATATATATTTTGTTATATTATATATTATATTATTATACTCAATCCCCATGAGGAGAATGGGGCATTTAAATATCTTCCAAACTGGGCTCGGATTTCTTTTAAAATCATAGTTGTAGTTATTGATGCATTTCCCTGTCGATTTGTCAAAGAATTAGAGGCTAACATCAAATAAAGCGAGAAAAGTGTGTTGGATGGGGTTTGGTGATACATAGGTTCACTGTTATAGAGGCATGTTTGTTTTTGGTAAAAATGGATTTCACACAGGGCCATGATTAGTCTCGGGAAGACTTGAGTTGAATGGTTGGTTTTTATTCCGTTCCCAACGTTTTGGGTCACTTTGACCTTTCATCAGGGCTGGTTATGATATTAGGAATGGAAACGTTAGGAACTGAATACAAACCACCCATTGAACAACATAAAACCCTCGGACAGAAGTTAGCTAGTTGCGAAATACCCCATAAATTATTTAATTAATACAATGATCATGGTACTAAATGGACCACAATGTAACTTTCGCATTCATGACTCCTTTTTGCTGGTCCATTGTTGCATCTTTGAAAAAGGAATTATACACTATTGGGTAATAGTAACAATTGTCAGTAGCTACAGGGACTTAGGCAAATTTAATTGGATAGTAATTAAACGAAATGAATCTTGGCTATGTGAAAAGCAGTGCATTGAAATAAAGACACAAGTCAATGACTTTAAGTTCCGAATTTTATTTGATAATTTCATTCATGCTGGAGCATGGCCTTCAAAATCTGCCATGAAGCCCGCACAAGATGGAGGCCACCATGAGTGGCCCCATCAAAGCCTGTGGTCGCCAGTGCTTCGATAGCACTTTCCATTATCGTTCTGGAAGTAAATATGCAGTCGTTTATTTTTATGATGCATGAAAATGATCCAGACAAAAGGAAATAGAATTTAAAAGTAAAAGAAGCTCCCCCTCTTAAGCCCTAATAGGCCTATATTATACCGATGCATGGAAAGAAAAAGCCGACAGAAAGAGGTGATGTTTGCTAAACTAAAATTATATAAAAATGTTGATTATCAATAACATTATTACATCACTGTGGTTGAAATAAAACGTTGAGGGGAGAGATCCTGGGTGGTCAGTCATGACGTCATAAGCTAGTATCAAATATATATGCTAGGTTGAGTAAAATTGTGAATCATGGGCACATATCACGTAAAAAGATATTTATTTAACAAGGTTCCCACAGAAAATCTTGATTCAAATTCCCTGACTTAATAATTTAATGACCCTCAATGAACAGAGTAAAGCTTTCCATGCTTAGAAAAAAAAAAGACTAATTCCATGACTTTCCATGGCCGTGGGAACATTGTTTAAGCTAAGTATAGACATAACAAAGACTTACATTGTGTTGGTGCGGTTAACCGTCCGCTCTTCCAGGGAGCCACCGGGCACCAGCGACCCCTCAAACGGCACCGGGAATCCCAGCCCCACACTTTCCATTGATGCACCTAGTTGCATAACATCATCTGAAAAGGACATATGAAATTTGTCAAGGATCATGTTATTGAGTTAATGAGGCTGTTAGAGGAATAATGGGGGAGGGTGGTATGATAATATAGTTCCAAAGGAAAGGTCAGGTCAAAATAATTGCTCTCAAATAAATAATTATGGCCATTGGTCTACGCCAACGTAGTAAAATACTAACAAATAATTATTCATTTAATTAAAATAAAAGTTTAATAAAGAATATACCTGGGTGCAGCTTTGAAAAATAATTGAGGGCTGGGGTCCCTGGTGCCCCCCCCTGCACCAGGGACATTATCCTTTTCAATTCGGGAAGAATTGGGCTGGAATGTCCCAGGCGCAGGAGGTCCTGCGTTGCCAGTAAGGGCAGCGATTGGGGAGGCGAGAGGCACTGGTGCAGCAGCTCCCCGGAGACATCAAGTTTCTTGGATTCCCTCTTCGATCTTTTGTAGGCCAGGAGGGACTGGACCTGCAGTAGACCTGCAAATATTGAACAAATATTCAACCTTTGAGATTCAAGGACGCCATCGGTATAGTTATTTCATTGTTTTCTCGGCGACAGACAAAAAAGAATTGTTGGGAAAATATTTTTTATTCAGTGCTTGCCACTCATAATGTTTTTCGGTTAATTTGCAGGCATGCACATGGATAAAAAGAATTACTGCTAATGGTTTGAAAAATTATTCTCTGGGAAGTAAGATATTACATAAAATTACAGGCATGTCAGATACAGATTCGAATGACAACTTCCAACTAGATTGAGAAATGAAATGTTTTATAGCATATCAATAAGTAGGCAGCAAAAGCATCTAAAAAAGGTATTGTACCATCTGAATTAGGCAAAGCGTTTAGAAAATGTTGTGACTTATAATAGTCTAAAGTTCGGAGCCAATAACAGCAGTAATAATTCATCATCATAGTTAAATATCAGGTAATATTCATACTGGGGAAACAAATATTAATTGAAGAGTGGCATGGTTTTAGTAGATAAAAATAGCTTACTTGGGCATGCCTTAAGTTGCTCGATGGTGTTGATCTCCTTCCATGTCTGAAGGCTCTCAGCTGAAGCAATAGTGAAAAATGACATGTAGAGTTATGAATTTAATTAGATTGTTGTTAGAGAGTAATGCAAAGTGTTTATTAAATGTTGTGTACCATCAGGTTAAGACAATTTGGGCAAAAGATTCATTAAGACAATTTGTGCAATGTTATTATAAAAGTAATAATTAGAAGTAAGATGTAGGGGTGGTGTAGTATGGTGTTTCTCAATGACTGCATTATAACATGTGGAACAATTATGAGAACCAGCATCTACAATATTGGTCATTTACATGTTATGTGTCGCTACATTTTTTTGGCAATAGCAAAAATAGTGAATTAAAGGGGGGGGGAATTAAGGTTATATCAAAGAGTTTTATTAGTTATAAAATGCAAAAAGAAAGATGAAAATAACAAATTTCAGGTTGTAATTTATGACAGATCAAAAGAAATACAAGCTGGGCTGGTAAATGCATAAAGATAAAAGCAGAACTATAAGTGACATAGAATAAGGCTACAATTATAAAGGATCAAGTTGGTGTTTAGCTTCAAATGTTAAGAAGTATGATTATAGTTTCAGTATAAGTGTTAATCAGCAAAACTTTGCTCTATTTTGCTTAGAGAAGTTTACTAACAACATAGGTGAATTGGTGAGTGAAAAGTGTTCTTTGATATGAGAAGAATGCGGAGGCTCCCCACAGTGCTAATAAGTGAATAGATGTCTGACACATGTACTAAACACAGAGTGATTTATATTCAAATAAAATTATGTAAGATAAAAGCGAAGCAAGGGCATAAAGTATCGCCATGAGTGCAATGATGGAAAGTGTAATTAAACCAGAAAAGGCAGAGCCAACATCATCAGATAAAACGAAAGTAATACAAGAACAAGAAACCATACAACAGCCACATAGTACGATATATCTATCGATATCAGTCGCATATGCCAGGTATAGCTACATTCTACTGCTGCATTGAGCTATGAACTATTGAATTCAATGTAATATTAAAGTTAATAAAAAAGTGGAACGACCACAAGATGTATGCATTACTGTCTGGATAGTGTTATATTGATAAAATATGGAAGTATCACCTTACAAGAGCTACATAATGATTAATTATGATAGCTTCTTTTTTTTTTAAACCTAAACCAACATCCATGTTCAATACACGACTGAATATCAGCTGAAATAAGCTTTAGTGTTCATAACCATCACTTAAAGTTGTGTAACAATAGATCGACCAAAGATAAAACCCCATTAATTAGAGAATCATGTATTCACTTGAAAGTAGTTTAACAGATGTAAAGATAAGTCTGAGAATGTAGGCTAATGATTTAACTTTCTCAATTTCACACATTTCTTTCCTTTGTCTGTCGAACTAAAAGGTGTTCAAAAAGAAAGTTGTTGCAAAAGAAAGATGTCCCAAAAAATGGTTGCTAAATAAGTTGGTCCACACCTCACTACTCCTCTACCACCACCAACACCACTCAAAACTGGTGTTATATAACACATCACCACTCCCACCATGTACTGCGCTCTATTTCATAACGGGAGGACACCTATGTCGGTCACTTTCTCGTGTAGTGATTTTAAAGAAGGATTGTATGCATACTTTAGTCTAAAAAACTATATAAACCAATATTTCCATGTTGATACCCTAATTTAATAAGCAGGTGATAACATAATCAACAACCCAGCAACCTAGTACGTTTCACTGATATATTACCTCATGCATGCTGAATGGAAGGTCTCTGGAAACATTGAAGACAACAAATAAGTTAATGCAATTTCTTTGGTGCTAGAGCAGCCTTTATAGATATTTGTATAAGATAATCTCTAATGAAATAAATAATTCCGGTTGGTTTCTCTTATGATTTGTCAAAAGAGGTAGAGCGATCCCTACGCGTTTAAACAGTGCAGCCTAGTCGTCACTGACTTCATGGACAAATAGATATAGGCATGGTATTGTAATAAGGGGAAGATTATATTCGAGGTACATGCAGAGTATAAGTGTTATAACAAAGTTTAGACTTACGGGGTGGCCTTGGCATTTTTGCTTCACTGGTTTCTACACGGTGAGCATCTGTGAAATGAAAATAGTATCAAACATTTATTAGATAAATTAAATATTATAATAGAGAAAGAAAAGAATAATTGATATAAGTTATTAAAAAATAATGATTAAATGAAAAAATGTTTATACATAATTAATAGAAAGAAAGTGAATGGGGTGAATCAGACAAGTACAGCTATTATCATTTCATTTTGCTATCTATTCACCTGTTTGATTGATAGCTGCCTCTGCCATGGGCACGACAGGCTTGGAATGTGGGGTTTTTGAAGGATAAGAGAGAAAGAAATTAGTCACAGTTAGAAATTGCTTACTGCTGCTTCCCTGCAGGAAGGGTGAGTGAGTGAGATTGGTTGCTTTACGCCCTTATCAACACTTTGAAGTGTTATATCAAGGGCGGGAGAGCTGAGAAGGAGGCAGTTTATGATCATACCCAGGAAATAGAGATAGAGAAGAAGAGCCGACCACTTGTAAAATATTGAATGGAATACAGGTCTAATATCAGTAGGTAATAGGTGAATGGGGTGAATCAGACAAGTACAGCTATTATCATTTCATTTTGCTATCTATTCACCTGTTTGATTGATAGCTGCCTCTGCCATGGGCGCGGCAGGCTTGGAATGTGGGGTTTCTGAAGGATAAGAGAGAAAAAAATTAGTCACAGTTAGAAATTGCTTACTGCTGCTTCCCTGCAGGAAGAGCCGACCACTTGTAAAATATTGAATGGAATACAGGTCTAATATCAGTAGGTAATAGGTGAATGGCTCCCAATGAGGCCAGAAGATATTTCCTACTTGGAACATGCAAATATGAAAAATTTGGAATAAATGGTATTGCAAATTAAGAGAAATGATAAAGATTGAACAGAAGTGACATTGGCCACAAATGATAGAATTGGTAAATGAAAGGATAGTTCTGAGCCAGGGCCGCATGACTGTCAGGTACGACAACCAGGGTTGTTGAGTTTATGTGTATTACCAGTTGCGCTGGTTGCGGCTATGTCTGTACATTAAGGTTTGGCAAACAGAGGTCGTTGTTGTTCATGTGTCTATGTTTTACCCATGTTCTGCTTTATCCACTTATATACACCAAGTGTTGGTGCATCATGTTTGCATACTCTTGCTTTATTGTACTTATGAAAGAGGTTGCTTCACAGCTGTGAAAAACAGGGGAGTTGGCGTGAGATATTAAAAGTAGGGAGCTGGCGAGGTCCATTAGATCTTGTCCTTGTTGTTGTTCTTGATTTGATATATTAAGTTTCCATAGTCGCTTAAGATTATGAATCGGACATTACAGTTCAATATTTTACTCACTTCCTTTCTTTTTGGAGCGGAGAGGCACATTCACAGTCTCTGTAAAGATGGAATTTAATTATTAATACGGTATTAAAGGCCTAGTAGACCGTTGCTACCAACTATTAATATGTAAAAAAAAGCCTAATAAGCATAGTAAATAAAGGTGGGTATGTAATGAGATGCACATAGCCGGTATTTGCGTATTAATGTCCACATGGTAAGTAAATACAGATTACATACAAAAAGTCTATTTAAGATATTAATGATTGAAATGCAGGGAGGACTACATTATGTAGATATTTCTCAGTTATTTTGTTTCTATGTGTGCTCACTGCGAGTTTAACTCTACGTTATAGTATTAACAATAGGAGTATAGACCCATCAACAGTATTAAATAGTATAGCAAGATTTAGTAAAGAGAGTAGTCATTTTCCCATTTTAAAATACATATAAAAAGGGGTACCTTTCAGTTAGCCTAATAATACAAACCTGCTTTGTCGACCACCTTCATTCTCTTTTGTTGGAGTCTAGTATATGGTTTGGATGACATTGCTGGGAAAGACAAAAACAAAAATACATTACAGAACAGGTGGAGAAATTTTTGTGATATAGGAAAAAGAGATTGAGCCAGATATTATCACTGGATTGGTTTTCGAAAAATCATACAATTTCAAAGTCTACGATTGATTGTGGCGCCAATCATGTCCCAAATCGTGGCAGCAAAAAACCAATTGCCTGACTTTTTTCAACCCACACATACCCAAAATCTGGCCCGATTCAGGGAAAAAGTGTAATCGTGGTGAAATCAACCCACACTGGATTGATTTCACTACGATTTGGGAAGGCTGTGGCAAATATTTCAATCTTATTAGCAAGGCAATGCCTTAATTCGTTCATGGTGGACAGTGCGACCGACCAAAATATCATTCCCACAGGTTGGTGCATATTAAATCATTTGTAGACAACAAAATTACCTTTCATTTGATGTATGACATGTTATTGTACCCCTAATAGCTTAGAAGTTAGCTTTCGGTTTTAAAAAAAAGTGTCGGAAATTATTTTTCACAAATAAAAAAATTATATTTTAATTAAAAATAGTGTGTCGGAAATTATTTTTCACAAATGAAAAAATTATAAATAAAAAATACAGTCGGAAATTATTTTTCAAAAATACAAAAATTATATTTAAATAAATTGGGGGTCTGGCCGCGTCTTTCCATTAAATGGAATTTTGTGGGACCTCTCCCGATCTGTTTTATACCATTAAAAGAAAAGATACGACTGATCAGGACACAACCGTCACTGGCAACACAGATCGTAAAAGTGTCCAAATTGTACGACTATCGGGTGAAATGGGCCGGTGACCTACAAATCGGGGAACTACGATTATTCTTAGGATCATACGACTCATCGGGGGGTTGGAATTAAATCGTAGACATAATCTTAAGGCCAAATCGGCGCATCGGCCGTAGAATACATACATGAAATAGAAGACCTCTAGCTAATATAGGGTGAGATCGGGGTGGGGGGGGGGGTGAGATCGGCGGGGGTGAGATCGGGGGGGGGGGGGAGATGGGGGGGATGAGGGGGAAATTCATAACTCTACATGAGATCGGGGGGATGAGGTCGGGGGGTGAGATCGGGGGGGGGGGCGGAGAGATCGGCGAGGGTGAGATCGGCGGGCGGGGGTGAGATCTCGGCGGGCGGATGTGAGATGGGCGGGGGATGGGGTGAGATCGGGGGGGGTGAGATCGGCGGGGGATGAGGTCGGGGGGAGATCGGCGGGGGGAGAGATCGTCAGGTGAGAGATCGGCGGGGGGATCGTGGGGGGGGGGGTGAGATCGGCGGGGGTGAGATCTCGGCGGGGGATGGGGTGAGATCGGCGGGGGATGAGGTCGGGCGGGGGGTGAGATCGGCGGGGGAGAGAGATCGGCGAGGGTGAGATCGTCAGGTGAGAGATCGGCGGGGGGATCGGGGGGGGGGGGGGGGGTGAGATCGGCGAGGGTGAGATTTCGGCGGGGCGGGGGTGAGATCGGCGGGGGGCTGGGGTGAGATCGTGGGGGGTGAGATCGGCGAGGGTGGTGAGATAGTGAGGGGGGAAGAGATTCGCGGGGGGGGGGGGGGGGTGAGGGCAGGCAGCTAGGGACTAGGGTGTTCACAGTTTTCGTTCATGTGCAGGGTAGGCCTATACACACTTTGTACTGCAAACTAACAGCTTCCCTGGACTGACAGTAATCCTTCCCGTCATATTATCTCATATTATCATTACAATAACTATACAAAACGTACAGTGCAAAGAAACAACCGCCTCTTTAATGCAAAATGCAAAGAAAGTTTAAAGTACTTACTGCTACTCTTTTGCTGCAGGCGGCAAGGTCTGGGCGGCAAGGTAATAGGTAGCTGTCACGTTTAGTTTCGTAATTGGCATTAAGAAATGTGATATACAGCGAATGAAAATTCGTAAATAGACACTGGCTGAGAGCCAATGTATTTTTATTCCTTCAGAATTAATTATTACTAATGATGCGATGGCATACATGAATGTCGCTGCGCGCTGTTGCTAGCTCTGTTTATTAACTTTTGTATTCATACGCACGGCTCTCGATGGGGCCTGAGGCCCCATTTCCATCTAGCAAAGTGGTAGCGGCCTTTCAGACTGGTGGTCATGCGTGTGACAACTGACATGACATAGGGCGCCGCTCGTACCCTCCTATTGTAAATGGGAGAGGGTCTATTGTCTCCAATCGGAAAGGATATCTCTGTGAAATAGGACAAATCCCAAATATCCAAGTCTTTTCGTTTTGGAATATCGTTTTTCTTTTTGGAATATCGTTTTTCTTTTTGGGATATCGTTTTTCTTTTTAGAATATCCTTTTTTCTTACGAGTATCCTTTTCATATTTAAAAAATACAGTCTTATGCTATTCTCACTCCTTTTCACGAAAATGTACCATCATTATTCTTACGCCAACATCTACGTCTCCAATGAAAGAATAATGGGGTGAGAAGGGGAGGGAATGGGAGGTGGAGGGGGAGAGGGAATGGGAGAGAGGGTGAGGGAATGGGAGGGGGAGTGGGAGAGGGAATGGGAGAGAGGGAGAGGGAATGGGAGGGGGAGTGGCAGAGGGAATGGGAGAGAGGGAGAGGGAATGGGAGGGGGAGTGGCAGAGGGAATGGGAGAGAGGGAGAGGGAATGGGAGAGAGGGAGAGGGAATGGCTTAGAGCCAAGTGAGGACCATAAACGAAGGCTCTACACTGTAAGCGGTCCTTCAGTCAAATCCGTGTAATTTTACACGGATTCCACTGCGTTTTTGGATGACGGTTTTTCCCGGTAAAATTACATTTTCGTGTAAAATTACATGGATCCCATGTAAAATTCATGTAGCTTTATTGTCCTGTTCCCGTGTAATTATCAGCTAACGCCGTGTAAAAACTTACTCTGAATCCTTGTAAAACCCGGCTCGAAATTAGAGTAGATCCGTGTAAAAATTTACTCTGAATCCATGTAAAACCCAGCTCGAAATTACAGTAGATCCGTGTAAAAATTCACTCTGAATCCATGTAAAACCCGGCTCGAAATTGCAGTAGATCCGTGTAAAAATTTAATCTGAATCCATGTAAAACCCAGCTCGAAATTACAGTAGATCCGTGTAAAACCCTTTTATCCTCACTATATATTCTTATTCGGGGATCTTTTATTTACCCTCAGAAAATCATCATTTCATCAATTTGGTTCATCATTTTCTTGTTGGTGTACTTCTTCATACCGGCTTCTGTAAAGAATAAAATACAGCTATATTCGGTGCAATGCATCCACAGGTGTTACATTTCAATGCAGGTATATTCATAAGTGAGGTACGCTATAATCCCAAAAGAACCTTGATAATAAATTCAGGAATTTGTAAGATTCCTTAATCAGGAAGTATTTTTAAGCATACGGCGAATTTATGGGGGTAGGGCTTCATTGGCAGGGGTTCAGACTAACAAGACGGGCGAGTAGAAAAGAACCTGCCATTGCATCGGTCTCGTCGTGACCGCCCCTATCATGACAGCCCACCCTTACAAGGGTCCCACCCACCCTACGCAGGCGTCTCGGCGGCCGCCACTTTGGCGGCACTACCATACCCCTAGCATGGCTACACACATGCTTGCAGATAACTAGCCTGTCTTGTCTCGCAGTATTCAACCCGCGCATCATGTGGATTAAATCGCCAGAAAATGTACAATTCACCTTCACAAATCCTCTTAAATAAGCCAAAGTTAAGGCAAAAATTAAGTTCAAAACTCAGTTCAACATAACTTAACGGATTGTTTGAATCAAGGCAATGCGAAATATACTCAGATATACCTGCTGTTGACGATTTTTCTGTCTAATTTAGCAGAATTTACTAAATGTGTAGATCTGCCGATTGTACATTTTCTGGAAATCTGACCCATTTGCTATGTGGAGCGGGTTCATGTGGTTCCATTAATAATATCTTACTACTCACTACGAATCGAATCTGGTCTGTCTGGTCTGTTGAAATAGTCTGTACTTTCTCTCATCTCAAATACGGGTCAGATTTTCAGAAAATGGACAATCTACAGTTCTACACATCTATCAAATTCTGCTAAATTGAAGTGAAAAATGATAAATACTAGGTATATTTGAGTGTATTCTGTATTGTATTCATTCAATAAATCCGTCTGGTTATGTTGAACTGTATTTCGTCTAAAATTTGGGAGGATTGATGAAGGTGAATTGTACATTTTTTGGCGACTTGGCCAATACCATTATTACCACACTTCATATATTTCACAACCTCATTATTGTAAACATATCTATTTTCGTGCAGATAAATTTTCGCGCACTAAGTACTTTGACACCTTTTCGCGCAGGATTTATTTTCGCGCACAAAGGTGGGTGCGCGAAAATAGCGAAAATAAATACTGCGCGAACATTAATACGTTTACAGTAATTGGGTTAAAATATCTAGGAATATATAGGATGTGAAAGAGAAGGTTGTGAGGGAGAAGGGGCTGATGGAGAAGGGTATGAGGGAGAACAACGATCTCAAATTAGTCTTAAGACTTAAGCTGTTATTTCTCAACCTAAATGATGTATTTCTCATGAGATTGCTCATAAATATAAGCATGTAATATCAAGCGACCCTAGTAAGCTATAAAGTTCACTAGTCCGCCGGACTAGCGGGAATTTTTAGTTAGCCTGTACCCCTGATTGGGAGAGCCAAAACTGAGATATCTAAGGTCTCAAAGTACAATAGAATACAAAACATATATTACTTACCTGAAATTATTGCCATATTCCTCAAATGGACCTGTGCATATACAATCTGTCCTGTGAGTTGTTTTGTCCTCACTGGTTGAGGGTAAAAGTCGTTGTGTTTTCAAACCTGCAGTCCAGTGTTGGGCTGACCTAGAAATCACTGGTGCATGCGCAGAGCCAGCCTTAGCATGCTTGACTGAACAGTGGGAACAGTGTGCGGGAACAGTGTAAAATCAGCTTGGGATTACAAGCTATTACATGGATTCCACGCATGCACGCTGAATCCATGTAAACTACAGTTCGTACCTGGAAACAACAGGTAATTACATGGATCCAGATGAATTTTCAGCTGATTTCTTAGAGTGTAATGGCTTTAGTTGGTTGGGCTGTTATTATCAACTTCTTCTATCACTAGCACTTCTCCTCAGCCCTAAACATTGTCATAAAGCATTTACATACAGTTAGTTAAGGCCAGGGGAACACAAACAACATTAAATTATTTTGCGTTCTGTAGGTAGCGCGAGGTTGCACCCGGACTCAGTGGGATTGCCATATATGGTGAACCGGTAGTGACGTCATTCTCGATATATGGTATGTCAAGCATTGTCTTATATATGCCATATATGGCAAGCCCTGACCTATATATGCTAATATGGCTGGCCCAAAAACAAACCAAACAACCCGGCAAACAACGCACGCAATATCAATCATACATAGGCCTGCGTTGAACTAGATGCTCAAAAACGTAACATGTCATTCATGAGGGGTTTTGTAAATGATCACCCGATTCAGATTTTCTACTTTTGCCTTGAGTTATGCATAAAACATTTTTTTAATTTGTCACTAACATTTCCGTTCTGTAGGTAGCGCGAGGTCGCACCCAGAGGACCCAGATTTCCGCCATTTTGTTTGCGTCTCCACCCATGTCAAGAAATGCAACCGCGCTTTCGGGTACCCGGGTCCTCATAGTGCATACCCCTATTTTCGTAGCGTGGACTAAGCATAGAGTCGCATCACTGTGCCATGTTCCGGCCCTTCTGCACAAGCCATTCCTTCACTCCCATACACTAAAACTTCACTATTGGGGTAAAACTATAATTGTGACCCGTTTTAGGAAAATGAATCATAAGTCGCCAAAAATAGATTTTGAGATACCATCATGTTTGGAAAGATGAGATCAATCCGATTCCAATGATAGTCAACAGTCTAATAATCGAATAAGTAATTCTAGATTTTAAGTTTGATATTTTCGTTTGTGAAAAAAAAGTTACAAATATTTCTTTGGGTCAATAAACAGTAAAGTAACTAAACGTAGTCCACATGGGGACCTTTAAAACGAAAGGTTATATTACATAGATCATCCCAAAATTTTATACATCGATTGATATAGCTATAAGTGATCAACCTTCCAAAAAGTAGAACATTCCAATAATGTGACCTTGTGAAAAAACACTTTGAAAAATATAAATTTTCCGACTTATGACTCATTTTCCTGGAACACATGACATATATAACACAGTACATGGTCTTCAGCCAAGATGAGGACAGAGGGTGTGTAGTATGAGTGATCAGCACATTGACCTTGCGAAAAAAATAGTGTATGTTACACTGTATGTACTTATGAATAAGACTGAGTGTGTGCGTCCATCTTTGTAAAATTAGGCATAGTCTTGCTTCCCCCAACATGGTTACTGGGCCTTTTTGTTGTCACCTGTTGTAATACAGATATATTCACATTATTTAATAGCCACTGTAGTTCCATGTATATTCTTGACAGTACTATGAATATTGATAGAGATTGATAGTAGAGATACAGCATAGAACCAGGATCAGAGTTGTCAGGAGTTTGGCCTTGAACAGTCTGCAGCGGTCTTATGGGGCCCTTCACCCGAAAGGCAGACAGAAAAACCCAGCTGTTGTAGTGGTCCCCAGGAGCAGGTGTCGACCCACAAAAAAAATGACCCAAAATTCATAATCCATTGGCAAGAATATTTATAGTTGTACATGTTGGGTATGCGTTCTGCCTTAATGATATAGAATGATATACTTGCCCTACTTCAATATCTCTTGTATAGTCTGAACATATTATATGAAAATACTAAATGAAACAATATAGGGGTAATGTTAATGAACAGACTCACTCAGTACATAATAATGTTGATGACAACATTAATTTTTTTCTTGAATGAAATAAAAACATGATACATTGTCACGAAATACAGAGGATTGGAAATTAAATAGGTTTGTTGTTTGTAAATAAAGGTTATACCATTTGCTTTAAAACGGGCCAAGTTGGAAGACTCTGTGACCATTTTTAAACAAATGACACACAAAACAAATTTGGCTTCATCATTTACCATCCACCATACCTATCTGGCCATTATAGGCCACCATAACAAGACTACACTTTTAAAGTTTGTAAGGTGTGCGAGCGTTTTATGCTTGTAGCACAAAGGCAAATAAAGATGAAAAGGTAAATAAAAATGGGAAAAAAACCTCTTGAAGATCTTTCAAAGGCCTTTCCAACAAGTCCAAGGCTGACACTATGTCCTTTGGTCAAGTGGACCAGGCTTGATTCACCTAGAGTTATAAACAGTGATGCATTCTGGCTAGAGCGTCTTTATGCGCGAAAAAGTTGCACATGGGCCTAGCAGCTAAACAAAATGTCTGTCATATTTATTCTTATTGGTAATAGGATCGTGCACAGTTTGCCAGCATTCTTTATTTTTTTTATTTTTAAAACATTGCAACTTTATTCAAAATTCCTGCCAACTGGGCTTTTACAAATCTATCGCTCTCGCATCGCTTACCTCCACTCTTAGCATTGTTTCATACTTGCGATAATTTTTTACCACACTATTTTAATTTTGGGGGGGGTTTTCTGACCATTGCCTGCTACCACAGCCAGGCCAACATACAAGGATCTAAGCAAACAGCTAGCTGACAATATTTTCCTACAAAAACTAGCTCAACATTCAAAAAACCAACATCATCCCTTAGAGAGGCGATCACTCAAATCGCAGATATATATATAAACTCTCCATTTTCCCCCTCCCCCCCTAATCCGTCATTTTTTATTGAATTACCAGAGGTAGGTAAACCCCTGGTCTGGATCAAAAGAAAAATATCCTAGATATGCATATGGATCAGATTTTCAGAAAATGTACAATTGTCAGCTCTACACATTCAGGAAATTCTGCTCAATTAGGCTGACAAATGATAAATATTGGGTATATCAGAATATATTTGGTATCACATTGATTTAAAGTATCAGTTCTGTTATGTTAAACTGCATTTTGAAGCTCATTTTTGTCTTAAATGAGGGTTATTTGAGTGGTTTGGTAAAGGCGAATTTTACATTTCTGAAAATCTGACCCATGTAGCAACAAAGGATGTGAGTTCACATGATGTTTTGAGGCTGTAGGAGGTTTAAGTTGGATTTTTGTTATGTTGGATTATAGTGAGGCTGTGGGGTGCAGCACTTAGCTTTGCTTTCAGCCAACACAGGTGCCCATTTGTCCAGGAGACATATCCCACCAGAAAGTGCATGGTGGCTGGCCGTAATAGGTTTGAAGCCCTTATAGAACCCTTTACATTAACTAGGATATTATATTATTGAGCGGATAATGAAACCTTAGGCTATTTAAAAGATTTCCTTCCGTCCCCACACCAGAGGTGGAGTCTACTTAGAACCCACCCACCCACCTACAAAGCCATGTAGGCACTACTGTCATATCGCATACATGGCACCCTGTACAAAATATGTAAGGCCAACTGTGAGCTGGTTTTGAATGTGCAACAATCTGTGCGGGAGACAGACGCTCTGCCCATGAGCTAGTTTCCAACATTGAGAGATCTAGGCTTCATACTACTGCTGATCTCGAGCGTGTTCAAACAGATGCATCGGCCTAGTGCCGAGTGTTGATGCCAGGATGAGATGTGCACAGGACTCAACTAGTGGCTAAACAAAATGTCAGTCAGTGTTTACATCCATTGGAATAACGTAACTGTAGGGTTTTGCCAGCATTATTTAATGAATTACCGGAGGTATGCAAGACCCAGTGTAGTTTTAATGAAAGGTACCACATGGTGTTTTTAGGCTTAAGGTGGTTTACATTGGTTTTCTGTTACTAAGTGAGGCAGTCTTGTGTTGAGGCCTGGTTTCTGGCGGTGTGGTGCTGAGCTAATGTGTAAACCTTTACAGCTTATCAGCCAACACACAGCACCACTTCATCAAGCACAAACAGAAGGGGGAAAAGCACACCATATAAGGATTCCCTCTCGTGAAATGTACAGGGCCCAAGAGGGTGACACTATATGACTTTTGGTTTCTCTTCCCTGGTTACTTCAGGCTGCGGTTTATTGAATGAAATAAATACAGTGCAAACAATGAAGGAAGAAATATGAATTGATGAAATGATGAGTCAGGATTCCATTGAAGTTACAGATGGGACTGCATTATAATTACTGAAGTACACATTATAAAGGCATTATAATACACTAAGTAGCACCAGAACACTTTGAAACACATTCATGAACACATGTGATGTGTTTCAGCAAAATGATTCATAAGTCGCAAAAAATTTTGATTTTGATTTTGATTTTGATTTTGAGATACCATTATATTTGAAAAGATGAGATCAAGCCGATTTCAATGATAGTAAAGAGTCTAATAATCTAATAAGTATTTCTAGATTTTAAGTTTGACATTTCTGTTTTTGAAAAAAAAAGTTTCCAATATTTCTTGGGATCAATAAACAGTAAAGTAACTAAATATAGTCCATATGAGGACCTTTAAAACCAAAGGATATATTACATAGATTGTCCTGAAATTTGCTACATCGATTGATGTTACTATAAGTAATAAATCCCCCAAAGAGTAGAAGATTCCAATAATGTGATCTTTAGAAAAAAACGCTTTGAAAAATATCAATTCTGCGACTTATGACTAATTTTCCTGAAACACATCACATATATATTGGCCTTTCGGTTTCTATGATAATTCACTCCCAACCATAATAAGAAGTAAAAAGTACGAAATAATGTAAAAATAAAAGAAGGAGGATTAGTAGAGAAGGAAGTGTACAACTTTCTTACTGCTATAGACACATATCAATTTTGAACTTTATTAAACTTATCCTAGTTCCTGATGCACCCACTGCAGCAATATGTTGTTATCATTATGATGCCTTTTAACGATACACATTGTTTGCTATAGGGAGTACTTGTTGTCCCTACGCACTCAAATTCCAGTTTCTCAACTCAGGCTTCATTTATCATTAACACATCACACATGTCTAGACAATGGAGAATAATAATACTATTTCTAAATATATGCTTACTACAGCAGACCAGATCAATTGTCTAGAGACAACCATAGATGGTTTAATTTAGCAGAAAAACACGCCAACAGCAGTAAGTATACAACCTAACAAGTGTGAACACATCAAAGTGTTTAAGATGAATCTATAATTATACACATCAATACAACACTTTGTTTATGCTGTCTAGTTCACCGTCCCCTTCCTAAGATAACCACAAGTTGTAAGTTGTACATTCCTACGGCCCTGATCATGGCAAGACAACGCTTCCTCCGTGTCCTCCTCCTGACTTATCTTCACCTTTGCTCAGGGACATTCAGAAGTTCCTATTTTAAGAAGGGAGCTGCTGGTGATAATCCAAGCTGTGGTGTGGTTTGTGGAGCACATGAAACCCAGGTTCAGTGCATGGCTAAGCACTATAAGCAGCTCACTGTGAATGGGGACTGTATGCAGTTTGACTCTGAGACCTGGGATGCACAGACATCAGGGGGTGAGTACTGTATCAATGGTTACATGCCATGTGTTCAGGCAAATAAGGCAGAAGCCGCACATACTTTCCAAGTGATGTTATCGCAAGATCACTTCATTGAAATATTCTGACTTTTATATGGTTTAGCACCTCAAATCATATCAATAGAAACCAAATTTCAAGGGCAAGTAATAGATATATCCATGTTGCAAACCTTTTTTCACACCCATGCTGTAAACCTTTTTTCAAACTAAATATATTTAACATAAGATATAGAAACACTTATCAAATGCCCTTAATGTATACCATTTTGGAATTGGCTTGATCCCATATTTATAAATATGATGATATCTCAAATCTTTTGTAAATTGTAACTTTTTTGTGTAACATATTGCCTATATATCACAAAAAATGGGCCACAAGTCACAAAAAAAATATTTTGAGACATTATCATATTTGAAAAGATGAGATCCAGTGCATTCCAATGATTAGGTTATTAGGATATCTAATTAAATACTTCATGCATATACCTGGAACTCACTTTCAGACATAGATCATTACTAGATCAGCTTATTGAAATGCTCAGCCTGACCTAGCAAAGATATTTGTGGTGAGTTTCAGGAAAATGAGTCACAAGTCGCAAAATTGATTTTTTTGAAAGTAGATTATTTATAAGAACCCTTGCTTAGCATGTTTTCATTTTTGGAGTTCTCGGAGCTGCTAGAAGCATCAATACAGGTACCAAATTTCAAGACATTGGAATAAATATAGCTTGCATTACTAAGGTCATCTTATAGAGTATATTTAGCTTTTTTACTAGTAATTGTCCACCCCAAAGATATTGTAAACTTTCTTTAAAAAAATATAATATCAAATTCAAATATAGAAATATTTAATAAATGTCCTAAATGTTTACTATCATTGGAATCGGCTTGATCTCATCATTTCAAATATGGTGATATCTCAAAATCCATATTTTGTGACTGATGACTCATTTTCCTAAAAGAGATCTCATTTTATACATTAAGCACAATACTGCTCTGACTTCTATTAGGTAATTAGGATCTGACACATTATTGGGTGCTACACTCTCCCGCGCGCCGTACCCGCGAGATACGGAGCCGCAAGTTATTTCGTCTTCATTGAGACGATTTTTGTCTACAGAGCACCGCAAACGCTAGTGGTGAACTGTGGTGACGAAATTGCCTGAACTTCTGAGACGAAAAATGGTCATTTGAATCACAGAGATGAAATATGATATGCTCCGTATTCGCGCTCCGTTTTTCGTATTGAGTTTTGGATTTTGGAAGCTTACCTATAAGGTGAAACTTATTAAATATTGTTTTGACCTAAGGTATATGGTTGCAATGCGGCGGCCAGAGATTGGCTATTTGCACGGGAGGAAAAAATGGTAGAGAAATGAAAATTATTACTGTAGTATGTCTATTTATTAGCTTTAAAATGAGACCAGGGCGGACAGGATCGGAAGCTAATAAATATATTTCAAAGAGATTGAGGCGACTCAGAACACATGTAGGACACAGATATATTTTGTGAAGGAGGTTTTATTCAGTAAGGGGTGATCGACGTTTCGGTAACATTATACCTTCATCAGGATGGAATATAGGATGGAATATAAAATACATTTCATATCAATTCGAACGACTTGATGAGGCTGACGAAAATAATTATTTACGAAGAAAGTAATAGCCTGATTATAAATCTGAAAACATGGCTGTCTTCCTGACATTCATGGGGTTCAGGGATAATTTTTATATTCAGATCGGACGCATTTTGAGGGAGTTATGAGCTATCTAAAGCAGAAAGAAATATTGTTGAGTTTTTTTTTTATTCTGGCACATTTTCCTGTAACTCATCAGACATATACCTTGATATATTCAATATATATTCATGAAAAAAAACATTCACTGCTCTTCCTCTCCTTTCCCGCCCATCTCTTTCTTACTTTCTTTCAATTGCAATCCTCCTGTGTGCCTCTCCCCTCTTTCTGTCCTTGTCTCTGTTTCTCTCTCCCTCTCTCTCACACACACTATTATCATCCAGACTGATTCCTTGAGGACTTACTTACAGCTGGTTCTGTGGTGTAGTGGTTAGGATGCTCGCTTGTGAACCCCAAGGTTCTTAGATCGATCCCAAGCATGGTCAAGTTTTTTTTCTATGCTTTGTCACTTTGTCATGGGTGAGCGCACACTCCTTCATGCACTGCCGCACAGCCAGGTGCGCCAACTCTTAACGCACCACCGCACACCAGGGATTAGAAGATCTTCCTAATCCTTTAGCTTTCCCAGGTTATTATTTACCCGTCGCGGGTACGAAAAACACTGAGACGAAAAAAATTGTATCAAAAGTGGGGACCAATATTTCGTATCCAATTTAGTATCGCGCGGATATGTTGTCGCACACAGTGTAGGGTCTCAGCGCTGTTCTGGAGTGCAACAGTAATCAACGGACATCTGGAGCAACACTTACTACTTTAGGGCAAAATGTGATGTGGTTCAGGAAAATGAGTCATAAGTCGCAAAATTGATATTTTTCAAAGTGTATTTTTCACAAGATCACATGATTGGAATGTTATAATTTTTGGTGGGTTTATCACTCATAGCTATATCAATCAATGTGTCAAATTTCAGGACAATCTATGTAATATATTCTTTCGTTTTAAAGGTCCTTATATGGATTACATTTAGTTACTTTAGGGTTTATTGACCTCCAGAAATATTGGAAACTTTTTTTTCAAAAACGAAAATATCAAAATTAAAATCTAGAAATACTTATTAGATTATTAGACTGTTTACTATCATTGGAATCGGCTTGATCTCATTGTTTCAAATATAATGATATCTCAAATATCTCGAATTATGACTCATTTTCCTGAAACACATCACAAATTTGGTTCATTCCACAGACCACATCCCTTGCTTTCACTTACTTTAATATACTTCATGTCTGTTAAATCATATCATTCTGGATTCCCACAATTCAAAGTTACCTTCTTGGATTCATGCCCGTCTTTCACCTCTTCCTGTCACAACATGGGGTAAGCTCAAGCAGAGCTTCATAATATACATTGCATTCATTGATTTTCTCAACTCAATTATTAACTCAATTATAATTTCTTTCTCCTGTTCTCAGACCAGACAAAGATGCCAACTACTGAACTAGGTATGTTATAATATGAATCTTCTTTTCCAAAATGTTCAATCATAGGTTGATAATGTACATTGCTTCATTTTTTTTAGGTATGTTATAACATGAATCTTTTCATCGAAAGTGTTCAATCAGAGCTTCATAATGTACATTGCTTCATTGCTTTTCTCAATGATTAACTCAATTATAATTTATTTCTCTTATTCTCAGATCAGACAACGATGCCAACCACTGGCATAGGTATGTTATAATATGAATTTTTCTGTCTCCAAAATGTTCATTCAGAGCTTGATAATGTACATTGCTTCATTGATTTTCTCATCTGAATTATTAACTCATAATATTTTAACTGATATAAATGTATAAAAAGCGCAAAGTATACCTGATATGAATTCTCTTGTCTAGATGTGTAATTTGACTTAGCATGATACTACCAGATCAGATTATTTTGGTAATAATATCGAGAAGACTGAATGTTCAAGTAACTATTATATAGTTCTTATTAGCTACTCCTATTGTTCTCTACTTGAATTTTGATGTAATGTAATTTAAAACAGTAATTCAGGCTATTCTGGAAATATTTGTACTATATGTATGGAAATAAATATGTCCTGAATAAAATATGTTCAAATCAAATCAAATCATCACATATAACTCCTATTCTCAGACCAGACAACAATGCCAACTACAGATACAGGTATGTGTACTAATCTGAATCTTTATCCTGGTTAAAGATATCATATTCAGTTGTATCTACTATATTATATATGCCAAAATTGTTCTAACATCTATGACAATAAATGAACCTACAAATATGATGATATCTTAAAATCCATTTCCTGTGACTTATGTCTCATTTTCCTGGAACACATTTGCTATTCATCACACTGTTTGTTGAATGATCATAATTAAATGAAAAAAGAAGTTGCACAAATTTGCACAGGGAGGCAATGTTAGGCCTGAACGCGCGGCCAGATAGGCAGAATGGTAGTGGATTACAGGTCGCACATTGCCGCAGGTTTGGCCGCGGAAATTGAAAAAAAGATGATTTCTTTAAATGCACGTTTCTTTCCTCCTGTTGCAGCCATAAATGTTTGAATGGTAGTTTAGAAGAGATGTCATGATTTTGGATGGATTATATTGTATTATCCTATATATTTTGTTTGGCATCTCATCAGTTTATTAAGGAAGGTATAACTAATAAATATTTAGTATAATATTTTATAGCCTATACCTACCTGGTTTATTATATCATTTTTGCTCCTCTTCTACACTTTCCTGAGCCAACGAGACAAAAGTCAAACAGACTTGTGCAATCCAGCAACAGTTGTGTATGAATGTGTTGGTGATGAAAAGCTAGAGTCGCCTTAGCCACCTGACACTTTCACATAAACAATTATGGTGGTGTTACAATTCAGGGTTTTAATAATGAGCATTGCAGTAACAAATTGCACAAATAAACTCAGTAGGTTATCACTTATAATGTTTTAAAAACATGATGGATGAGAATATCTATGTGCGTAAATGCCTCATAATGATAATTTGGGATGTTGATAACTAAAAGAATTTGTAAATACAAACCAGTAAATCATGACGCCACCTGGTGGAAATTAGTCAGACTTGGCCTGCGACAAGACGAGTCAGGATGAGCCTGATTTTAACCTTAACAACTACTTAATTGTATTGGCCTATAATTTGCAACAAATTCAATGCAGGCGGAAAATTATTTCTTATTACCATTATTTTAAACGTCAACACTGGATATTGAATGTCTCTGCGTTTCTAAGGTCATCCTGAAGAAGTATATTTAATTACTTTCTGTGTGATTGTCCGTTCTGAAATATAGGCTAAGTAACATATAAATTGCATAGGTGAAGTTGAAGCAGAAAACAGATAGGGAGTAGTTGATGCCGGCATCGATGAACGCCCTTTATTAGCATAGGAAAAAGAACAAAATTCCTAGGTGCAGGTGTGTAGGGAATGGCAGTCAGCAGCAGACTGACCACTGTAAAAAGCAGAGTGAGGGTTAGACATAACTGACCACAAAGTGGCTACACATCACACTCACCCTCATGACACTTCACTCATCAGCAGAGAGCGTTCCGGCCGCGCAAACGTTTCAATTCAAAACAGCAAGCCTGCATATGGCGACTGGTCAGTGGTGGGGGTAAGGTGGTAAGCAGTGGTCGCATGCACTGGCAAGCCATGCACGCTCTTATTTGAATCTGCCTGATCTCATTTGTTCAAATATGGTGATATCTCAAAATCCATATATTGCGATTCACAACTCATTTTGCTAAAACAGATCTCATTTCTAATACTAGGTACTACAGCTACCTGGGTGCCACCAACTGCAGGTAAGAAATGACAAACACTATACATATATCTATGTCTTTTGATTTGTCTATATTTTTATTTTATTTATTGAAATCTTATTATGAAATGCATCTAAATTCAAAATTGATTGTGCCGTGAGAGATGGTACCGTCTGGGAGAACTGGATATAATCTACAAGTCTGTATATCTATTTTGTCTGTAATTGTCTGTTTGTTGCTTTATTATGTATTTATTATTATCATACTATCATATATTATTATGTCAGCTTGATAAATAAAGTAGAATCCAATCTTATCTCATCTCATCCAGACGAGTTGTTGCCCCCATGTGGGAACCATTTTTCCTGACAAATAAACACAAGCATGTTGATTACTTACTGTAACAAATATATAAGGTTACTGGGGTAACAATAAGTTCACATAAGCTCTCCAACAAATTAGCTAATATCTCCAGGAATATCTGTCAACATGTTTCAATATATATAACCTTAAATAGTTAAACAAACTGTAATGATATTGTTCAGAAAGATATTGCTTCCAAATATCAATTAAAATTTAATTTAAAATCAATTAAAAAATTAAAAACAATGTGTTGCCTTTATAAGACAACATTGAAAAGTCCTTATTAAACTCTAGAACTTACATCATTTGTCACTTTAAAAGCGGTATGTTGTCAATGAGATGTCCTGGTATTAGGGCCAGACCAAAGCAATGGTCACCTAAGGAGTTTGAGAATTTAACGTGAATGTAGTAAAGCTCTCATCCTGAATAGAAACGGTTTTTAAAAAGGAATAACAAAAGTTTCCCTCACTGAATAATCTCGTTCTATGGATGTAATTCTAGGTAATTCAAATCATGAAATTCAATTTATTCCTCTTTTTCTCCCCCACTTTCAATACCTAACATATTTTGAGAAAAGTTCAGTACAATGTTGTTCATTTCTTGAACCCCAGCACCTTTCAGCCGAATACCAATTACACCCCCCCCCCCCCCCCCCCATTTCATCAATCTGATGGGTTTCCGGTAAATGACTCACAAGTCGTAAAATTTATATTATCCAAAGTGATCTTTACCCAATATCTCTTTGGAGGAGTCTTATTATTTTGTACAGGCCGATCCCTTTATTAAGTCATACAGCCATCAGTAATAAAAAGAGAAAAATATTATTGCATATACTAAATGTTAAAACAATGTATCAAATATATCCTGGCATTTCAAAGGTCATCTTTTGGAGTAGAGTGAATTATTTTACTGGTAATTACCCAAAAATATTACACACTCTTTTGGTCAAACCTAAATGTAGGAAGTCTTCTTTGCTGTGCTAAATGTTTGAGTTGAATTGAATTGAATTGAATAATCTTTTATTTGTCAAAGATATAGTAACAATTACATTGAAAAACTGACAAATTGGTCGAAAGACATCTGGGATAGTCCCAGTTCTTCCAGTCGTTCCCATGTTGTTTTGAAGAAAACTAAGAGTAAACTAAGAGACTAGTTGCGTTTATAACATCAGTACTAGGTATGAATATGGTTAAGAGTCCACGTTAATTAAATACATAATCACGTGTTAACAGGTAGTCGTAATCATATTAACGTGAGTACCTGGTTTGCTATGTTAATCGTATAGTACAATACAATTAATTACATAGTATGGCTATATTAGGGCAGAAATAATACCAGTAATAATAAAATATGATAGAACATCATAATATTATAATCAAGGTAAATCGGTACAAATTTCCCATTCACTCAGTACAAAGTGATCATTGGAATCGGCTTGATACCATCTATGATGATATCTCAAAATCCATTTTCTGCAACTTGTGACTAATTTTCACAGATGACAAATGTAATTCATCATTTTTCAGCCCTCTACAAAATGGCATGCCCAAGTTCTGGCAACATTGATGGCTTGGACAATAACCCAGCGTACAACCCCACATACACCTGCTGGATGGACAGGTCTACCATCTTTGGCATTAAAGCAGGCCAGATCATCAGGTACACCATCAACCATGAGACCAAGCAATGTGCTGGCCGGGTTATCACTAACACAACCAAGGATCTATCAGCCATTGCCTGCAATAGAAGTAACAACAATCTGTATGTGGTCAGCACCAATGATGCTGTGAAAGTGTATGGTACTCGCGGTACTCATCTGTATGATATGGATACAGCTACACATTTAACATACCCTCTTATTATAGCCATCAATAGTGACAAGATTATTCTCGTTAGCAGCAGCTCTAAAACATTGTTTGCCTTCTCAACTAGTGAAGATTACCTGTTTACCACCGCTACTGTGCCAATAGCTCACCTGCCGTTTAGTGATGTAGCTGTTAGTCCAGCTGGCGATGTGTTTATATTTGGTGATGAACATTTGTACCAAATCTATAGCACTGATTTATCACAAGTTGATCAAGTGGAAAGAAATACTGAAATCAGAGGACTGATTTATGGACCCGCAAATACCTTGGTTGCATATGGGGGCACCAGCCTCTATGTCTATCTCAAGAGTGGGGAGAACTATGTGTATAGAGATTTCCTGACCATCCCTGACTATGGTGATGGGACGGTGTCAGGGTTTGTCACTTATCCTGACAGCTTCTTCTGCATTGGGCAGCTTAATGCAAGTCTAGTTATCCTGACTTTACTTTAAAGCTGCATTCTCAGTGATTGTGGCAACAAAGTCGTAACAAAGTTATTCATTTCATGACCTTGACAAATGAATTTTCCAATAATTATTGACTGCTGAGCAGTATCTGTGAAAAGGCCACAAGTGACCAATAAAACATGAAGGGACAACAAACATTCTGCGGGTCACTGTAGGTATCAATTTGAACTCTTGTATAATCTACTCATACCACATACAGCCGATATTGTGGACATGACTTACAGCACTGAATTTACTAATATTCTGCTATGATATATGTTTATACAAGAGTTACTCATATGACTTATAGCATTGGATTCATCAACATTCTGGTGCTGTTATATATTCTTACCAGACTTAGAAATATCACAACATATAGGACTGGATTTATCAATATTCTGCTGCTGTTATATGTTTAAACAAGAGTTACTCATATCATGACTTATAGGACAGGATTTATCAATATTCCCATTGATATCTTCATAAAGAGTTACTCATATTATGACTTATAGGACTGAATTGATCAACATTATGCTGCTGTTATATGTTTATACCAGACTTACTAATACTGCAACATATAGGACTGGAATTATCAATATTCTGCTGCTGTTATATGTTTAAACAAGAGTTAGTCATATTATGACTTATAGGACTGGATCAATCAATATTCTACTGCTGGTATGTGTTTAATCAAAAGTTATTGATACTATGACATATATGCTTACGCTTATGGCCTTGCTGACTATTCTAGATCATACACATAGGCCTACTAAATGTACTATACCTTGTACAGCTCATCACAAGAACTTTAAGTGATTATGATGAATTCTTTCATATTTGTGTTGCGATTCTTGCCTATGTTCTTTCCACTGTCTGAGTGGGCATCACTGCACATCTGTGTTACAGCTCCGGCTTAATATTAATCAATATTAAATAATGAAATTTTGTGATCGTATCGGTTTACTTCTGCGAGAATAAATTTATATATTATGAATATCGATAGCAGGAGATTGTTAAATGAACTAAAGTGACTGGATTATATTACTGTTAAAGGACCAAGGGTTGAAATATTCTCTGTTCCAAACCCAGCTCCGAGATAAAACATCAAGAGTGAAATACTTCTGTCATATGTTGCCTTTATTCCTCCTTGTATGCTCGGTTGAAGACCTTGCTCCTCAACCCAATTTAAGAACAGGTACATCGAGATAATTAATGATTTTCAAGACAAGGTAACATTATGTTCGCAATACAAACAGGAATAACTAAACAAATTTAATAAGTACAAACTTGAACACAAAATTGAATATGCAATCAAATGAATAGTTAATTAATGATAAATTGATCACATAATATAAACTGCAAATATCATCAATGGTTGCAATGAATGTCCTAGTGGTGTTTGGAGGAACTACGCAATGGAATACGGAGACAGAGGTGCCTGGATCTGGAGCTACGCGGAGCTCAATGGAAATGTTCATATTGGAAATTGTTACATGTGTGATAGTTGTAGCACAATAACAATGTCCTCCTCCTCAAATGTACATTCTATTTTTGTACCCTGGGTCTACTACTCCTTCTTTTTGCTTATTATATTTGTTATACATTTGTTGCTGTTTGTCAGAGACAAGATAAATCTGCTGTTCAATGTGAATGTGATATTTCAATAACGAAATATTAAAAGACTTGTAATGCCCAGACCTCAAAAGTATATTGAGTAAGGTGATATCTAGGCAAGGATATATAATATATATCTCACATAAGACGAATGTCAGTTCCATCTCTTTTTCTCTTTAGTCTTGAGAATTATTACTAAGTGTCAATGCATGAGAACACCCGGGAAGGGTATTGCATTTTTTCTGTATATGTTTGAGTACTTAAATCTGATGGCCTTAAATAAAATTTTAAAAAGTAGTGGAATGGGTATCATTGTTTCTTTCAAAACAAAATAAATGACTGCCATCCTTTATTAAATTTTAAAAAATCAAAAAACATAACGGCTCATTTTGGCAAGTGAAGCACAAATGTGACTCATTTCAGGGAAATGAGTCATAAGTCGCAAAAAATAGATTTTGAGATTCCATTTTATATTTGAAAAGGCGAGATCAAGCCAATTCCAATGATAGTAAACAGTCTAATAATCCAATAAGTATTTCAATTGATTAAGGCAACTCAAAACACGAAGGGACACAGATGTTTCTTTTTGAAGGAGGTTTAATATAGTAGGGCGATCAACGTTTTGGTCTTTCATCAGACCTTCATAATAAATATTTCTAGATTTTAAGATTGATATTTTCGTTTTTGAAAAATTAGTTTCCAATATTTCTGAGGGTCAATAAAAGTAACATAACTAAATGTAGTCCATAAGAGGACCTTTTAAACGAAAGGATATATTTCATAGATTGTCCTTTCCATTCCAATGATGTGATCTTGTGAAAAAAACACTTGAATATAACCTGATGCCCTGATGAAGAGCAAGATAGCTCGAAAGCTAATATAAATAAAATAACCCACAAAAACCAACACTTTGGGATTATTCCTCAACTATACATACAACTAAGAAGAGATTAACTGGGATCCCCGCTATATAACGACGACAAACCCCTCTCGTTATACTTGAATATAAAAAATATATATAAAAAACATTATACAAAAAATATCAATTATGACTCATTTTCCTGAAACACATGACAAATGGTGGACAAACATCTGTGGTGAGTACTGACTAAATACAACGTGCCAGGCTACCGATAGGTGGAGACACTGTGTAACATATCTACCTAGGTGAGCAAGTATTATCCTCACATTGAACTAGTTGCCCAAAAGGGGACTTGCATTTCTCACTGCGCATGTCTATGACCATGCATGCTGGGATGGATTCTGATGAAATTTGCATGATGGGATGCATGATGGGATGATGAAAGCTGGTGTTATGGGAACATGTATAACACATGGATATTTACATTAGAATATTGATGAATACACCATGCTGAACATGGCATGTTTTCTATAGATTTTAGACTGTACCATTAGTCCCTGTAATTCCATGTGAATCAACATTCAAAATGGCCGCTATGCAACTCCCCTATTGCAAACAATATGAAAATAATATAAATGCATGGATGCAGCAACCAAGCCTAAATAAACAACAAACAACCACATATAGTAACAAGGTGAATGTAGGGTTCAAGCATGCACTTTAATAAAAAAAGGAATTCATTCAATATAAGCAAACCAGGGTTCAAAGGTAGCCTTTAAACAAATCAAAAAATCAGAAAAATCAGCAGCTTGTCTACCTCCGCTTTTTTGTCCAAGGCAGTAACTAAATAATCTAGGGCACATAATGAAGACCAGTCATCAATGATCATAATATCCAGCGATGACACGCCTACAATGTATCTATAGGCTGGTTGTGCTAGAACAGCATAGTGAATGTGCTCCCATTAATTTTTAGGCAGGGTCCAGGCCTATTTTCCTCCTACACTCCTTGACAAAAACCAGCTGATCGGCGTACAACATGTGTGATGTGTTTCAGAAAAAAGAGTCATAAGTTGCAAAAAATAGATTTTGAGATTCCGTTATATTTGAAAAGATGAGATCAAGCCGATTCCAATGATAGGAAACAGTCTAATAATCATATAAATATTTCTGGATTTTAAGTTTGATATTTTTTGTTTTTGAAAGAAAATGTTTCCAATATTTCTGGGGGTCAATAAAGAGCAGTTTCCAGTGCAGAGCTTTACTCCTTTCGTTTCTCAGTCATACGCCCTGCACCATCGTTAGGACTTTTGGGGGATTCATGAATAATTCATCACCCCTCTCATCCAATCACTGGGCTTGCATCAAGCTTTCTGTACGCACCTATTTTTAGCTGTGGTCACTTGTCCAGGCCATGTCATACCCTCCTTCAATAGGGGAATTGCATGTACCAGGGCTAGATTAGTAGAAGCTGCCCTGCATTTGGAGGTTAAATAGTACATTAGGATAAACAGTAAAGTAACTGAACGAACCCCCAAAAAAACTGAACATTCCAATGAAGTGATCTTGTTAAATAAACACTTTGAAAAGTATTCTTTTTGCGACTTTTTGCGACTCATTTTCCTGAAACACGTCACAATTGTCTAATAGATCCCAACGAGGTAGTGAGGTAGAATATATGGCCGTCCCCAGGGCCTGGCACACTTGACAAGTAGTCTAGCACCAGCACAGAACCAGCACAGAACATGGGAGAGGACACACATGAAATAGGTATTCCAAAACTGTATGATTTTCGTTTAGTATTAGTCTTGCGAACCATAAGCATCATGCCCTCAGGAGTATACATCACATTTCCTCCGCGGACAACTTAGATGGTATAACATTGAACTCAACAGTGACCTGAAGCACAGTATTAGGGCCATCCAGAGGGTCTTGTCGTTGCAGGAGGATCTGAACCTGAAATGTCTCTAATAAAGACAGTACAAGGGGTATATATGGGTCCAATTTTTTATGACTGTGTCTGAGTGTCACACGATAAGAATTTTGTCCATGTCCCATGTCACTTTTTAAAACAATTCAATGATGTCTTGTGTCACTTTTTAAGCAATACATTAATTAATATTAACAGTCGATACAATGTTGTGTGTCACCTGTTAAATAAATCACTGTGTCTCATGTCGATTTTTATTACATTTCTGAATGTCTCATGTCAAATTTTATCAGCATTTTGGAAGCTGTGTGTGTCGCACGTTAAGGGGACCGTGTCGCCGTGTCGCCCGTGATTTAGCGGCCGTGTTGTGTGTCAATCGTGTCGAATTTTACCCATATGTACCCATAGTACAAATGCTGTTGGAACGGGTGCCCTTATATGGGTCAGATTTTCAGACAATGTACAATTCACCTTCACCAATCCCCTCAAATAACCCACATTTAAGACAAAAATGAGCTTCAAAATGTTTACCATAGCAAAACTGACGCTTTAAACCAATGTGATACCAAATATACTAAAATATACCCGGTATTCATCATTTTTAGCAGAATTTAGCAGAATTTACTAAATGTGTACAGCTGCCATTGTACATTTTCTGAAAATCTGACCCATGTATGTCAGTTCTTGTGGGTTGGGTCAATACAATAGAGACCCAACTAGACTTGTATGATCTCTGGAACATTGATTTGTATGTCTGGAGGTAAGATGATGCTGAGAAACCTAGTGAACCCAGAAGTTGAATTAGTAATAATTGACCATAATAAAAGTATTCAAATATGATAATACCGTTGCTATAACCTGCAGGCACCTTAAGGCAATGTTGCCCACATATTGGAGAATATAGGGCGTACAACAAAAGCCAAGGCATATTCTATCATCTAGCGGGAAAGCCTTGTCCCCATCCAGGTTACAACAAAGATCTTGAAATTTCTATTTAGATGGGTAAACAGTAACTGTGTAACTGAGAACCTATAGACAGCCATGACAACTCCTGGTTCTAATAATGTTATTACCTGGTCAATAGTATAGTAATTGAGTTAAACAATGTACAGATCATGAGATTGGGGATTGAATAACCTGCTAGTGCAGTCTGTGAGAGGCGTCTTGAACCCATCTGTGAGGTATTTCAGGAAAATGAGCCACAAGTCGCAAAATCCATATTTTTAAAAGTAAATTATTTACAAGAATTTTCTTTTTGGAATGTCTTCATATTTTAAGTATCTAGTCAGTTATTTCTTATGTATACATGAACCAAATTTCAGGTTTGTGTATTAAATATATCCATGCATTTCTAAGATCGTTGTATGGAGTACATTCACCTACTTTACTAATAATGATTCACCCAACAATATTGAGAACGTTCTTTTCAGGAATAGAAATGTCATATTTAAATATAGAAATTTTCATTTGATGTCCTAATTGTTTTGAACCATTGGAATCAGCTTCATGTCCTCGTTCAAAATATAGCGGTATCTCAAAATCTATTTGTTGCGATTTATGACTCATATTTCTGAAACGCATCTGCACCAAAAGAATGAATGCCGTGAGGCTTTTCCACAAAGAAATACCCGGTATTCATCATTTTTTCAAATGTTTTGATTCAATTTGTTCTTGATTGCACAAGACATAAATCCTTTAGACCCGCAGTAGCAGCATGAGATGAGATATTACAGAGGGGGGGATGGGGGTCAATTTTGGTAAAAAAAAGCGTTACTTAATTTTTGAGTGACCCCTAAAAACAAGTCAACATTAGTAAACAATAATCACAATTATGAAAATGTATATTGTTTTATTCTTCTTCGAGATTTGTTCGCTCCAGGGTTAAAGAGTGTTCATAGGTTTGTTGGGATACCCATCTCGATCTGAGGGAGGGACTCAGAAAAATGGTTCGGGCTTGGACAGATTAAGTGATATTTTATTGCTTTGACACCATTGATGCAGTGAGTTCAGGTCCATCTGGAGTTTTGTTGAAACTTCCTAAGGGTCCAAACCTGAAGCATAGATAATGGTGTCATCGGCAAACATTTGTATTGCGGATTGTTTAATGAATTTTGGTAGATTGTTTATATATAGGTTAAAGAGTTGAGGTCCCAAGGTAGTTCCTTGGGGGACTCCACATGTGACAGTTGAGAGTTTTGAGTGTGTTTTATTAATGTGTACCTGTTGAGTATGATTTAATAAATACTCTTTGAACCATAATAATTCTTTTCCTTCGATACCAAACATTGCTAATTTATCAATCAGATTTTTGTGATTAACCGTGTTGAAGGCCTTCCTCAGATCAAGATAGGCTGCCCTCACCCGACAGCCTTCATTCAGTGAATTATAAATTTTTGACATGTAGCAGATAAGGGTGTCTTGAGTAGAACTTTCTATCCAAAAACCAAACTGGTAGTAATATAACAAGTAGTAGTCTTCTAAGTATGTTGACAGCTGTTTATGTAAGACCTTTTCTAATACCTTAGCTGGTAGTTTATTGAGGATATCGGCCTGTAATTACCCAGGTCAGTGACACTTCCAGCTTTAAACAACAGAGTCACTTTAGATTGTTTTTATGACTTTGGTATGCTAGAACTTTCATAGGTTAAGTTTATCAGATATTTGAATTTCGGTTTGGTAATGTGGCGGTTAACGCTATTTTCAAAAGCCAAGTTTTTTATTTCTTGGGCTATAAAGTTTGGTGTAGCTGGGGGTATACTTTTAGCAAGGTTTGAGCCTATATTTGTGAAATATTCATTAAAGTGGTCTGGTATTTGGGCAATGGGTATCAGTGATACCAGCTTGTACTCCTCTTTTCAAATGAGGTGATATCTCAAAATCCATATTTTGTGACTTATGACTCATTTCCCTAAAAATTTGTAATACTAGGTACTACACCTCCCTGGGTGCCACCAACTGCAGGTAAGAAATGACAATTACTAGTATCATACAATTATGTCTTTTGTTTTCATTATCATTTTCATTTCTATTTATTTTACACTCAATGAAATGCATGTCAACTTAAAGTATAACATGTATAAAAAATAAACTCTGCCATGAAAGAGATTGTAACGTCTGGGAGAACTGGATTTAAACTAGGAGTCTGTTTACTTGTTTGGCCTGTTTTGTCTCTTTATTATGTACTTTGTGAGCAGGATAAATAAACTAGTTTGCTATCTTATCTTATCTAGATGTATTGTTGCCCATATAATGTAATTCTTCATTCTGCAGCTACCTACTACATGACATGCCCAAGTTCCGGCCAGATTGTAGGCTTGATCGATAACCCACTACCAGGTCCCACCTATACATGCTGGATGGACAGGTCTACCATATTTGGTGCAACCAAATCAGGCCAGATCATCAAGTACACCGCCAACCATGAGACCAAGCAATGTGCTGGCCAGGTTATCACTAACACATCCAAGGATCTATCAGCCATTGCCTGCAATAGAAGTAACAACAAGCTGTATGTGGTCAGCACCAATGATGCTGTGAAAGTGTATGATACAAGCGGTACTCATCTGTATGATATGGATACAGCTACACATGTAACATACCCTCATATTATAGCCATCAATAGTGACAAGATTACCCTTGCAAGCTCCAGGTCTGATAAAATATTTGCTTACTCAACTAGTGAAGATTACCTGTATGCCTCACCTAGTTTACTAACATCTATCATGCCGATTACAGAACTAGGTACTAATTATGCTGGTGATGTTTTTGTAGTTGGTTTTACTAGTTTGTACCAAATTTATGGCACTGATTTATCTCAAGTTTTCCTAGTAAATGACAATAATGGAGTCAGAGGACTGATTAATGCGCCTGCAAACACTCTGGTTACATATGATGGGTTGATCTACCTTGATGTCTATGTGAAAAATGGGGATACATATGAGTACAGCAAACCTCTGACCATCCCAGATTATGGTGATGGAACAGCCTCAGACTTTTCAGTTACACTGAGAGTTTCTCCTGCATTGGGCAGATGAATGCAAGTCTAGTTATCCTCACTATGGTTTAATGCTGCATTCTCAGTGATTGTGACAACAAAGTCTGAACAACTCATACTGATATGATGACATATAGGACTGGATTCATCAATATTCTGCTGCTGTTATATGTTTATACAAGAGTTACTCATATGATGACGTATAAGACTCGATTTATCTGTGCTACTGCTGTTATGTTTTTATATGAGTTACTCATATGATGACTTATAGGACTTGATTTATCAATATTCTGCTGCTGTTATGTGGTTTTACAATAGTTACTCATATGATGACTTATAGGACTCGATTTATCTATGCTACTGCTGTTATATGTGTATACAAGAGCTACTCATATTATGACTTATAGGACTGGATTTATCTATGCTGCTGCTGGTATATGTTTATACAAGAGTTACGCATATGATGACTTATAGGACTGGATTCATCAATGCTACTGCTGTTATATGTGTATACAAGAGTTACTCATATGGTGACTTATAGGACTGGATTCATTACTATTGTGCTGCTGTTATTATGTTTACACCAGCGTTACTCATTGTATGACATAGAGGACAGAATTCATCAATGTTGACTGCTGAAACTTATCTTTGAAAAGGCCACCAGTAGTATTACCAATAGAGACCTGGACAACTATTAAGCAAATGGTTTATTCTAAATCTAGACGCAATGCGATTATGCTGAAAATTGTTTTTCCATGGGAAACATTGGAACATTGCCTGTATGTCTGGTCTGGAGAAGACTGAATACTACTTATAAACTTTTAAATGGGGCTATCCATGAATTACGTCACGCTGGTGGGGAGAGTCACTCTTTGTGACAAGGGGGAGGGGATATTGGTTTGAGTGTGATGTCCAAACATTTAATTGGCTGTATCTTGAACAACAGATTAATCGGGGTATGGGTAGCATTTCAGCATATCTTGATTAGATGCGGTATTGGTTTCCAAAACCATGAAAGAATAACAAAAAGAAAGCAAGTTTTGTTTGCACCAAGTTTTATTAGCTCAAAAATCGAAGCAACAGGTTACAGCTTTATTTGAAGAACAAATGTATCTTGGTCCGCGGGCACCCCACATCTGTTAATTCAAGTGAAGGCGGATCTCCTTGCAGGGCAGGTGTTTGTCTTGCCTACTGTCAGCAGCAGATTCTTCCCTTCTCCTCCTTCATTTCAGCTCCTATCCAGGGACACCAAGTGGATTACCAAGGCCTGTGTCCGATTGAAAAGTGACTCCCATCAAACCAAGTCAAAGAATATTCTTTAATAATCTGGTTCGATCTCCCACGTTATATTGACAGTTTGGAAGTGCTTATCAAAATGCCAGACAATACTGAGCAATCTCTGAGCCTCCTATGACATAGGGGAATGATGTTACCCATTTTTATACCCATTTTTGTTATTCTGTTGAGTAGACAGATACTTCTGACCCCTTGGCATAACATTAGACTTTTTTTTCTGTATAAATTGCCATTATCTGATTTCTCTCAGTGGTGCTAAATCAAGCAACATAACTACCAAATTCAAGGACAGGTAATACAAGTATTGTAAAATAGAGTTGGGATATTTTTAGATATATAATCTCTCACTCTAAAGTGACTTCTGTATAGTAGAATTGCTCTTGCACATGATAGTTATGTGTGGTGTCATGCTAAGGCTATTGTACCAATAAACCACAAGATTTGTGGCTGTGAGGACTGTCTGGATGTCCAGGGACAGGCCGAGGCAGAACGCCGAGGTTCATCCCTGGGCACCCAGACAGTCTGAATGCCACAAACCAAGTGGTTTACTGGTACAATGGCCTTAGCCTGCAGACACAGGTAGGCCTATGTCTTAGTCCATTTTTGGTCAGATCACATACATACCACCAATGAAACATGAACAACAAACACAAAAGAGTACTCTACTTACCTTACATACCGTCAGCCATTCAAAGGTGAACAAGATTACCCTGGCACACCCGTTACTAACTATGACTACTGATGGGACAAGCAGCCCCACACCTGAGACAACAGAGAGACGGGAGGTGTAGCCCCACATCCTGTCAACGCCTATACACCCATCACAAGAGTCTGCGCACAAACTTTGTTTTGTTTGGTGTGCGGGTTCCAAACCAATGGCAGAAGCAAGAGCTGGAATAGATCAAGCTGAAACCAGCGTCTGCACTCATGCAATTTGTCGGGAAAACAACCAAACTCTGAGCCAAAATGGACCAACATCTAATAACAAGCAAAGGTATTCTCAGACAGAAAGCCAACCAACTTGCATTTTGTGAATGTGTCATCCTATAACCATTGTATGTTGTGTTCAATCTTAATGCCTTGATATGTATATTTAACGCTTTTTCAATTTACCCTAAGTTATTTACCTTCAGTTAATGTCTTTACAATAGCAGGTGCTACTAACAATGCATCATGAAATCAGTGTTGTGAATTGAGCACTATTGCTGAGTCCAACCTGTCCTGTTCAGATTCCAGTTCGGCTGAAGCTTCAGTTTCTTTGTCCTTAGCCTTTATACCTTGATGAGGTCTTCTAGCCATTAGTTGTATTTGTTGGTCCATTTTGCTTCCTTAGTAGGTTCCAGATTTAAATCTTCCACCACCTTGTCTAGCAACTTGGCTGCTCACGAGAGAAAAAACTGTTTTTCAACAGAGAAAGACTGTTTTTCAAGGAAGAGGAAGAAGATTGTCAAACAAGGTTTGTCAGTTGAGCATGAGTGTTTCTCACAGTGAAACAGCGTTTGTCTGTTGAAAAACATTCATTGTCATTCAACAAAAAGTGTTTCTCAATTATGTAATTATTGCAATTGTCTGTTGAAAAACAATGCTTCTCACAGAGAACAAGCATTTGTCATTTGAAAAATCACTAATTAAAAATCACGAAAAAACCCTGTTCGTCATTTGTAAATAAGGTCTTATTTTGACAAACAGTGTTTTTCAAACTTTTCAAGCTGTCTAGTATGGGGATTCCCAATACATTGTGATAATTGTTGTGACAGTTGTTGTGACAGTTATTGTGACAGTTGTTGTGACAGTTGTTGTGACAGTTGTTGTGACAGTTGTTGTGACAGTTGTTGTACCAGTTGTTGTGACAGTTGTTGTGACAGATGTTGTGACAGCTGTTGTGACAGTTGTTGTGACAGTTGTTGTGACAGTTGTTGTGACAGTTGTTGTGACAGTTGTTGTGACAATTGTTGTGACAATTGTTGTGACAGTTGTTGTGACAGTTGTTGTACCAGTTGTTGTGACAGTTGTTGTGACAGTTGTTGTAACAGTTGTTGTGACAGCTGTTGTGACAGATGTTGTGACAGCTGTTGTGACAGTTGTTGTGACAGTTGTTGTGACAGTTGTTGAAACCTGCAGGGGATCCGCCCTCACGGGGGAAACAAGTTTGGAAAGCTCCTAGATAAAGGATATGTTATCAGTACTCTTCACAATATAAGTGAACCAATTTTTGTGAAATTGTGTCCATCCTCCTTAAAGTACTTGTATCTATAAATTGGCGATTGGTATTATTGGTTGCTAATTTGAACTGCTAACTCATGCAGAGGACCAGATCAATTGCCTAGAGACAAGTGTAGATGGTTTAATGTAGCAGAAAAACTACAACAATGGCAGTTAGTATACAGCATACATACAACATACAACAAGTGTAAACAGATCAAAATCATGAATCTATAATTATACACATCAATACAACACTTTGTTTATGCTGTCTAGTTCACCATCCCCTTCCAAAGATAACCACAAGTTGTAAGTTGTACATTCCTACGGCCCTGATCATGGCAAGACAACGGTTCCTCCACGTCCTCCTCCTGACTTATCTTCACCTTTGCTCAGGGACATTCAGAAGTTCCTATTTTAAGAAGGGAGCTGCTGGTGATAATCCAAGCTGTGGGGTTGTTTGTGGAGCACATGAAACCCAGGTTCAGTGTATGGCTAAGCATTATAAGCAACTCACTGTGAATGGGGACTGTATGCAGTTTGACTCTGAGACCTGGGATGCAGAGACCACAGGGGGTCAGTATATATCTAATGGTTATATGGCATGTGTAAAGGGAAATGACGCAAAAGCTGCTAATACTCTCCAAAGTTTTTTTTAACAAGATCTCTTTGAATATTCTGATTATTGGAGGGTTGCATGCCTCAAGTCATATAAATATATAATCCACAATCCACATATCAAGTCAGTGTAATAAATATATCCTTGCATTTAAGGGGTTACCTTATGTAGTACATTTAATTATCTTACTCGTAATTGCCCACCGAGAAATAGTCTAAAATTCTTTTTCAAACATATATTACCAAACATAATATAATAAAAACATTTTTAGATATCCCTAATGTTTACCAAAGTGTAAAGTTTGACAACAGTGACCATGTGTTTTTATATGTTTCATGTTGAAATGACTCCATTTTCACAATGTTTCATTCAGAGGGTAATCATATCCATTGCTTGATTGATTTTGATGCTGACTCAATGTCACCATTTTGTAATATTCCCAGAGCTGACAATGATACCGACTGCTGACACAGGTAGGCCTATGCACACAATCTGAATTTTTATCTTGATTATTTTTATCCTGCTATGTTTTATGTACAATAAATTATGTATTTGGCCATACCTAGCAATTTGACAACTTTGAATGTAAGCTCCACCAAATCATATAAAGGCTTATGACCATTTTGTCAATAATTAGTTGAGAAACCATGCATGCATGGTCTCAGAATTGTGTTGTTTCACCAACTTATTTCCTGATCTGTAGAAATCCCCTATTTAGGAAGGAAAGGAATTAAAAGAAAAGACATTGGCGTTCCACCGTCTGTGGCAACATGGGGTTCCCTAGAAACACATCCTGCAAGAGTCCCTAGCAACGAGACTGAGATGAAAGGGGGAGGTGGAGAGTAAGGAAAAAGAGAGAGGGAGGTGAGTGGAGAGGGATCAGAGATGGCGAGGGGCAGAACCAAGAAGCAGAGGGAGAGGGTGGGATAAATCAGATAGGGAGAGGATAGAGAGAAGAGGGGAAGGGGGAGAGAAAGGGGAGGGAAATGATTGGGGAGAGGAAAGAGGAAGGGGAGGGAGAGGGAGAGAGAGGGAAGGAGGGTAAAGGCGGGAGAGGGAAGGAGAGAACGAAAGAAGCAGAGGGGAAGGGTGGGAGAAATCAGATAGTCCTCATTTTGACAATAGTTCATTGAGAGGTCAATACTGTTTTTGTTTCATTCATTTTGATGTTAATTTCACCATTTTATTCTATTCTCAGAGCATTCAACAACGCCGGCTACTGACATAGGTATGTACTACTCTAAATCCTTTTTCCAAAATGTTCAATCAGAGCTTGATATATATTGCTTCATTGATTTTCTCAACTCAATGATTAACTCAATTATAATTTATTTCTCTTATTCTCAGACCAGACAACGATCCCAACTACTGACATAGGTATGTTATGATATGAATCTTTATGTCTCCAAAATGTTCAATCAGAGCTTGATATATATTGCTTCATTGATTTTCTCAACTCAATTATTAACTCAATTATAATTTATTTCTCTTATTCTCAGACCAGACAACGATGCCCACTACTGACATAGGTATGTTATGATATGAATCTTTATGTCTCCAAAATGTTCATTCAGAGATTGATAATGTATATTGCTTCATTGATTTTCTCACCTAAATTATTAACCCAATTATAATTTCTTTCTCCTTTTGTCAGACCAGACAGCAATACAGGTATGCGTAATGATCTTAGAATTTATATCTCCAAAATACTCATTCAGATAATGTAGATCGCTTCATTGATTCTCTCAACTCAATGTTTTATAAAATCTTTTGCCTAGCGTCAGAGCTGACCACAATGCCCACTACTGATATAGGTAAGTGTTATAGTCTGAATCTTTATCCTGGTTAAACTTAAGATATTAATGTTGTGTGCGTGTGCGTGTAAATACACATGTCCCCAATTTTCTCCTGTTGATATAATGAAATAAGTTATGTGTAATTATAATATTTGAATGATATAAACCATACAACTTATATCATAGTGAAGGATAACCAGATCCTAGTAACATCCTCATTAACGATGTGTAATGTGTGTGCATATGTGATCTGTTTCAGGAAAATTAGTCACAAGTTGAAAAAACTGGATTTTGAAATACCATAATATTTGAAAAGATCAAATCAAGCCGATTCCAATGATAGTAAACAGTCTAATAATTGAATGAGTATTTCTAGATTTTATGTTTGATATTTTCGTTTTTGAAAAAAAAGTATATAATATTTCTGGGAGGCTATAACCAGTAAAGTAACTGAATATACTCCATATGTGGACCTTTAAAACGAAAAGATATACTATATGTAATGTCCTGAAATTTGATACATATATTGATGTAGCCATGAGTTATGAACCCTTAAAAAATTAGAACATTCCAATATTGAGATCTTGTGAAGAAAACACTTTAAAAAATATCAATTTTGCGACTTATAAATCATTTTCCTGAAACACATCACGTATCAACACACATGTCATCAAGTTGTTCAGTAACTACAGTTTCTCTTTGTACTATTCTCAGACCAGACATCAATTCCGACGACTGACATAGGTAAGAGAAATGCTCTAAATATCTATCCTGGTTAAAAATATCAAAGTGGTATGAGCGTGTGAACACACATGTCATCATGTCTCTCCTGTTGAAGGTTCTGTATATACAATAAGTTGTAATTATAATATTTGAATGATATAAATATTGAGTGATGTAGGGTATCAAGTAAACATATTATAACATTGTACTTAAATACTTAATATCAAAATGTTTTCGCTGATTGTATTAGAGGATTAATGAATGAAGTTAACACTTAAAATTGTAACAGTATAATAAGCGCGTCTTTCGATGAATGAGAACTATCACTATGTGAAACTTTGTCAATAAAATTTATTAAAAAAAAAAAAAATCATACAACTTTCATCATAGTAAAGGATAAAACCTTTATTACCTACTTGTTCTGTTACTACCATTTCTGTGCGGCGGTGGCTTCACCTTTTTAGATTGATGTTATCATCAATCTAATTGAATTGGGGTGAGATCTGTTATTCATTGATAGCATCTTGGCTCCTCCCATCCTGGATATCAGTGTGAAGAATCTGTTGATTCTGATATCAGTAGACGGGATCAGAATCATGCTGGTAATGGGTGGGAGGGGGAGGGGATGGCGTTTAGGTGTGAATTAAAGGGTACACCATGTGTGAATTAAAGTGGCAAGCTGAGAAATAAGATGCCTCATATGCAAAGTGTTAAAGGGACCAACAGAATTACATGGACTGACCAGTCATATATGGGATAAGGATTTCATGTGTTCTGTCTCCCCTTCCACTCCCTCCTACTATACCTCCCTCTCAAATTTTATATTTAACTGACATCAATCTTCGTTTCCCTTGGAAACGCAATCTTCTACATGAACCGGAAATAAATATATAAATGTAAACTGATCACTGTTAACTATTTCTTGTTATGGTTTATAATTGGGTCAAGGTAAGCTGAAGAATGGAACTCGTCCCTACAGGACTTCAGTTCCATTCTCCTCCATTATTAAATGGTCTTTCATTGAACACTGTATGTACGTGTGTTAACACTTATCCAAATATGTGATGTGTTTCAGAAAAATTAGTCATAAGTCGCAAAATTAATATTTTTCAAGGTGTTTTTTTTACATGATCACATTATTGGAAAGTTCTAACTTTTGGAGGGTTAATTACTTATAGCTGTACCAATTGATGTATCAAATTTCAGGACAATCTATGTAGGATATCCTTTCGTTTTAAAGGTCCTCATATATGGACTACATTTAGTTACTTACTGTTTATTGACCCCCAGAAATATTGGAAACTTTTCAAAAACGAAAATATCAAACTTAAAATCTAGAAATACTTATTAGATCATTAGATTGTTAACTATCATTGGAATCGGCTTGATCTGATCTTCTCAAATATAATTGTATTTCAAAATCCATTTTTTGCGACTTATGACTCATTTTCCTGAAACGCAGCACATGATAGGTACAAGACCCAATATTATATTACTATACATCTCAGCTTGAAATGTCTCAATTTTGGCTACTGTTCATTCGGAGGGCAATAATGTTCATTGCTTCATTGATGTTGATGCTAATAACATTCCACCATTTTGTATTATTCTCAGACCCGACAACAATACCAAGTACTGACACAGGTATGTGTAATAATCCTGGTTAAAAATATTAAAGTGGTATGAGCTTATAAACGCACATGTCCCCAAGTGCCTCCTGTTGACCCTTCTTTATATACAATAAGTAATGTGTAATTATATTATTTGAATGACCAGACAATCATGCACACCATTGACTCAGACCTGTATGTAATAATCTGTATTTTAATATCTACAAAATGATAATTCAGAGCTTGATAATGTACATTGCTTTATTAATTTTGATGCTACATCAATTCTAATATCTTTCGCCTAGCGTCAGAGCAGACCACGATGCCAGCTAATGATATAGGTAAGTGTTATAGTCTGAATATTTATCCTGGTTAAAAATATTAAAGTTGTGTGTGTGTGAATGCTAGGTTCTCCCGTTGAAGCTTCAGTATATATGTGATGTGATTCAGGAAAATGAGTCATAAGTCGCAAAAAAAAGATTCTGAAATTCAATTATATATGAAAAGATGAGAGCAAGCCGATTCCAATGGTAGTAAGAGTCTAATAATCCAATACGTATTTCTAGATTTTAAGTTTGATACTTTTATTTTGGAACAAAAAAACTGCAACGTATCTAAATGTATTCCATTGAAGGACCTTTAAAACGAAAGGATATGTTACGTATATTCTCCTGAAATTTGATACATTAATCGATGTATGATATAGGTGATAAGCTCCTCAAAAATCAGAACATTCCAATAAAGTGTCAGATCTTGTGAAATAAACACATTGGGAAATATTATGTTTGCGACTTATGACTCATTTTCCTGAGGCATGTCAGATAAGTTATGTGTAATTATGATATTGAATGACATAAACCATACAAGTATGTTTCTAGTAAAGGATAATACCTGAATGTGTTGTGAACATACATGTGTTTCATTGAACTAAATGTCATGTTTTATAGATAAGATAAGATGAGATAAGATGTTGTTTATTGGCCTTTGAAAGTTACATAGATATTAGTTGAGATGGGAAAGAAGACAAATGGGGCAACATGCCTAATGGTACATCTCTTCCGGCCATTACCGAATTTGGAAGAAAATAGAGAGAATAAAGAGACACAAGTTGCAAAAAAATAATTTTAAGATACTGTCATATTTGAGAGACCAGATCAAGCCTACTTCATCGTTAGTAAACATTAGGACATCTATAATTTCAGTTTGAAGTTAATATTTTTTAAATAAAAACTTAATTTAAAATTGGAAAACATTCTAACTGCACTTTCCAAACTGATTTGTAACATTTGTAATACTAGGTACTACAGCTGCCTGGGTGGTACCAACTGCAGGTAAGTAACTACAACTATAGTTCTTAACTGAACACGCCCGGAGGTTAGGGGTGGGAGGATCAGCTAGGACCACTCCTTTAGGTAATGAGGCCCGCCATCCTGATACATACTGATACACTTCATCGCCTCTGGTACTGTCTGGTGTTCAGCTTCAGCGCAAACCTGGGCTGTGAACAAGGGGGTGATGATAAGACAAGGGCAGCTGACCCCCAAATCTGAGTTCCTCCATCCTATCCCAGCTGTTGTTTTCATGAGGAGGTGACAGATTTCGAGAGGTTTAATGGAATTCCGTCTTCCACCCATCCCTATCAAACCAATGTCACCGCTATGCCGGTACCAAGTTACCAACTATATTTTATCCACTGGTATTCATGTAAAATAGAAGAATGAAGTCAGAGTTTGGATGGTAGTATTAGCCTTGGCCCAGGCAAACATTGTCTAGGCTTAGCGTCAAGCTTTATTTATATCCAAGCATTCTACTTTATTAATGTGATCTGTTATAGGAAAATTAGTCATAAGTCCCAAAATTAATTTTGAGATATCATCATATTTTAAAAGATGAGATCAATCGGATTCCAATGATAGTAAACACTGGTACACTTAATATGTATTTCTATATTTTAAGTTTGATATTTTCATTTTTGAAAAATAAAGTTTGCAATGTTTCTGGGTGGGTAATTACCAGTAAAGTAACCAAACATCATCAATATCAAGGCCTTCAAAACGCAGGGATATCTTTAATAAGATGTCCTCAAATTTGGTACATAGGTTTGTATACCTAAGTGTGCTAGACCCTCGAGAAATCAGAACATTTCAATGAAGGAATCTTTCATAAAGGTCACTTCGAAAAATATCAATTTTGCGACATTTTCCTAAAACACATCACATTTATTCACGAACATTATTCCTAGAAATGTTTCCACTGCCCTGTCTCATACTAATTGACTGAGGGAGAATCTTTCTCCTCCAGGTGGACCGACCCCAGCTCCCCATTATGCCAAGGTAATGCATTGTCTACATGTTAGATAGGGTCCTCTCCCCCCTCCCCTCCCTTACCCCAAACCCAAGCTGTTGTCCGTCCTTCCAACTTCCCACCCCCCTCTCCTAAAGAAAATTAGAGGATTGGTGAAGATGAATTGTACAGTTTCTGAAAATCTGACCCATATACACATATAGTATACTATAAATAAGCAAACAAATAAGTTGGGGTAAAACCTATTAGCTTAGTGGACACAGACCTTTAGTCCTAAATTAATTAGGCCCAGCCTACTGGACAACTATGATACACAACAATGAACCAAACAATGGTAGGTCGGTCAATGCTTGTTGATAATGCAATATTAGCATGGCATAGAGGCAGTTGGAGAAGTTCACTGGGTGCATTCAACAAGAAAGATGGGTCAGATTTTCAGAAAATGTACAATTGGTTACTGTACACATTTAGTAAATTCTGCTAAATTAAGGTGCAATTTGGTCAATACTAGCTAAATTTGAGTATATTCGGCATTGCATTGATTCTAGCAATCAGTTTGGTTAGGCTGAACTACTTTTTGAACTTTATTTTCGTCTGAAATCTGGGTTATTTGAGAGGTTTGGTGATGGTGAATTGTACATTTTCTGAAAATCTGACCCAATAGCATGGCATAGAGGGAGTTGGAGAAGTACACTAGGTGCATTCAACAAGATAGTTGCACCAGCTGCTGCCCAATAGCTATAAGCCTAGTATACAGAGGTTTACGCCTAGGGATGAAATCCAATACACCCCTTTGCTTCATACGTGATGTGTTTTAGGAAAATTAGTCATAAGTCGCAAAAAATAGATTTTGAGATATCACCATATTTGAAAAGGGGGGGGGGAGGGTAATGGGGATTCCAATGATAGAAAACACTAGGACACATGATGATGATGAATGTTTCTACCTATTAAGTTTGATACTTTTAATTTTGAAAAAAAATAGTTTGCAATGTTTTTGGATGGGTAATTACCATTAAAGTGACTAAATATACTCCCTATAAAGGCCTTCAAAACGCAAAGATATATTTAATAGAATGACCCGAAATATGTTACATTGATTCATAAGACTATAAGTGCTAAACCCTCAGAACATTTTAATAAAGAGATCATGTAAAAAAGACTTTGAAACTTATTACTTTTGTGTCTTGGGACTCATTTTCCTTGAAAACATCACTTAAGTGTATCCCTTTAAAATCTACTGAGTTATCATCAAAGCCTACATATTCCAAACAGAAAATAGACTGAGCTGCCATGATAACTTTTAGCACTAGTAAGAATACATGCGTATCCATATTCCTCCACTCTCATTGACCACACTAATAAATGCCACATCGCTCAGAACCTGTATAAAGATATCTCCATAGCTCAGAAGCTGTTTGAAAGTTGGTCTATTATTAGTTTCAGAAATACATGGTGTGTGTTACGAAAATGAGTCACAAGTTGCAAAATTGATATATTTCAAAGGGACGTTTTCGAAAGATCCCTTCATTTAAATGTTCTCATGTCATGAGGGTCTAGCACATTTAGTCATATGAATCTATATACTCGATTTCGGGACATTGTATATGATATATCCTTGCTTGCGTTTTGAAAGCTATGGTTAATGTTTAGTTACTTTTCTGGTTATTACCCTCCCAGAAATTTTGCATACTTTATTCTTGAAAAATAGAAATATCAAACTTAAAATATACAAATACATACTAAGTGACCTAATGTGTATGATCGTAGAATCGGCTTGATCTCATCTTTTCAAATATGATGATATCTCAAAATCCGAATCCGGAAACTAATCACATAATTTTTAAGTAACTAAAATTACGAAATTGACTTTGTTGCTTTTTTCTCCCCACCACCCACTCATATCCAACATGACCTGTTTTGGGAAATTCTCTATGTTGTTCATCTGTTAATCCCCACAATGTTTCAGCCTAATAACAACTTTGTCCCACAATTTAAGATAATGTAATTCTTCCTTCTGCAGCAGTCTACTACATGCACTGCCCAAGTGCTGGAGGGATTGCAGGCCTGATCACTAACCCACTACCACCTGAGTTCACCAATACATGCTGGATGGACAGGTCTACCATCTTTGGTGTAACCTGGAACACAGGCCAGATCATCAAGTACACCATCAACCATCAGGACAACAAATGTAACACCCAGATCATCGCAGACACTTCTGTGACCTTGTCATCAATTGCCTGCAGTAGAGCTAACAACAAGCTGTATGTGGTCGATCATTTCAATGCTGTCAAAGTGTATGACACAAGTGGTGCTCATCTGTATGACATGGACCCAGTTATATCAATGCCTGACCCTTTCATGGTCGCCATTGATGATGACAAGATTATACTCACACGCAGTAACTCTGCCGGCATTCATGTGTACTCAACTACTGAGGAGTACCTTTATCCCACCGCTTCTGTGCCAAATGCTGGCGCAGATCATCTTATAATTGCGCCTTCTGGTGATGTTTTTGTAATTGTTGGTTCAGTTTTGCGGCGAATCTATGGACCTACTTTATCTGAAGAGGTTGCCCTGTTAACTAATTCACAGGGAAGAGGATTGGTTTATGGACCTGCCAACACCGTGTTTTTGTACACACGCTCGAAGCTGTTGGTCTTTGTGAAAAGTGGGGATAACTATGTGCATAGCGGAGACTACCTGACCGTCCCCGAATATCAAGCCGGGGATATGTCAGAGTTTGTTACTTATCCCGATAGCTTTTTCTGCTTTGGTCTGAGGAACGCAAGTCTAGTCATCTATACCATGGTGTAAACCTGTTAATGTATTGATATATGAGATGTGTTTCGGGAAAATGAGTCATAAGCCGCAAAAAATAGATTTTGAGTTACCATTATATTTGAAAAGATGAGATCAAGCCAATTCCAATGATAGTAAACAGTCAAATAATCTAATGAATATTTCAAGATTTTAAGTTTAATATTTTCGTTTTTGAAAAAAAAGTTTCCAATAATTCTGGGGTTCAATAAATAGTAAACTATATATATTATAACTAAATGTAGTCCATATTAGGACCTTTAAAAAGAAAGGATATGTTACATAGATTGCCCTAAAATTTGATACATCGATTGATATAGCTATTAAGATTAAGAATGATATTAAGATACTCTTATTTTCGAATTTTTCGCTATCAAAGAACATGACTCCGGCTAAGGGAGGTTTTCAAGTTTTCTGTCATTTGCAATCAGGGTTAAACAGCGTACAATTCTACAGTTGTCATGGACGAAAGTAGCACACTGTCTTTTACATTAAGTGATGAACCCTCCAGAAATCAAAACATTCCAATAATTTGATAATTTGTATCAGGGAAATGAGTCATAAGTTGCAAAAAAAAATTGAGATTATATTTGAGAAGCAGTATTTAGCCCTTATTCAACAAGTTGCCGCATGACGGGTAAAGAAAGGACAAGATCGGGGATTGAGTCCTTTATTTACGCATCCGTGTGGCAACGAGTCCTATGACTTGATTTTCATACATGCCTAGATTTGCATGTAAAACATGCTTAATTAAAAAGATGATAACATTATTTACCATAATATCTGGTTTTTGTGTAAGAGGAATGTAACTAGAAACAGTTGAAACATGGAGGAAGAAAGCACTCGCACCGGCAAACTTGCGCCACCAAACTAGCGTCGGCATTACAACGCGCCAGTAATGTACTAGTCCAATACTGTGTTACAAGTAATGAGCAGCTGTTGGGGCCTTGGTAGTGAATGCGTGTATAATAATCTCAGTTTTTGGAACAAACAAGTTATAACAAATTTAGTGGCCTAGAGGAGTGGATTCATCAATATCCTGCCACTGTTATTCCGGTCAGATTTTCAGAAAATGTACAATTGGCAGCTCTACACATTAAGGAGATTCTGCTAAATTATGCTGACAAATAAAGTGTGAGTATAATTGGTATCGCATTGAGTATATTTGGTATCGCATTGATTTAAAGTATCAGTTCTGTTATGTTAAACTGCTTATTTTTTTCTAACATTTGGTTTGTTTGAGAGGATTGGTGAAGGTGAATTGCACATTTTCTGAAATTCTTAACCATATGTTTATACACAAGTTACTGATACCATGACCTACAGGACTGGATTTTTTTGAATAAATTTTATTGCCTTTTATATTTCTGTATTCTATAATATTATGCTGCGGATATATGTTTATATATACATGAAAGATCTAGAATTCAAATCAGCTGAAAAAAACTCAGAAGACTCATGGCAGATTTACTCATATAGTGACCTAAAGGACTGAATCTATATTATCTTAGCCAGGCCATTATTTTCTGGCTACATATTTTTTTGACCTGTCTCTTTTGCTGAATGTATACCAGATATGAATAAAGGAAACTGAATTGAAAGAAAAATGAATTATTTGATCAATTCGCAATTTACTAAACAAAGTCACTGCCCATCTGGCATCTATGTTGCCAATACAGGTCCTAACTTTCCGACGAAAAGTTCTTCATGTAATTCCAATCAATTCCACTCAATTGTAATTGATAGAGTTCAATTTCCATCAATATTATGAAAGTATAGTAGAATTTGAAGGTGAAATCTTTTTTCCATTGATTGAATTTAAAATCTTTAATTTTTTTTTTTTTAAATATTAATAGTTAATTTTCCACAAGGATTACTGATGGATGTATGGCAGATCTGTAATCAGGAGATTCAGGAGACATTAAATACAGGACAAGAGTGAAATACACTTTACAGTTTACATTAAGGTATATGGGTCAGATGTTTAGAAAATGCACATTTGGCAGCTGTACACATTCAATAAATTCTGCTAAATTAGACTGAAATCTGGTCAATACTAGGTAAGTTTGAGGATATTCGGCAGTGCATTGATTCTGGCAATCTGTTTGGTTAGGTTAAACTATCTTTTGAACTTTATTTTCGTCTGAAATTTGGGTTATTTGCGAAGATTGGTGAAGTTGAATTGTACATTTTCTGAACATCTGACCCAAATAACAACGCCATCAGCACAGCTACAGACGGGAGTTCAAGGAACTACTGCATGAAGGAATGAGACTAACACTATTCTGTCTAAACTTCATCGTGAGAAAGAACATGGTTGGGCGAATACAAAAAGCGAAAAAAAGGACGTTATCACATTGTTTTATATCTTAGAGGTGACTAAAGATTATAACCATCCACTATGGAGGTCAATAGTTGAAACGCATACATTCTCAATAACATTTAGTTTAATGACCCCTGTTTATGTTATTTGGAAAGGACAATACCTATTTGGTCAAGCACTATCTATTTATAAACGTGGCTGTTGGATACTATTGCTAATACAAATACAGTGACCACCAACCATGAAATTATTTGTCTCCCCATCCACAGTGCAGCCAGTGTAATAATTCATTAGTTATTATGTTAGCATTACACAGTTGTTGAACACTGTGGCTATGAATGGCTTCAAAGAGGATGAGACAAAGCCTGCAGCAGCAATAGAAAATCATTACAATTCCTCAATTACTGCCAGTCTAGGGAGGCTAAGACACAGCAGTCTCCCACGTTGAGTGTTGAGGGAGACCACTTCACCTCTTCCAGACAGGCAGGCAAAATTCCCCTAGGCTCAGCATTGTTGGGCTTGACTGACTGTTACATGAGTACCCCCCCCCCCCCATCACCACACACAAATACACACTACAGTTTAATTATTCTATTCTATTGACCCCTCCCATGGTTGTTGACCAGGTCTTGATGCAAAGTACCCATAGCTTTAGTTGAGCAGATATCATTCAAGGCTATACATGTGCTAGAGTCAAGTGCAGGGACAGTCAAGCACAGGGACAGTTAGACATTTCTTTTCATCAGAAAGTAATCATGAGCACTGAAGCAATGATTTGTCTTCTTCTCCTGCTGTCCTCATTACCACATAGCAATGGTCACCAGAGGCAGTTGTTGTTTCGGAGGGAATCTTCAGTGGGGGGCAGCCCTTGTGCACTCAACTGTCAACACCTGTCTAGGATTGAGTGCTTCACCCAACATATGGCAACCCAGTACAACAGTCTGAGTGAAGGGCAGGACTGCATCAATGTAGGGTCTGAACGCTGGACGGCAGGACCATGTAAGTCTCAAAGTTTCCAGAAAATGTATAGTTCTTATTCACTAATTCTCTCCAAACACCCAAATTTCATACAAAAATAAAGTTCAAAATAGAGTTCAAGCTAACCAAAGAGATTGCTAGAATCAATGCAATGACAAATATATTCGTATTGACCTAGTGTTGACCAAATTGTAGCCTTATTTAGCAGAATTTACTAAGTGATTAAAACTGCCAATTGTACATTTTACGAAAGTCTGACCCAAGTTATGCTTGGGAACATTTGAACATATACAATATGGCACCATCATCTGTGACTTCCTTTATTAGGTTCATCAGATGTATGCTTTAAAGCTGCTTTCTCAGCTATCAAACAAAAGAAATCTTACCAGATTTACTCAAAGTATGATCTGTATGACTGCCGTGATCAATATTCTACTAAGAAAACAATTAGGTGTGATCATCGGTAGAAAGTATTCCGGTAGTCCTCCAAATGAAATGAGGCTGTTTTAGAAACCATGTCACACAATCAAATGACAAATGAATGTGGCCCTGGACAAAATCCTCCAAACGTTTGCTCTGATATTTCAATGGGTTGGAAAAGGTTAAATTAGATTTAGATTTAGAAACTTTTATTATCGATTAATCTTGTTGCTGTCAGAAAACATGTCTCCAGCAATGGGAGGTTTGCAAGCTTTTTGTTGTTGTGACATTATAGTTTTGCAGTGAATAATTCCAGTCGTCATGGACGAAGTTGGTACACTGCTATATGAATCAGAATTTTCTAATACATTCTTATAGATGAACTTGCAAAGTACCCGTCCTCCTCCCACACTTCCCCCTCTCCTTCTTTCCCTCCCCTTCTTCTCTGTGTTTCATACCTGTTTTTCTCTCTCAACCCCATCTCCAATTCCCGCCCCCCCGTCTCCCTCCCCTATTCCTCATGCTTCCCCTCCCCTCTCTCCCTTCCCCTACATCCTCTCTCTCACTTCTTTCCCACTGCTCTTTCCCTCCCCCTTGATCCCCCTCTCCTATTCCCCCACCCTCCCTTAATTTAACTCTCCCCCTCCTACACCCTCTCCATTCCCTCCCTTTCTCCAAACCCCCCCCCCCCCCTCTCCCTCCCTTCTTCTTCACTCTCCAACCCCTCTGCATGTAGTTAGGTCCCCTTGAAAGTTGGTGGGAAATTGACATAGTATCTCACAGGGGCTTAATAATAATAATTACAACAGAATATATTTCATTAAACGGCATTCTTAGTTAACATCAGTCAAAAACAAAATATTTGTATTGTTTCCTATTTTGGCAATACATTTAAAAGTCAAAGACCAACATTTTGAGGGATTTTGGCCTGGTGATTGTGCAACTGAGTTTCTTTTTAAAAAGCAGCAGTGATTGAATAGCCCATCATGCAATGTGTACATCAGTGAGCCATAGTTTGCGACTGAAATAATAGTCCGCTGTAATGGCAACCCGACGGGCAAATGAACGCGATTCTACGCGATTTTTAATGTGCAATCATCTCGCCATAGTTCTGTGATGAGAGTGGACGCTTTTCACGCAATAATTATTGCGCCATGATTGCGCAATGACCACGCTAAGGATATAACGCAATATTGGTGCAAAAATCAGCAAATTCTTATGGCATTTGAGCAGGATATGTTATGCCCAATTTTGTCCTTATTTTTCTGCTTTTATTTGCAGAATAATATCATTCGGAATTACTCATTTCTTCATGGTGATACATCAATTATTCCCTCATTATTTCCATCCTCTAAAGACAGTCGCATTGCTGGGAAGGGTTGTTCCAGTTGTACTTGTAATATGGTGGCCAGTCTACCCTAGCTAATGAAGTATGCAATGATGGGGGTATTTTGATCAAAACATTTTTCCACATCAAACAACTAAATTACACAAATAAACTAAAGAGGTATGCTACCTATAACATCCCTGTGAACATACATGATGTGGAATATCTATAGTGGTATAAATGCCACACAGGTGTATTAGTGGCACTTTTATGGTAAAAGAAATTGTAAATGCACCCCAGTTACCAGTTGCGCCACCTGCTGACAATGAAATTAATATAATTTGTATTTAGACGCGATTTTGAATGCGCATTTCATGCGCAATTCAGATCACACCCTTAATAAAAATGTAATCATTTAATATTAATCATTGAACAATTCCCCATAAAACCTAGATTTCCTTCCATTTTTAGCCAACGAAATATAAATTCCCTCTCTTTTTCCTGACATTGATTCAATGCCCATATGAAAGTTAGTCGCTGATAGATAATATTAACATGAGCTATAACTATAGTCAGTAACAGTGTCATTTTCATGTGAAATAACAGGGTGGGAATTATAAAAGGAGGAATTAAATCAGTGGTTTTAGTAATATGGAGCAAGGCTTACATCATTTAGTGTTGTGTGTAGGGGTTTCTTTGACTTGGTATTAGAGAGTGAGTATCAGTGTCAGAGAATTGTGTGTCAGATGTGCGACAGTAAGTGTGAATGCTAGGTGAGTGAGCAGTGTCAAGTATTGTGGCCTGTTGTGGCTGCATTAAGATGAGTATTTAGACGCGATTTTGAACGCGCATTGTATGCGCAATTGAGATCACACCCATATTAGACATGTCCATTTCACTGTGATTCAAAGCCATAAGTATCACACTTCACTAGTTCACGGTCAATCACAAAATGATCACAGTGCTATCACACTCAATTGCACTCAGTGCCTGTCGGGAAGTGTATTTGATACTTATTCCTAATAAGACTTCCCTTTATATCAAGTTATACTTTATTTATTCTGCACTGGACAACACCAACACTCGCTGTAATAACCTGAGTGGCAAGTGTATTTGATCCTTATTAGTTAATGAATGACTTCTGATATTCAAATTTTTTAATGCCAGACTTGGGACTGATGAAAATCCCAATTTTGGGATCCTGTATCCGAAGTATAAAAAAAAACTAAAGCAATATCCATGATCTCTTATAACTAATCAACTGGGTGAAATAGCCAGAAAATGTACAATTCAACTTCACCAATCCTTTCAAATAAGCCAGATTTAAGACAAAAATCAGGTTGAAAATACAGTTTTACAACACCTAACAGACTGCTTGAATCAAGGCAATACTAAATATACTCAAATGTACCTAGTGTTGACTATTTCTTGGTCTAATTTAGCAAAATTTACTTAATGTGTTGATCTGCCAAATGTACATTTTCTGAAAATCTGACCCAGTTGTGAATATTCAAGTTGCAGCACCACCATCCTCAGCCAGACCATATCCAACAGCTGGTGAGTTACCTCTTTACACTCAACATGTAGTTATAGCACTTCCCATGGATCTGACAAAAGAATAACCTTAAATACCTGAGAGAAGTATTTACAGAAGCTGTACATAACCTTAAGTACCTGAGACAAGTGTTCATATAAGCTGTACATTACCTTAAATACCTGACAGAGGAATTCACTTGAAATAAACTTAAATACCTGAGAGAGAAGTGTTCACATAAGCTGTACATACATAACCTTAATTACCTGAGAGAAGTATTCATATGAAAAAACCTTAAATATCAGAAAGAGAAGTATTCACATAAGTTTACATAACCTTGAATACCTCTTATGCAGTGTTCACATAAGCTGTACAAAGCCTTAAGTACCTTAGAGAGAAGAATTCACATAATATGAAGTGATAAAATCAAAGGCCATTTGCCCAGAGATTCAGTCTTCTAGTATAATGAAGGAAGTCAGAGAAGTTAGATGATGATTGTTAGCTTAGTCAGCACCTTTATTTATTCTTCAACATGGTAATTAATTAGTTAGAGACAAATTATTCCTAGCAATGCTTCCCCTGCTCTGTCCCCTTCTAATTGGCTGAGAGAGGATCCTTCTACAAAACAGACTGACCCCAGCCCTCCTCCATGCCGGTATCCACCATTGACTATGTGATAGATGACTCTTGTCCTCAACACCCCCTCCCCTCCCTTACCCGAAACCAAAGCAAACAGTCCCTTGCCCGCCCTCATGCCCCCTCCCCCCTACCCACTGATTTGATCAGTGCAGGGAACAATAATTAGATCGGGCAGGTTGCTGGGACAACAAGTTCTCAGACAACAAGTGTCCAAGCATCCTCCCCTCCCATCCCGACTCAAGCTTGGCGTGCCTAAATCCAAAGCTGGGGGGAGGGTGGGCAGCCTAATGGTGCCTGTAAACCAACCCAAAACAATGCAATTCTTTACAAAAAGTTGTACAATCATACCATTAAATACTTGATACAAGCTTAACCTTAATGAAATCAAATCATGATTTAAGAAAATCATCAATGTCATAGTTTCAATAGCCCTGTTACATGTATCTGTTTTTACATGACATGCACATCATTTCAAGTATTGTCCTTGATTTATACTTTTCTTTCTGTTTATTTCAGCTGTGCATGTAGCTACTTGCGTCCAAACCATAAACGGCGTTGGTAATTATTATGTTGATAGTGATATGTGCTGGCTGAACAAGAACACCCTTTTTGCCATTCAGCCTGGACAAATTGCTAAATACTTGGTGGATTACGATTTGCAAACATGTACATATTCCATCCATTACATCTTCAAAGGCAATTTTGAGTTTGGTTCTGACATATTATGCCACTCAAATGGTTTGATTTATGTTGCAACATCCATTGATGCTAAACAAGGGATAACAGTTCTGGACAGTACAGGATCAGAGGTGAACATAATAACAACAAATACGACAACACCATTGGGACTAGCTGAGCACAACGGTCTGATATACATCAAGCAGAAATCAGGCTCAGCAATCTTTGTGTATGACTCAGACTTGCAGTATCAGTATGTCATTGATACCTCAATTACAGGTTCTGCCAAATTCATGGGACTTACACCCACTGAATTGCTCATTTTAGACATTAATAATGGCTTTGTCTCATACAACATAGCGAACAATACCGAGAAGTCCCTTTCGACCTCAATCTCCTCCGCTGTATGCAATGGTCCAGGTCCCTCCATTCTCATTGGTGATAGGTCAACACAGCACATCAAGGTGTACAACATGCAGGGAGAGTTCCTCCACCATATAAACTTTGGAACTTTTACCGATGTTAAACCTTCCACTATGCATCTGTGCTCCAGGTGCGCCGGTGAACAAGTACCTTTTGCCTTTTTCAATAGGGCGATCTGGTATGCAGACATATTCCTGGTAAATTGAATAAATACCACTTCAGCAATATCATATAATGCTCAAGAGGGGTTATTTTGTCCCGGATGTTCTTGAACTCTGTGATGGTACCAACCCTTTTTCTGCTCCCCTATGTGCGCAAGCCAGTTGTTAGCTTTCCAAAGGAGGCTTACTGAAGCCTCCCGTGGCCATCTTTCACCCTGGCCAAACGTAACCAGTTGCGCAGCTACAGGTGTGTTACCATAGCAGTCCGTGGACACTCCATGTAGCCATCCATGGACGCTACATGTAGCCGTCCATGGAGGGCTACATGTAGCTGTCCGTGGTACTGTCCATAGCCGTCCTTTGAACACTCAATACAGCTTATGGGGGAGGTGGGAGGGGGGTATTTATTAAGTTAGGTTAATGGGGGACTAGGTATTTAAATGGAAATAAAATGATGAAGAAAGCAGATAAGACAAAAGTGCTGGTTTGTATTTCTCTTTATTGCATTTGATATTGCATCTCACTTCTCCACTATGTTAGGCCTACTATGTTGCTGATATCCTGGGATAATCGCATCGCTGCAATATAATGATAAAAAGCAAAATTACAATAATGACAATTTATTATTATTTACATTATACAAACATCTTGTGAATCCACTATTCCACAATTAACAGCTATATTTTATATTTCACACCTACTGACATTTTCGCTCAGCTATTGAGCTAGTCATGCCAATGGACGGGGGTGAGGCAGGGGGTAGTGTGGTGTCTTTTTGACACCTTACAAAGCTATAGTTATTTTTGTTATTCATTCTGTGCATACAGAAGCATCTATTAAAGTGGGTGCACATTCCTGCCTTAATGTTGAACGGTTTACAATTGGTTTCCTGAGAAGGAATATGAGGGCAAAATTGGGAATTGAATTGATTTGTTCATTACCCTATTTTGATGCAGTTTTTGGATTACTCTGTGGATAATAGCCTATCATTGGATGTGGATAGACCTTTTGTATCAATGTTAATGTGGAACATGGAAGAAATGTTGTGCGGATACCAACTAGCACTGTCTGTTACACCTGCCGCCCCTGAAGAGGGAGGGACAGGAGAGGTTGGTGGTGTTACCCCTGCTGCCCCTGGGGCGGCAGGGGTACTAGGGACGGCAGGGATATTATCAAGGATCAAGGTATGATAAATAATTGTATTCATTATTCTGTTCTTTACTGAGCGTTTCTCCTGACCATAGTGAGCGTCTCTCCTGACCTATCTTTAAGGAAAATAATTACTTAGAAATTAGGATGATACTCACCATATAGGAAGAGTAGATTCCCTATTAATGTGTAGCCTTGTGTAACTGCACCAGACTCCGTTTTCATGAAGATGTTTGAAAATGTACGTTAGGTCACATGACTAATTATTTTCGGTGCCAAACATGTGTACCATTAGCCTGCCTTAGCAGCCTTTGTGAAGCCTGTAATGGGACGCTTCATGTAGCCATTGTCGTCCTAAAACTGTTTCCCCATCCTTTATGTACAAATATATAATAAAATCATGGTCATATCAGCCTCAGAATTAACAATTACATATTTTCTACTAATGAGTGTCAATTCAGTGTACATTCTCAGTAGTTAAACTGTCTTTTTCCTCATATGAAAATAAGGTGGCTACATGAAGCATCCAGTGGACAACCTTGTTGTCCAATCTCAAGAGGTAACGGGGGTGTCCATAGGTGTGGACACGCGGCTACCTGTAGCTGGAGCCAGGTTATCCACACCCATGGACCACCCCTGGAACACCTTGGCCGCCATCTGTGCACATAGGGTCTGAACAGTAATTGAGATATTCACAGTCTATTTATCGACTTTTGTCATTTTTTATGGAGTTATCACATATTGTTAGTCAGATACCAATGAAAGTGCATCCTATTTTTGTACCACGATTTGCCCAACGTGGTAACCTACTGTCTATATATTATATGTGTTACCTCATTATACCCCAATGTTTAACTCTGGTAACCTACTGTCTATAGATTATATGTGTTACCTCATTATACCCCAATGTTTAACTCTGGTAACCTACTGTCTATATATTATATGTGTTACCTTATTATACCCCAATGTTTAACTCTGGTAACCTACTGTCTATATATTATATGTGTTACCTCATCATACCCCAATGTTTAACTCTGGTAACCTACTGTCTATATATTATATGTGTTACCTTATTATACCCCAATGTTTAACTCTGGTAACCTACTGTCTATATATTATATGTGTTACCTCATCATACCCCAATGTTTAACTCTGGTAACCTACTGTCTATATATTATATGTGTTACCTCATCATACCCCAATGTTTAACTCTGGTAACCTACTGTCTATATATTATATGTGTTACCTCATTATACCCCAATGTTTAACTCTGGTAACCTACTGTCTATATATTATATGTGTTACCTCATTATACCCCAATGTTTAACTCTGGTAACCTACTGTCTATATATTATATGTGTTACCTTATTATACCCAAATGTCTAACTCTGGTAACCTACTGTCTATATATTATATGTGTTACCTTATTATACCCCAATGTTTAACTCTGGTAACCTACTGTCTATATGTATTACCTTATTGTAACCTATACCATATCGAGATTACATCAAACTCATTGAAAAGACTGATTCCTGAACATAATTGTCATTTCATAATAAGTCGATGTGGACTAGTTTTCACCTTAACCTGTATGACTGTAGAAAACAATTTTTTATCTAAAGTGGTAATCACCAACTAGGGATCTGAATTTTGAAACTCATAATTGGCATTCAGTTTTCATAACAAACCACTCCACTAATAGGAAGGACTGCTTTTTGTGTATGTACAGGTTTAAAGTAATAAAAAGTGCAATAGAAAATGACGAAGGATGACATTATTTATTCTCTCACTGTAACAGTCTAATATGCAATTTAATGGAGGAATGGGAAAGACCGCTTTCGTGAAATAACACTTCCACCTACAACAAGAACATTAAACTTAGATGACCTGCTCAATACCAACCGTCAAGGACAATAGCTATTTGGTCAAGCACTATCTATTTATAAACGTGGCTGTTGGATACTATTGCTAATACAAATACAGTGACCGCCACCCATGAAATTAGTTGTCTCCCTATCCACTGTGCAGCCAGTGTAATAATTTATTAGTTATTATTTCAGTTTAGTCTCGGATTTTGGGGATTTGGGGGCATTTGCTGGTAAACTGTGTGAGAGCAGACAACTAGATGTTTCCAGGCTGGTGACCACTGGCCTTGTTTACCAACGTGTTGGTTCCGGTCTGCTGAACACGGCTGGACAAGTGGGTCCAGGCAACATGAGGGCGACTGATATCGTAGCACGGGGACTTACACTGTTTCCCCTGACTGGGTGCATGTGCGCTCTACTCTCCACCCCATGCAGTTGCCAGTAGAGGGAGCTAGGACCATTCATTAAGTGTGGGTAGGGGAGCTGCAAAGTTGTATTCGTTTGATATGTGGTGCAGGTTGGATGGGGTTATGAGTTATTATTTGGTACTATTTATTTTAGTCATACTTGAAGGTAATTGGTTGTAATTAATTAAAGCCATTTCTAAGAGGGAAGTATGCTGTATATAGGCCTAGGCCTAAACAGGGACTTAAAGTGATAAGAAAATGTTCAATGAGGTGTTTTGCATGAAGTTATGATTCATCACTAGGGCCTATATAATTTTTTTTCTTCAACTGATTTAGTACACAATATAAAATTGATGTGACATCCGATCTCTTAATTTTATGTTGTAAAAGAAATACCTATGATTGAAGCTAAAACAGGAGGGTGTTAACTGATTAAGAGGAACTAATGTTATTCCTTCTTGCACATATCAACATCAGAGTTAAATCACCGTTGTTTAATTATCCTGTCATATACTAAACATAAACGGAGTGCAAACATAAAATTAGCCCTCCACTCCCTATACATAATGACCAGCCTGGAGACCATGTTTCTAGGGGAGCTGTGCTGAGGGTTTAGCCCAGTCCATTTTGGTGGTGAGCGGGGGTGGCCGTGTGCGTGATAATCCCAAAACAGTTCCCCAATGTTTTATTGTGAGGTTTATTAAAGTTTGTGTTGCTTGCAAAGTGTCCAAAGGATCCCCAAAATTCGAGACTAAAACAATTAGACCCTTCGGTTGTGTTGTTTCTCGTCGTCTGCGCGCTGACATCCCCTTGGCTTCGCCTCGGGGATGTCAGCGCGCAGACGACGAGAAACAACACAACCTTAGGGACTAATCGTTCAGTAATAATTCATCAGTTATTATGTTAGCATCACACAGTTGTTGAACACGGCAGCTATGAGTGCCTTCATGCACACAGAGAATAAGACAAGACCTGAACCAATAACCGTAAATCATTAAAACCCTTTGATACGTCCACTCCCATTAGTATAGGACACTATGCCCTGTAGTTCTAGTAATCTAATGGTTACTCATACACAGCGTGCCCTGTAGTTCTAGTAATCTAATGGTTACTCATACACAGTGTGCCCTGTAGTTCTAGTAATCTAATGGTTACTCATACACAGTGTGCCCTGTAGTTCTAGTAATCTAATGGTTACTCATAGACAGCGTGCCCTGTAGTTCTAGTAATCTAATGGTTACTCATACACAGCTTGCCCTGTAGTTCTAATAATCTAATGGTTACTCATACACAGCGTGCCCTGTAGTTCTAGTAATCTAATGGTTGCTCATACACAGTGTGCCCTGTAGTTCTAGTAATCTAATGGTTACTCATACACAGCGTGCCCTGTAGTTCTAGTAATCTAATGGTTACTCATACACAGCGTGCCCTGTAGTTCTAGTAATCTAATGGTTACTCATACACAGTGTGCCCTGTAGTTCTAGTAATCTAATGGTTACTCATACACAGCGTGCCCTGTAGTTCTAGTAATCTAATGGTTACTCATACACAGCGTGCCCTGTAGTTCTAGTAATCTAATGGTTACTCATACACAGCGTGCCCTGTAGTTCTAGTAATCTAAAGGAATGAAAGAGCAACACCAGTTGGATCTGCTAGCATGGATGTGATCTATAGATAGAAACTAATGAGAATATGGGTCAGAATTTCAGAAAATGCACAATTGGCATATCAACACATTTAATCAATTTTGCTAAGTTAAACGAAAAAATCGTCAACACTAGGTATATCTGGGTATATTTAGTTTTGCCTTGATTCAAACAATCTGTTAGGTTATGTTGAACTGTATTTTGAACCTGATCTTTGTCTTAAATTTGGGTTATTTGAGAGGCTTGGTGAATGTGAATTCTACATTTTCTCGCCATTTTACCCATATATGGAAGGTTACATCCTTCAGTTATGGTCGTGGATTTTGTCTAAAGCTCCCGGGAACCAAGCCAAGGCTTGTTTTCCAGGAGCTTTAGACAAAATCCACGACCATAACTGAAGGATCTAATGGTTTTAGTCCCCTTGTGTTTGGCTGTATCAGTTACTATCATTAACAACAATTAAGAAATGATTTCGAAGCAAAATGAACCAGTGGAAAGTCATAATTTTGCCGTTTTAGGCAGTAAATATTGTTTTGTATCTTAGTTTATGTAAGCGGTCAGCCGGAAACGGAGGTCCAACACTAGTACAACTGGTCTTTATATGTATAACTGTCCCGGCCAGCCAAACAAACGGGGACTACAGGGACACTATTGCCCTGTCCAAGTTTTTTGGGTTTTTTTTTCAGGCCCACAAGCAAATAGGCCAGTGGATTACAAATATTGCAATAGTGTCCCGAGTACTACATTCAAATTTAGGTTCTATTGTAAAGAAACATATTCTTTTGGGTTGAATTTACCAGCTAAGATAGCCCCCCTCCCCCTCTCACCCCCTCCCCTCCGCCTGGGCCTCGACCGCCATGCGGCACCTGGGTGGAGCGGGGGAGAGCGATAATGCTGCACACCTGTTGTTGTGTGTGTACCTATTTGATTGTCTTAGCAACCAGAAATAGAATTATGTAGTGTTCCCTGTGCTAAACTCATTAGTGGGTGGGGGGAGGGACTGGGGGAGGGAGGGGATGCTTCATGCTTGGGTCAAGGATAATGGGAGGGGAGGGGGGGTTGAGGACAAGGGACCAGCTATCATGTGAACAGCGCATGACCTGGGCGTGGCAGAGCGCTGGGAGGTCATCTTCATGGGGTAGAAGGATCCCTCTCAGCCAATCATAAGGGTATGACGCCAGGAGCGCATTGCGAAGATCCAATTGATGCTAATGAATAATTAACTTTGTGACTATAAAATGAAGCCCCAGCGCTAGCTAAGGACACACCTCGCTGCCTGGCCTGTGACAACCATCCAACCGACTTCTCTGACTTCATCATTTATACTAGAACACTGAATCTCTGGGCAAATTGCCATTGCTAATTCACACTATATTTACGCCAAAGCTGCTATGTATAAGTATATGGGTCAGATTTTCAGAAAATGTACAATTTGCCTTCACCACTCCTGTCAAATAACCCACATTTAAGACAAAAATTAGCTTCTAAATGCAGTTTAACATAACAGAACTTGGGCCCGTTGCACCAGAAATGCTTGATATCGTAAGGATATCGTTAACTTAACGGGGCCGGGGCTGGGCAGGAACAATATAATTTTGCATGAGCATGAGCTTGTCGTCGCCAGATTGTAAATAACTTAGCGGAGTGATCCGATGACAAATGCATTTGTTACAATATTAAAATGAAACATTAATTTCTTTTTCTATAAACGGTAAATCACGTTGTTAATAATATTAAACATTTTCAGACATTTAATCAAGCATTATTACTGAGTTGATAATGTAATGTTGATAATGTTGGTAATGTACCACGATTATCGTATCGCTGGGATTAGCGGTCATGTTAGAAAGCGTTGGAGAATAGTTTTTTCTTTCTGTATAAAATAAATTACCGAAATGATAAATTTCCACCGAAAAATAAAACCTGTGTAACTCATGACCTATTGACTGTATACTAATATATTATATAAAACGAAAGGTAATGTCATTGCCTACAAATAATTTAATATGCACGAAGCTGTAGGATTAGTATCTTGGCCAGTACTCAGTGAAATGTAAAATGTACTTTCCACCTTAATGATATGGAGTGCCCTGAAGCCCGCCGCTAAATACCCTGGTTTTAGCTATACGGAGGCCGACTTAACGGAACGATATTCGCTCATGCGATGTTGTAACAATATGGATTTCAGTTAGCGATACCTCATGCAACAGTGGGGTGGACGTGTGCCTGTCTCTGCGCGTCTTCCTGTCTGCCAGGTCAGTGTTTGTAATGGTGGCTGTCTCCATAGCTTCTTATCAATCCCTATCCTTATGTTACCAAATTAAGCAGAATTTATTATAATCTGTAAAGCTGCCGATTTTACATTGTGTGATGATATGGATCAGATTTTCAGAAAATGTACAATTCCCCTTCAGCATTTCTCTCAAATAACCCACATTTAAGACAAAGATGAGCTTCAAAATGCAGTTAGACATAACAGAACTGATACTTTTATTCAATGCGATACCAAATATACTCAGATATACCCCGTATTCTTCATTTTTCAGCCTAATTTAGGTGAATTTCCTAAATGTGTAGAGCTGCCAATTGTACATTTTCTGAAAATCTGACTCATATAGCTCTGTACTGCGGGAGGAAGATGGAAGGCCACGTCATACCACACACGTTGGACTGGTGCAAATTAAACTGCCTCTGCCCATACAAATAGCATGTGGATTAGATTTTGAAAAAACTTCATATTTGAAAGATTAGATCAAGCCGATTCTAGCCATAGCAAAACATGAGGACATCTAAGAAGGGGTTTTATATTTTGTCTTTGTTATATGTTATATAATCGTGATACGTTTTATGTATTTATCACGAGGGCATTGCAGCATAGTCCAGATAAGTCTTTCTTGCCTTTCTTTCCAATTTTATCCACATTTTACGTACACATTTTGTGATATAATTTGCACGTTTGAGAGAGGGAGGCCATGTTATTCCTCTTGAACTACTATATTAAATCTTTGCTTTTGACCTGTGGTTTTGAGGTCAAGCTGCACTATGTAGGTCAAGCCAGTGCGAATGAGAGGCTGCCAGTCCACTCACCACTCCCAGAGCAACGAAGGACGGGGACCAGTTTAAGACAGGCTGGGCGCCGACTGGTCCCTCCCTATTTTTTCACTAAATTTTTCTTTAGTGGTGAACTCCCTATTTTTTCACTAAATTTTTCTTAAGTGGTGAAAACCTATTCTACATGTCCCTATGATTATTGCCAAGATGTGTTTTCATGTGTAAAAAAATAGCGGACATTTCCGTCAATTTCCGTCCTCACATTGTTTACTGTTGCGCAATGCATGCACTGGGAAAACCCCAGAAAACCCCTCACTGGTCTATGACGTCATTGACTACTGTGTGTATGCTCTACGGCCAGGTCACGGCAGGCACTAGGCCCACCTACCCTCACTGGATTGGAGGCCAGGCCACAGAAAGCTAATTATTCGATATTAAGCTTCCGAATTTCAGAGAATTACAGCTGGACATCATGGTTGTATATACAAGAAAAATCAGTATTATATAAACAATTCTATTTTTGATGTTTTTTCAACTGCATTTCGTGAAAATGACTACTTTTCATGAAAATCGGTCAGCTGTATCTTTGGAAATTATCAGCGGATATGCATGTTCTATAGCTCAAGAAATAGAAAAAATAGAAATAGAATAGTCAATGCATGGTCCAGGCGATGAGACTGTTTACAAAGCATGCATGTGTTATGTAACATAACCCTGCTCACTGCCGAGCTCTCAGTGGTTGCATTCAGGAAGCAAATGCATGGTATAGGGCTGTCCTGAGGGGCCAATGCATATCAGTGTTATAGCATTGCGGGACTGTGGCTATAAGAGCTATTTATAAATATATATATAAAAAAAGTACATCAACTATTTGTTTTACATAGCTGAAACCGCTCTGACTTATAGACCTAGATTTCCACTTTCTACAAGAGGCTTTTCAAGAGGCTTTGCCTCTTGAGCCCACATAGGCCTCTATGATATGGATGCCCAGTACAAAAAAACTGACCGAAAGATGTTTAACTAAAAATGATACTTATAGGCCTACTGATATTCCCTTCTAATCGTATGCCAAAGATTTAAAGAGATTCAACGAATGCTGCCCGTTTCAGAGAATTACTGTAATGTGTGGATGGGTACATTCTTTCTCTGAGAGAAGGAGAGTGAGACAGTGTGTCCATGTGTGTCGGGGGCGGGGGAGGAGAGGGAGAGGGTGACAAAGAAATGACAGAGAGGGAGGGAGGGGAGAGTTGGAGATATTAGAGATGGAGAGGTTAGACAGTAAACAGACGAAAAATATTCTCATTGATTAATAATTTTATTCGGGTAAATGTCTTCCCTTTCTGCCCCCTCTCTTTCTCCCTCATTTGTTACCACTCTATCAAACGAAAGGATCTCTTAAGTTAATTTCGTGCTCTGGGAAAGGAGAGAGGGAGGGAGAGAAAGCGGGGAGGGGGAGCATGAGGAAGAGGGGGAAATCGGAGTTGGGGTTGGGAAAGAAAAACAGGTATGAAAGTTAGAGAATAGGGGGAGGAATAAGAGGGAGAGGGGGAAGTGTGCGGAGGGAGGGTGACTGTCCAGAGGTTGGGTACTTTGATAGTAATTTCATAAATGTAGATCATCCAAATATATAATCTAATTATTAAACCAGGCCTATGAAGAATCGAAATATTAATAATTAGGATTTAAGATTATTTGAAATCGAAATATTGAATTGAATTGAAAAATACTTTATTTGTCAAAGATTATACATGTCAGAGGATGACAAATGGGTAATATAAATGATCAAGATTGAAGATTATTTTAAAATATCATTTTAGTTTAGGTGTGTGTGGAGGGTGGGGGTGCAAGTACTTTTCAATGAAACCCTCTTATATATATCTGTATTTCTCATCTCCTCTCTCCTCTCTCCTCTCCCCTCTCGTCAATTGTTTGTGTTCTCTCTCCCCTCCCTTCTTTATCCATCTCTCTCCTTTATTTTTCATCTCCTAAAATTCTTAATTCTAAAATTCTGAAAATGCTAATCTTAAATCCTGATTATTTCTGTTTTCAAATAGGTTTCCAGTGTTAAATTTGGCAAGTCTAACATTCAAAATAAAGAAGATATTGTTCGCTTTCTTTCTCGGGATATACCCAGAGAAAGAGAGGAGGCGAGAGTGAAGAGGAGAGGGGGGAAAGAGAGAATTGCAGATTTAACCTGCTATATTCCAAGTGCCGAAGGCACTTGTAAATGTCTATTATGGTAGTACCAGGCACAAGGGATCACATTGACCCGAGATCTTTCTTTTCGCATAGCACACAAGCATGTGCGACGTCACAATAGGCATTGAATCTGCTTGTCGCACTACCTTTATGACGTCACAGTGGGAGTGGCGTGGAAAAGGCTCACCGGGAATGTCGTCATCGATGGGTTGATTATACATTGTATGCTTGGCGGTAGGTGGTAGCGGTAGTGTCCGTTATCTACACTAGGTGTCAGTACTAGGTGTCACCACTACCAAAGGCTTGGCATGGAGCCAGAACTCATACTGCTTAAAGGTGCATGCCTGCGTTCATTCAACAAAGAAGTAATCATGGAATCTTTTATAAACTTTGGATTTAGAACGAACATGGTTGGGGGAGTCCAAAAAGCCTAGGAAACTTGTCATTGGATTACTTTTTATTCCAGGGACCACTGAAATTTACTAAAGAAATCAATGAGAATAAGGGTTTTTTCTTCCATTTTTGTTAGAACATCATTCTAGAGACCACCAAAGTTTAGTATTGAAGTATGTGGGGAAAATCGCTATTTTCTCAGTTTTTCCAAGATTACAGACAGACAAATAACATTTTTCAGTTGGAATGTCTTTTGAACATGACCATTGACCTCCATAGAAATCTATATAGTCGTCCCTAAGATATATGATAATGTGGATAAGGATGGTTGTGGGGTTCAGGGGTTGCTAAGGAGCACTGACTTTGCCCGCACCATTTTATGACTTGTATAAGTAATTGTGTTGACACTTTTTAGATTATATTAGATTAGAAACTTTTATTTTCGATTTTTTTCTCGCTGACAGAGGACAGTGAACAAATCCCCAAATCCCCAGTCGTCATTGACGAAAGGGGTACACTGTTATGTTTAAATTAATTTGTTTATACATTCGGAATAACAATTTTTAGCGCTGTAATTTTCTGGACTGTCCCTCAAGATTTAGTTCTTGTTCTAAAGTGTTGACATTTTGTATGCTTTAGCCCCGGTCATACCTCCATCAAATGTAAATGTACCTCACTCTGAAGTTTACTCTCAGTGGATCTCTAATAGAGTGTAGTTCTAGTCGGTTACTGCCAGGATCTGTAAGTCACCTGTAAATCACCAGATGGCAGGCAAGGTCACAACTGTCCTTGCCTGCACCTGTACAGACCAATCCAACCAAGTCTACAGTTGCTACCGCTTCAGGTATCTCCATTAGTCTTTATTTTTTTCCCTTGTCTGCCTCTATAATTATTCCCCACCAACCGTCATGGGTATACAAAGGATAAAAGGGTGAAATCGCCAGAAAATGCACAATTCATCTTCACCAATTCTCACAAATTGCCCGCATATAAAACAAAAATCAGGTTCAACATAACCCAACAGATTGTTTGAATGAAGGCAATACTAAATATAGTCAGATGTAACTAGTATTGACGATTTTTCGGTCTGATTTCGCAGAATTTACTAAATGTGTTGATCTGCCAATTGTACATTTTCTGAAAATCTTACCCAAAAGACCCAAATGTGTTTAAGAATCGATCAATTTTGTGTTCTCATTCCCTCAGAAACTTGCATTATTTTACAAAATCACCTGTTCACAACAAATACGTGAGTTGATTAATAATTACTCTTTTCTTGTTTTGGTGTACAATGGTAGAATTTATATGGTCAAGAATATACTGTTAGCAGTTGTATGAACATTAAGTATGTTCATGAATTATTTTCATATTTTTATTTTTCATTTCTGGCCCTCTTAGAAATGCTTTTAACTCACCCCCTAAACTGTTACCTCATCATGTTATTCATCAGGGATTATGAATAATTTCACAAATTGTCGATTTAAAATAAGTATTTTTTTTGTATTAAGTTTAAGGCCAATATAATATATTAATCTTCTGAACATTATTTGTCTGTTAAATTTGCGATATTTGAGAGGATGGGTGAAGGTGGATTGTACTTTTTCTGAAAATCTGACCCATTTAAACCAGAACACATTTCTAACAATAGCAAAGTTTAATGATTATTTATTCTCTGAGTGGAAAGTGATTAATAAAACTGACGGTCGTCTTGCATATAGATGCCCTAGTCCAGACACAATTTGATGTGTGTCAGGAAAATGAGTCATACATCGCAAAATTGATATTTTTCAAATGTTTTTTTACAAGATTACATTATTGGAATGTTCTGATCTTTAGAGGTTATATCACTTATAGCTATATCAATTGATGTATCAAGTTTCAGGGTAATCTATGTGATATATCCTATCGTTTTAAAGGTCCCCATAATATGTGGACTACATTTACTCACTTTACTGTTTATTGACCCCAAGAAATATTGGAAACTTTTTTTTTCACAAACGAAAATATCAAACTTATAATCTAGAAATACTTATTAGATTATTTTACTGTTTACTATCATTGTAATCAGCTTGATCTCCTCTTTTCAATTTTGGTGAAATCTCAAAATCCATGTTGTGCGACTTATGACTCATTTTCCTAAAACGGATCCCATTTGATTGGCATTGTTGCAAACTGTAAACATATCTATTTTGCACAGATACATTTTCACGTACTAAGTATTTGGATGCCTTTTCCCCAGGATTTTAATTTGTGCAACAAGGAAGTCTCACACCTCATTTATGCAGTAATGATACCTTTTGCATAGCATTTTTTTCCACGTACCTACAGAGGTGGGTACGCTAAAATAGCGAAAAAAAAATACTGCATGAATATTGATATGTTTACAGCAAATATTTATAACCATACTACATCTTAATATTTCATAGCATACACGTATATGTTGATTTAGTTGGGAATGTAAATATCTGTATTATCTAGCACTTATTGGACGAGGCGCGTAAGTACAGAACAAGCCGTAGATCAAGTTTTTTGCTGGCGCTTCCAAACTTGCATCGGCAAAGTTGCGTCGGCAAAGTTGTGCCACCAAACTTGCGTCGCCATGACAACGCGCTGGTAATGTACCAGTCCATTACCGTGGTACAAATAATGAATGGCTGTTGGAGCCTCGGTATTGAATACGTGTACAATAATACTAGGTAGGTTTTACAATAGTGAAGACATTGAAATATGGTCATGGTTACTCATAAATGTCTTGTTGTCTTGAAAATACTAGAATTGACATGAATGGAGAAGAATTGAACTAAATGGCTGTCACAAAAATACCAGGAATAATCGGTCTTGTCTCGTAGTCAACCAGGATATAGACATAATTGTCAAGACATTGACGAAAACAATAATATGGAGTCTTCAATATTACTAGAGAAAATAATCAATATGTAGTGATTCACAGTCTCAACATGAATAAACAAGTAAACAAGAACCAATTCCCTGCAAGTCAGTTTATTCTTCAGTCTGTATACCGGCCCTTAAGTCCAGCTACCCGGGGAGGGTAGTGTTCCAAACTACAAGCTACACAAAGGTACCAATAGTTGAACAACAGGGTGTAATACATCATACACAAGGTATAAGAATAGATATGAAGAATACAAGAAACCAATGACTCTAGATATATAATATAGGGAATCCATGTAACATGGTAAGGTAAAATAGAGAATAGTAATTGTAAATGTAAAACACACATGGCCCAAGCGTCGGGCACCTCTATTAGAAAACAGATGAACCAATCCTTAATGGATTGGCTACGCAATGGGATATTGCAGAACTACTACAACTAAATATTACATTTTATATCTGCATAGGAGAATAACATTGAAAGTGACCGTCTCTTACACTTACTTATTGGCGCAAACCGGTTACAACAGGTAACAGTGCCTTTTCTTTTTATCAAGCAATTATTTAGTCAGGTTCGTAAACTCTATCTCTGTGTTAGTTCAACTTTAATTAATATGTTATTTACCATGTAGAACTTAGATATTTTATGATACACCAAACATAACACACAATCATTTTGTCACGAACGATAAATGCCAATATCTCATTATATAACATTATGTAACATTACATAAGGATATGGCATAAATTAACATTAATTATTATATATGGTTATATCACATTACGAATATTATGAATAAACCCACAGACTAGTACAAGTCTAGGTAACTAGTTGAATAATATCTCACTAGGAGTCCACTGAGGACTTACCTGATTATTAAGTAGGTTGACCTAATTAGGTAACACCTGATTGGTAGGTTACATCATTGGCTAACGCTACAGTAGCCTGAGGTAGTATTTACATATCTCCCTCCTATTGGTTTATTATAAGCGACCCCCTGTGGTCAGCTCATGTATATTCATTATGATTGGATAATGTAAATGAAGGTAAATATATGCATGTTGATTGGTTATTAATTACGCATGCGCACGCATGCGCAATAACATGTATGATGATATATAAACCCATGTTTCTCTTAATAAAAGTTATGTCTAAACAGGACAAACCTCTGCTCTTATTATTACCTCATACTAGACTATACTTAGTCTAGACGATCATTAATTATCCATATACATCTCAGGGACTCTAGCTAGCTCTACCATCGACAACGGATCCCTTGGAGAATAGTGATTGTATCAAATGGTGGAGAACCCGGGCATCAATTTATACATTATTGGTGAACACATGAAAATCAATTTCTCAAAACTTCATGAAATGAAACAGCATGACAGTTGTACACTTTATCAGTCATCAGAATATATAAGCATTTATTATCTTGGATATAATTATATTTCATCACAATCTTAACAATGTACCGATCTTCCGGTTTGGACGCTCAACCGCCAATAAAAGCACAACAAGCAATAACCTTGCAGAAAACCAATGTTGTGCTAGTCTAACTCCATCAGCCGGGTTTGGTTGTCCATGGACCGGGTATGGTATTCTTCTGCTTCATTCTGCATAGTCTTAACCAGACTTTTGAGGTCAACCCAAAATTCAGTTTCCATTGCTATCAATGATGCTCACGCTTTAACATAATAGTTAGCTTGGAATCCGCTTATAATAGGCCTAACCACAATATGATATTGCTTATATTGCTAGGTGGCCATGTAAATGCCTTGAAAGTAGATGGATGCCAGTTATACACATTATAAACAATAGGTGGTGCAACTTGAGTGTCAGTATCGGGATATACAAGCTTGTCAACACACAAATCGGTAATCAATAGTTCATTTATCATACAGCCAATGCTGGTCGTGGAATTGCTTCTTGATCTCTTACCACGACCAAACCTTACAACTTCACAACTTATTGCAAATGTTTATTATCCGATTAACGGTACTTCCTACTGTCCATCCCAACTAAGACAACAAAGTATACTATGTACTTAAATGTATTTACAATTCATGAACACATGAAATTTGAGAAGTCTCTCTGCACCATAGTTTTTTTTCTGAGATTCACAAAATTAGAAAACGAATGAACAATGATAATAGTACAATATATAGTAGCTCAAGTGTCCTTTTTCATTTATCTATTATCAGTGAATAAGAACCTTCTGATAATCATTGAACCTTCTAAATGTATTTAACATTCTAAATTCATTTAAGCTTTCAAAATCATTCAACCCTCTAAATCAATTTAACCTTCTGAAATCATTCAATATTCTTAATTCATTTAACGTTCTGAAATTATTGAACCTTCTGAAATCATTCAACCCTCTAAATAAATTTAGCCTTCTGAAATCATTCAACCCTCTAAATTAATTTAACCTTCTGAAATCATTCAACGCTCTAAATTACGTTAACCTTCTGAAATCATTCAACCCTCTAAATTAATTTAACCTTCTGAAATCATTCAACCCTCCAAATTAATTTAACCTTCTGAAATCATTCAACATTCTTAATTTATTTAACCTTCTGAAATCATTCAACCCTCTAAATTAATTTAACCTTCTGAAATCATTCAACCCTCCAAATTAATTTAACCTTCTGAAATCATTCAACATTCTTAATTTATTTAACCTTCTGGAATTATTGAAGCTTCTGAAATCATTCAACATTCTTAATTTATTTAACCTTCTGGAATTATTGAACCTTCTGAAATCATTCAACCCTCTAAATTAATTTAACCTTCTAAAATCATTCAACCCTCCAAATTAATTTAACCTTCTAAAATCATTCAACCCTCTAAATTAATTTAACCTTCTGAAATCATTCAACCCTCTAAATTAATTTAACCTTCTGAAATCATTCAACCTTCTGAAATCATTCAACATTCTTAATTTATTTAACCTTCTGGAATTATTGAACCTTCTGAAATCATTCAACCTTCTAAATTTATTCAACCTTCCAAATGTATTTAACCTTCTGAAAAGGGGGAAGGTAATGTGGCTTCAAACATCTCATCTTCTGACGTCTGATGAACGTTTATCTCTATGTTTGCTTTAGTTTGTTCAACCTCCTCTAAAAGTGCTTCTACCTCGTTACTTATTGAATTGCTCCCAAGATTGATGTTAGTTGTCATGACACTTTAGGAACATTTGTACCTACAAATAAAATTACAACTGATCCTCATTTCAGCATGAAATCGACATATGTTTGGAATGTATTGACCCACCACTTAGCGTACTGGACGCTCAGATCTCAGGTTGGCATGCTAAAAATAGCACAGCAAGGGATGATAGGGGTCAGATTTTCAGAAAATGTACAATTGGCAGCTCAACACATTTAGGAAATTTTGATGAATTAGGCCGAGAAATGCTCAATACTAGGTATATCAGAGTATATTTAGTATTGCATTGATTTAAAGTATCAATTCTGTTATGTTAAAGTGCATTTTGAAGCTCAATTTTGTCTTAAATTTGGATTATTTTGGGGGATTAGTGAAGGCGAATTGTACATTTTCTGAAAATCTGACCCATATAGTCCTTTAACACATACGTTAGCGTAGTGAATTTCATAGGGTGAACTGAATCTCTGTATTAGCTCAGCCAAACAGCTTTTCCACTGATAAAGGATGCTCAACCCTGGCCATAATTCAAGGTCTAATACATTTTTTGTTCCCCTCCCCCAGCCCTCCCTGCCCCCTGCAACCACGCCTCCCCACTGCAACCCTGGCCCTCCAAACATTAGCTCAGTCAAATAACTTTATACGTATGTGTTCATTGCCCTTTTCTACCCTATTTACTTCCTCCCCTACTTCATTAAACTCTAGGTATATCTCAGTCAGTGTTGTATTCTGTCTCAGAGCATTTGCTATAGCTTTCCCTCCCTTAGCGTCTATCATATTACTGCTCATATCTATGCCAGTCAGGGTTGTATTCTCACTCAGTGCCCCAGCTAGGGCTTCTGCTCCCTCATCCCCTAACTCATTAGACCCAAGATCTATGTAAGTCAGTGTCTTGTTTACTCTCAACACCTCAGCAATCGCTTTCCCTCCTTCTTTACCTATGGAATTATACCTCAGAAACATGCAAGAGAGTGTAACATTTATTCCCAGAGCCTCTGCTATTGCTTTCGCCCCCTCATCTCCAACACGGTTATACCCCAGATCTATGGTAGTGAGGGTTGTATTTATTCTGAGTGCCCAAGCTACTGCTGCTGTTCCTTTATCACCTATATGGTTATTCGCTAGATATATGTCAGTGAGTATCTTGTTTACTTTCAGAGCTTCAGCTAGTGCTTTTGCTCCCTCATCTTCTATATCATTTGCGTGCAACTGGACCTTGGTAAGGGTTCTATTTACTGTCAGAGCATCAGCGATAGCTTTGGCTCCCTCATCACCTATCCTGTTATGACGCAATACCAACTGCTTTAGCCAAGGACCAGCTTTACTTATCACAAACATAAAACCCTTGACGTCCAACACGTTAAGTGATTTCTGTGTCAATTTAAATTCACTATTAAATGCATTGCTGAGTTTGCCACTAAGAGTTTCACTTTGGGCTTCATAGGCCATCTGGCACAATTTCAATATTACATCATTTGACATTTCCTCATCTATCATGTTCTGAAATTCTTCCTTGAGGTATGCAGTGTTTGGACCGTCCCCAGAACTAAAGACATGTCTTCTCATTCTGTCCAGTTCTGTGTCTACACCCGAGTCAAATGCTATTCCATACAAGAATAACTGCAACATATTCAGTCTGCCTTCCTCAAATATACCATCTAATACTTGTTTTTGTTCTTCATTGGGAGATTGAAGACATTTAAGTGCAGCAAAAAATTCCTGAATTGACAGGTGAGTGAATTCTAGAATGTCTTTTCTCGTTGTTCCCATCACCACCTCAGTAATCTGAACCAGTCCATGTTTCTGTGCAGCCTGCAAATACCTGATTGACTCCTCTGAATGAACTTGTGGAATAACTTCAAGATCAAAGCATATTTTTGTCAAGTTATTCTCCAGGTTTTCATTACCAAGGGCTCCATAGGCAATGTTAGATAGAACTTTAAATGCTCTAGTAAAAGGCATGCGTTCAGCAAAAGTTGATAATGCTCGTTGGGGATAGGACATTATCAAATAAGCTGTCAGACGAGTGTATGTAGCAATGTCTCTCTCTTGCATTGCTTGGCGGGCTAAGTCCTCACACAGGACTGATGCATAGTATGTTATGGAACATACTGATGTCAATATGGGATTATTTCTCAGTGTCTTGTGTACTGTTTCCCGGTCATTTTCGCAGATGTTTTTATCTATGTACAAGTGAACTTCCTCTGTAGTGAGGCCCATAACCTCAAGGTTCACATCACAGGCTAAGCCATTCAGACCTTCAAAAGGCCGACTTGTGGACACAAGGGTTGCCCTATGCAGTAGCTTCCTCTTCAAAAGGTTTAGAACTAATTCTATAGGGGTTGCCTTAGCTGTTATGTCAGTGATTTCCCGGACATGTTTGAGTCTATTACCAAACTTTGTTAGCTCATCTAAGCCATCAAGGGAAACCAAAATATGTTCTTGCCAATTGTCCATCCAAGCTCTAGGAATACTACAAGGATAGAGACAATTTTCTGTGAGCAATTCATGTAGGGATAATTTGTGATCAAACAACACCAGTCTCCTAATGGGGATTACAATGACATGTGAGTATGTTGATAGACATTTCTCACCGCCCCACCGCCTAGACAGATGCTGGACCATAGTGGTCTTTCCAATTCCGCATCTGCCTTGGATGAGGTAAAATTTAGATGTGTTGGCATCTCTGGCAATTATATCTTCAATGTCCTCACCCATATCTACACTGGGTGAATCAACATTATCTCTATGTTCTCTGTGGGTAAGATATTTCTGATAAGCCAAAGGATGGTCCTCACTCAAGTATGACATTTCACCCTTCAGGTCTGCTTGTTTTAATCTTAATTTTACATAATTCTTCTCTAAATTAATTTCCCTGTCTTCCCTGTCCGGAATGTGACCTTTATTCACTATGAGGTTTCTCTGCTCCTGAATTCTATCCTCTATACATAACATGGCTTCTTCTATGGTTGGATCTCTACCTGTGCATGACTTAAACATTTCTGTATCAATGCCAGCCAGGCAGCTTAGAAAACCTTTGTACAAAGTAAAATCATTTCTGGCCAATCTTCTCTCCATGATTTCACATAACTTAGTGACTTTAGCACGACCCACCGCCAGATCAAGTTGTTCCTGCTCACTGAATATAAAGTATTTCCTCAACAGTTCTAGCACAGTTTCAATATCAAGTGTCTTCACCATGTGGGGCAGATGTTTGCGGAGACTTTCTATACACTTCTTTTCATCCCCTTCTAGGGTTAAACAAATTTGAGGATGAGATGTACTCATACAAGGATTGTTACGGTGAGGAATGAAGTTAGATTCCCCTTGTTTTGAGGGTTCTACAGTAGGACAGGGTTCCACAGGTGAGGACTGTGATGGAGAGTAAGGCCCTGAACACTGAGCTGCTCTATGGGGAGAGGAAGGCCCTGGAACAGAACACTGAGCTGCTCTATGGGCAGAGGATTCATTGCCACTGGTACATTGTTGCCCTGAATGACCAGACACAGGAGCCTTTCCTTTTTTGGATAATCCTTTTCCCATTTTTACTATTTTTGTTGTGTTTCAGCAAAATGTGTCACAAGTCGCAAAATTGATATTTTTCAAAGTGTTTTTCCACCAGATCACATTATTGGAATGTTCTAATTTTTAGGGAGTTTATCACTTATAGCGATATCAATTGATGTATCAAATAACAGTTCTTTTCAAAGCAATGCGTGTCTAATAAATAGTATTAACATTTGATTAATCAGGCCAGTATTACCATATGATCATGCCAATATTAACATATATAATTACATTAGTATCATGCCAGGTTTTACGTATCACACCAATATTAACATATCATCACACCGGTATAGTTGAACATTAATTGCAAAAAGAAATTCATGAATTGCTGAATGTGGAAATGATTTAAACTAATAATGAAATGTTACATCAATGAATATATCTGTCACATCAAGTCCATCGTTCCTGAAGGTACTCAGAGGTTGGTCTTGTATCTTCTCTGGGTTCTGCAACTGTGAGTACGGCATCACCAGACTTTGTCCCCGGAAGAGACCAATGCTAAAATTCAGGAATAGAAAGTCAGAATATAGATTACTGTGCTATAACACGTGGAATCTAGTAAATGGCTTCTTAAAGGTATTCTCAGGTAAAAAAGGTATTCTGAAGTAGACCAGCACTGGTAATAGGGGTAAGATTTTCAGAAAATGTACAATTGGCAGCTCTAAACATTCAGTAAATTCTGCTATTAAACTTGGCTGAAAAATGATGATTACTGGGTATATCTAAGTATATTTGGTATCACATTGATTTAAAGTATTAGTTCTGTTATGTTAAAGTGCATTTTGAAGCGTACTTTTGTCCTAAATGAGCTTATTTGAGAAGATTTGTGAAGGCGAATTGTACACTTTGTGAAAATCTGACCCATGTGTTTATGCAAGAGTTACTCGCCCAGGTTCTTCTAATGCGCGCAGTTTACACAGGACAATAATAAAGAGTACACTCTGTTTGGGAACTACTTAGAGTAAACATCAAAGCGACCCAATGGTAACCCTACGGCAATCCGCTCCATGTAGATCTCAAATAGCGTGTATATATACATAGTAACCTTAAGCTTTGGAGTTAACAGTTTTGCAATAGGGGAGTTGCATGTGCCACTGCGCATGTCTACTGCAGTGCATGCTGGGATGGATTCTGATGAAATTTGACATATAGATATTTAGCAACATTTTTATCGAAAATTGCAAGTATGTTTTCACCAATATCATAGCTTTTATCAATGATCTATGAAAACGAAATGCATGATGGGAAAGATGGAGACTTGTGTTATGGAAACATGTATAACACATGTATATTGACATAAGAACGTTGATAATTATAACATGCTGAACACGACATGTTTTCTGAAGACTTTTTACTGTACCATTAGTCCCATAATTCAATGGGAATCAAGATTCAAAATGGCGGCTATGCAACTCCCCTATTAGTTGTAGCAGTAGTCAAACCGTGTAAAAGCTGGATATTTGGTCATAATTTCAAGAATATCGAGTAACAATTTCTACTTTTTCGTGTCTTTAAAACGCATTATAAAGTTCAAATCAATTTGACATATCTTTAGTGAATTATTTCAATAATATACATGTGTTTATTTAGTGAATAAGAGCGTTATTGATCACATTTAATTGTTTTTTCAAAATACTATAGAAGATTGATGCATCCCAGAAGGCTGGTTATGTTTAAATAAAGGTTTTGTGAAGGTATATGCGGGTGTTCAATGGAAAAAAGATTGGTCGGTGACTTTTTCATGAAACGTTCAGGGATCATTCCTGATAAGAAAGCAAGAAATGGAAAAAAGAGTATATCTTGACGACTTATTTTTGTGTCTACAGCTGCTTGAAAACAACAGTACTTTAGCATTGAAGTCTATGGAAAAATGTGTTTTTTTTTCACGTTTCACTATATTAAAAAAAAATGATCGGTGACTTTTCATAAAAAACCTTCTACACATATGATATAGTTGGTGTATTGTGCTACAGATTTACCAAAGAAAAAATGTAGGTTGACGCAGTTAAAAAATGTTGTGGTCATTTGAAGTTGACTACATCACCACAATTTAGTAATCAAGCTGCATAATAAATGAAAATGAATCTTAAAAAACTTGACTAAAAACTGCTGTAATAAAAATTAACCCTGTAGATATTGAAAATGGTGCACAAATACATCTCAACTTATGATGATGACGAAATATTTCAAAGAAAAAATAGGAGCCGCTATAGGTGGTTTGTGTGTAGACACCCGCATATATCTTTAAAATGATTTAGTTGAGGATTGCTGCCGATCATCTATGAAATGATTTATATACCTGCCTCTCAGCTCCCGTTCCCTCACTGGTGAATGGGTTTTCCTTCCGCAGGTGATAGGACATGTGGTGCCATCTGACGTAATTCAATGCAACTGTCTACTACCTGACGACAAGCAGATCATAGCGGGGATAAGGCGACCCTGACAGAAGATAAATGCAATGATGTGTTACAGGGAAATCACAAAATTAGTATTTTTCGAAGTCATTTATTCCCAGGATCTCTTTATTTTGTAACAATGTTTTTATCTGGTCCTTGAGGTCGCATGAATACATGTACCAGATTCCGAGACTCTGTGTTACATATATGGGCCAGATTTTCAGAAATGTACAATTGCCAGCTCTACATATTTAGGAAATGATCCTAAATTTGGCTGAAAAATTATGAATACTAGGTATATCTGAATATATTTGGTATCGCATTGATTTAAAGTATCAGTTCTGTTATGTTAAATTGCATTTTGAAGCTTATTTTTGTCTTAAATGTGGGTTATTTGAGAGGGTTGGTGAAGATGAATTGTACATTTTCTGAAAATCTGACCCATATCTTAGGTCAATGAAGAGTATCTTACTATTATAATAAATATATAGCTAATCTACAAGTAATTCTCAATCCAAACAAATTGCAAACGTTTTTCGTTTCAAAAATAAAAATAAATAAATGTAATAGTACATGCTTGGATAGATTCACTTCAGACATGATATGTATCTTTATATGTTTCCTAATATATAACATATATATATTCATCGTGCTAACACCTGATTGTATTGTTTACCTAGCAACCTCAGTTCGCGTTCCCGGCAACCAGGCACTCTCTCACCTGGCGCCGAACGCTACGGTCCAGGAAAAATTTACTCTAATGAGATACCATTATATTTGAAAAGAGATCAAGCCGATTCCAATGATAGTAAAAAGTCTAATAATCTAATAAGTGTTTCTAGATTTTAAGTTTGATATTTTCGTTTTTGAAAAAAAAAAGTTTCCAATATTTCTGGGGGTCAATAAACAGTAAAAACAACTAAATGTAGTCCATATGAGGACCTTTAAAACGAAAGGATATATTATATCCATTGTCCTACAATTTGATAGATCGATTGATAGAACTATGAGTGATAAACCCTCCAAAAATTAGAACATTCCAATAATATGATCTTGTGAAAAAAACATTTTGAAAAATATCAATTTTGCGACTTATGACTTATTTTCCTGAAATACATCACATATTGTATTATGACAAGTTCTGTAGGCTATCCAACAATAGGGCAGTTACATGTGCCACTGCGCATGTATGTTACAGTGCATGCTGGGATGGATTCTGTTGAAATCTGACCTACAAAATATTGGCAACATTTTTATCGAAAGTTGCAAGAATATGTTCACCAATATCATGGCCTAATATAAATGATCTATGAAAACCAAATGCATGATGGGAAAGATGGAGGCTTGTGTTAGGGAAACATGGGTATTTACATTGATATTGGTATATTGCCATGGCTATTTACATTGGTATTTACCAATAAATATTCCATGCTGAACATGGCATGTTTTTGTAATAGATTTTACACTGTATACATTAGTTCGATATTTCCATGCGAATAAGTATTCAAAATGGCGTCTATGCAAGTCCCCTACTATAAACCGTTCATTCCTTATACATCCTCAGTCCTTTTTTATCTATGGATGGGTCAGATTGTCTGGAAATGTACAATTGGAAGCCCTACACATTTAGTAAATTAGGCTAAATTAGGCTGCAAAGTGATAAATACAAGTACATATCTGAGTATATTTTGTATTATGTTGTTTACAAATATCTGTTCTGCTATATTAAACTGTATTTTGAAGCTCATTTCTGTCTTAAATTTAGGTTATTTGAGAGCATTGGTGAAGATGAATTGTACATTTTCGGACGATCGGACCCGGTGTAACAGTTCTAAACTACCCCCCGATCTAATGTACCCCCCCGGTAATTTAGACCTCAGGTTTAAATGACCCCCTGTAGGTTCAAATTACCCCCCTTTGTTTCTTTTGATAATCTTGAATTTTGTAAATTCTATTGATTCCATTACTTGCCTCAAATTAAGATTATGCTACAACCCACATTTAAAATTGAATTGGACTATTGTAGATTGGAAATTACGATTTTTGCTCTATGTAATGCCTATAATAGAATTGTCACTATTATAATATTATGTCAATAATTTAATATCTAATAAAATGCTACAAGATGTGGTGAGAACAGCACTCTGTGTAATTCATATCCTGAATTAAATACTTTTCTCAGATCACAATAATTCATTACTAAAATCTATTCAGTTCTGATTATTATAGGTATGTACTATTACTTTTATTGTCATAATTTAAAGAATTAATGTTTCGATCAGTGCTTGGTTATTTTCAAATATTTGGGGTATATTAGACCTAGGTTTAGTTTCCCCCTTTGGGGTACTTTGAACCTGGTGGCGGTACATTTGACCTAGGTCTATTTTACCCCCGGGGGGTACATTAAAACTGGAGGGGGTATATCCAACCTAGGTCTAAAGTACCCCCGGGGGTATATTGGACCTAGGTCAAATGTACCCCCGGTACATTAGACCTAGGTTAGTTATACCGGGGGGTACATCTGATGGGGGGTACATTAGAACTGCTACACCTGTAATTAACATATATATATATATATATATATACATCGTATTTTTATTCTGATTCCATCAAAAACAGTTACATCGTTCAGAATCTGGTTCGCAGCCTCTACCTATGTAGGTTTTCCTGGGACGACCAGCTAGTTCATTATAAGATTAATTTACCTTTTCACGAACATTATTGATGTGCACTTGTTACATATCAGGATCATTATCAACAATACAATATATCAATGTGAAAAGTGAAGAATTGAAATCCCCATCCCCCACCCGGCTCATCAGTAATTAACCTTTATTTATAAGGTTAAACGTACATTATCATTATTGTTGTCCTCAATATTCTTTATCATCGACATAACTATTATTATTGTTCATTGTTCATTGTCCTTGCTGTGTCGATATTATAGGTTTATTTCCTAGACATTCGGCTATCCCTACTATAATTATCTACATTTCTGCTCTCTGCCTAAGGTTTAGAACTGTATGAATAGTTAGGGCCCCCTTCAGTCAATGGTGGGTGAAACTGACAGAAAATGTACAATTCATCTTTACCATTCCACAAATATTAAACCCAAAATTACGACAAAAACTCGGTTCAAAATTCGGTCAACATATATAATATCAAATATACACAGATATACAAATTATTGACCATTTTTCAGTCTAATTTAACAGAATTTACTGAATGTGTAAATCTGCCGATTGTACATTATCTGAAGATATGATCCTATTGCCCCATACTCAAACCAATGCAAGGAAACACCATGGACACATCTAGTCGGGTAACCAACCGCCCCCAGATTGATAGAGCAAAATGTATATAAATCTAAATCTATTACAATGGCTTAGAATGTCCAAACATAACCAGATAGTTTATATCAAAGCAATCGTAATGTACTCACCACTTTAGGGACCAACTGTGTCGTGGGCTGAATAACAAGAGTAGTGTGTGTGTTGGGTGCAGGGTGAGGGTGGATAATGTAGCGTGGGAACACTTTACCCCTGCTATATATGGGTCAGATTCTCAGAATATGTACAATTGGCAGGTCTACACATTTAGGAAATTCTGCTAAATTAGGCTACAAAAATGGAGAATACCGGGTATATCTGAGTGTATTTGGTATCACATTGATTTAAAGTATCAGTTCGGTTATCTTAAACTGCATTTTGAAGCTGATTTATGTCTTAAATGTGGGTTATTTGAGGGGATTGGTGAAGGTGAATTATGCATGATCTGAAGATCTGACCCATTCACCAATGGGGCGTTTGGAAGGAGAGGGGTGGATGGGTGGGGGGGGGGGGGGCGTGATGTTAATTCACTCCAACATTTGGTGCATGACGGCCAAGCATGGGGCCAGGGTGTTAGAAAATGTACAATCATTAGCTCTAGAAACTTTGCAACATATTGCAAATTAGAGTGGCATATTTCAAATGCTATGCATATATATTTGGCATTCTGTTGATTACAAGTATATATGTATCTTTCTTTTTTTTAAAACGTAAATTTGAACGTACTTTTTCTCTTAGATTTGGATTATTTGAGAGGATTGGGGAAGGTGAATTGTACATTTTTAGGAAGTTTCACCCATGTGGCGGTGGATTTATATATTGTGGATATTATATGGGTCAGCTTTTCAGAAAATGTACAATTGGCAGCTCTACACATTGAGGAAATCCTGCCTAATTTTGCTGAAAAATGGTGAATAGCGTATATAGTAACATAGTTACATAGTAACATGCACTATACATTTGGTGATTATATATAGTTAGTATAATAAAGTTCAAAATGCAGTTCAACCTAACTAAACAGATTGCTAGAATCAATGCAATGCCGAATGTAGTCAAATTTACCTAGTATTGACCAAATCTCAGCCTAATTTAACAGATTTTACTAAATATGTACAGCTGCCAATTGTACATTGTTTGAAATTCTGACCCAAATAGACTTATTAGACAATATCTATATATAGTTACATAGCATCATTTTAAGTCAGATCAAGTAGTTCCCTAAAACTACACCAGGCGGCTCCACATGCCTGACAGCGGTAGTGACCTTGTGGTCTTATCTCACAGACGTTATTCCTGGGACATCAATCTTTCGAGATTCCTCGTTAAAATACAATGTAAACTTTGCAAAAGAAGGATGGGAGACCTCCCGCCAGCTGGAGAATCCCTTCTCATTGCAATCGCTGATCGAATAAAAGTTTCTAAATTTTAATCGCAATCATTTCTGCGATCATATGGATCAAGTCTCCAGGAAAGGTAAAATTGGCCTTCACCAATCCTCTCGAATAACAGAAACTTAAGGCAAAAATTAGGTTCAACATACAGTTCAACATAACCAGAGAGATTTATTGAATGAATACAATACAGAATACACTCAGGTATACTCAGTATTTATCAATTTGCACTCTAAATTAGCAGAATTTGAAAGATGTGTAGAACTGTAGACTGTACATTTTCTGAACATCTGACCCATACATGTTTGAGGCGTCAGGTGTTACCAACATTATTTGGTCTTTTTCTGTGACATAGAGATACAGAATTAAAATACAAATGGACGGAATTATGTTTAAACTGAGATACCATATATATGTCTACCTATATGACGAAGGCCTATGGGTATACATGGGTCAGATTTTCCGAAAATGTACAATTAACAGATCTACACATTTAGTAAATTCTGCTAAATTAGGCTGCAATTTGGTCAATACTTGGTAAATTCGAGTATATTCGGCATTGCATTGATTCCGGCAATCTGTTTGGTTAGGATGAACTGTATTTTGAACTTTATTTTCGTCTGAAATTTGGGTTATTTGAGAAGATTGGTGAATTGTACATTTTCTGAAAATCTGACCCACATATCACCTGTACCGGAAGTGTCAACCCGTGACCTTGGCGGCAATCACCTAGCGACGGCTAGGCTACACATGTCATATTGCTCTGGCGCTGCAGACGTGAACATGTCTTCGGACAATATGATTAATTTGATTGATTGATTGATATGATTGATTCGTCTGGTTTTAGCAGCATTTATCGTGGTATTTTTGTTATAAATAATTACGATCTTTGTGTCTTTACTGAGTAGGCCTATATTCATGTCACAATGATGGGGAAATGGACTAATCATGTCAGGTAGTATCTAAACAGCAATAGAGACTTCAGAGTTTAGAGAAATTTGGTCAATAATCTGCGTGTTGTAATACATTTTAGGTTTCGATTTTCTCCAGGTACGTTCCTTTGTCGCCCAGTCTCTTGTAAATGTGATCTGTTTTAGGAGGATGAGCCATGAGTCGCAAAAAATGGATTTTGAGATATCATCATATTTGAAAAGAGGAGATCAAGCTGATTCTAATGATAGTAAACACTAGGGTACCTAATAAGTGATTTAATATTTCATGTTTGATATTTTTATTTTTGAAAAAAAAAGTTTGCTATGTTTTTGGATGGGTAATTACCAGTAAAGTAACTGAATATACTCCATAAGAATGCCTTCAAAACGCAAGGATAAATTCAATACCATTTACCGAAATTTGATACATGGATTTATATGACAATAAGTAATAAGTCGCCGAAAGATCAGAACATTTGAATAAAGTGATCTTGTGAAAAAAACACTTTGACAAATATCAATTTTGCGACTTATGAATCATTCTCCTGAAATATATTACATATATATATATATGATATCATTTAAACTTTATTTTTTCCATTTTTTTCTCCGGGTAGAAATGAACAATGAGCCAGGGTCAGTTAACGGCGGTTTTCTATAACTCATATGAAGACAAACACAAGTTTGAGTAATTTCATTATTTATTTTTTATATTCAAAAATGTGTATTCAGTTAGAACAAGCATTATGCAATTACATTATTCTTAAATCACAGAACATAAATTATATGCTAATGTTGAAAATATATTATAGAAAAACACCAAAATATCAAATCGTTATATCTCAGGTGGTCGGCGCCATTTAAGTTAAAGAAAAGAAGACCCTGAGGAATATATGAAATATCAAACATGATTAATACAGCCCAACAGCTTTCCAATATCAGATAACCATCTTCTATTTTGATTTTCACTGTCCAATTGTTGAGACAGCAAAAAAGATACACAACAATTGTAATCTTGCATTTCAATACAAACTATTACACAAAATCCTATGGCCAACATATTATGCATCGTTATCCTATGATTTGCAGTAATTAATATGGAATTTACACAGAAATATGAGTCACAAGTCGAACAAATGGATTTTGAGAAATCATATTAGGTCTATCTTCTAGAGTTTTACTGCAAAGACATAATCTTAGTGATATTTTCTGACGTCATCAATGACGGGAATTTCGACCAATAACAGACACGCTTACATTGCGGTTATTCTAACTCTTGATACAACGCGTACAAAAAGGAACAAATTATTAAATGGGCCTATTCTTCCCGCTAAAAGTGAATAAGCCATTCAGTCGGGGTATAAAAGCCCTGTAGAACCCTTGCCTGAACCCATTACCTGCAATGCCTATTTGAACAATTAGGCGAGTTAGAGGGTTTAGTGGATTAATTTTGGTAAGACGATCAATTGAGGTTATGTTGATTTGTTTTGCAATGGTGCTAGATTTCCTGGCAAGTGTTGGATCAATGGGAGGACCTTCATCAGAGGATCGTGATATCAAACGTGCACTCTGGTATTGATAGAGCATGATTTCTAGGGAAAATATAGCACGTTACAAAATGATAGAGCACTGCATCAGGAGGACCGATGGAGAGATGGGGAAAGATGGGGAAAGGGATAGAATGGGACGCAATGGTAATGACGCAATGGTAATTAAGAGTAATTAAGAGTAAAACATGAACAAAACTATTCACCTACTTGTGACTATTATGACCCGTAAAAAGGATGTTTTATGTAATCATACATAATGATAAGTTGTTCTTTTATCCTGTAATAAGGCTCTCATTGGACTGACCATGATTTAAGAACATAAGGGTGAAATCACCAGAAAATGTACAATTCACATTCACCAATCCTCCCAAATAACCCAAATTTAAGACAAAAATCAGGTTCAAAATACAGTTCAGCATAACCTAACAGATTGTTTGAATCAAGGCAAAACTAAATATACCCAGATATACCTAGTGTTGATGATTTTTTCATTTAACTTAATATGCCAATTGTACATTTTCTGAAAATCTGACCCATCCATGTGATTGATGGGTGTATTTACTCTCAGCTACTCAGCGTCTGCTTTCCTTCCCCCCTTTGCTCCCTCAGCCCCTATACTATTGTTCCTCAGATCTATGGTAGTGAGTGATCTATTCACTCTGAGAGCTTCCCCTAACACCTTTGCTCCCTCAGCCCCTATATTATTGCTGTGCAGAAATATGTGAGTGAGTGATGTATTCACTCTGAGAGCTTCCCCTAACACCTTTGCTCCCTCATCCCCTATACTATTGTTGTTCAGATATATGTCAGTAAGTGATGTATTCACTCTGAGTGCTTCCCCTATCACTATTGCTCCCTCAGCCCCTATATTATTGTTCCCCAGATTTATGTGAGTAAGTGATGTATTCACTCTGAGTGCTTCCCCTATCACTATTGCTCCCTCATCCCCTATACTATTGTTGTTCAGACCTATGCCAGTGAGGGATGTATTCACTCTGAGTGCTTCCCCTATCACTATTGCTCCCTCAGCCCCTATATTATTGTTGTCCAGACCTATGTTAGTGAGGGATGTATTCACTCTGAGTGCTTCCCCTATCACTATTGCTCCCTCAGCCCCTATACTATTGTTGTTCAGACCTATGCCAGTGAGGGATGTATTCACTCTGAGTGCTTCCCCTAACGCCTTTGCTCCCTCATCCCCTATACTATTGTATCTCAGACCTATGGTAGTGAGGGATGTATTCACTCTGAGAGCTTCCCCTATCACTATTGCTCCCTCATCCCCTATACTATTGTTAGCCAGATATATGTTAGTGAGGGATGTATTCACTCTGAGTGCTTCCCCTAACGCCTTTGCTCCCTCATCCCCTATACTATTGTTGTCCAGATATATGGAAGGGAGGGATGTATTCACTCTGAGAGCTTCCCCTATCACCTTTGCTCCCTCAGCCCCTATACTATTGTTAGCCAGATATATGTCAGTAAGTGATGTATTCACTCTGAGAGCTTCCCCTAACGCCTTTGCACCCTTAGTCCCTATACTATTGTTAGCCAGACCTATGGAAGTAAGTGATGTATTCACTCTGAGTGCTTCCCCTATCACTATTGCTCCCTCAGCCCCTATATTATTGTTAGCCAGATCTACGTCAGTGAGTGATGTATTCACTCTGAGGGCTTCCCCTATCACTATTGCTCCCTCATCCCCTATACTATTGTTAGCCAGATCTATGGAAGTGAGTGATGTATTCACTCTGAGAGCTTCCCTTATCACCTTTGCTCCCTCAGCCCCTATATTATTGTTCCCCAGATATATGTTAGAAAGTGATGTATTTACACCCAGAGCCTCCCCTATCACATTTGCACCCTCATCCCCTAGATTATTGTACTTCAGATCAATGTGAGTAAATGATGTATTTACTCTTAGAGCCTCAGCAATAGTATGTGCACCCTCACTATCTATGCTGTTTACACTTAGATCCAAATCTGTCAGTCCAACCCCAGCATTTCTTACAACAAACATCAGAGCCTTGACATCCAAGACATTTAGATTTTCATTTTTCATTTGGAATTTCCCATGTTTAGAGATGACATTGGTGATTTGGCAGCTAAGGGAAGCACTCTGAGCTTCATAGGCCATCTGGCACAATTTGAAAATTACCTCATTGGACATATCCTCACATATCTTACTCTTGAAATTATCCTTGATGTATGTAGTGTTTAGATTCTCCCCAGAACTGAAGATGTGTCTTTTCATTCTGTCCAGTTCTGTGTCTGCACCAGAGTCAAATGCTATTCCATACAAGAATAACTGCAACATATTCAGTCTGCCTTCCTCAAAGATCCCATCTAATACATGTTTTTGTTCTTCACTAGATAATTGAAGACATCTAAGTGCAGCAAACATTTCCTGGATTGATAGGTGAGGAAATTCCAAGATGGATTTTTTTGTTCTTCCCATGACCACATCTGTAATCTGGACAAGTCCATGTTTCTGTGCGGCATGCAAACATTTGCTAGTCTCTTCTGAATGGATTTCTGGAATTAGGTCAAGGTCAAAACAGATTTTTGTCAGTTTATTTTCCTGTTTCTCATTACTGAGAGCCTCATAAGCAATATCTGATAGAACTTTAAAGGCTCTATTAAAAGGCATGCGTTCAGCCAAAGTTGCTAACATTCGTTTGGGATAGGACATTATTAGATAAGCTGTTAAACGGGTGTACGTGGCAATGTCTCTATCTTGCACCGCTTGGTGTGCTAAATCTTCACACAGGACTGATGCATAATATGTTATTGAGCATATTGAGGTTAATATTGGGTTATTTCTGAATACCTCATGTACCCGTCTCTGGTCATCCTCATGGATGTTTTTATCTATGTAGGAATGGATCTGATCTGGGGTGAGGCCCATTACCTCCAGATTCTTGTCTGAGGCTAATAAACTCAGACCTTCAAATGGCCTGCTTGTGCATACAACTGTGGCCCCAGGCAGTAGATTTCTCTTTAACACATTGAGAACCAAATCCATTGGGGTTGCCTTTGTATTTATATCAGTGATTTTTCTTACTGCTTTGAGTCTCTTACCAAACTCAGTGAGCTCATCTAAGCCATCAAGGCACACCAAAATATGCTTCTGCCAATTCTCCAACCAAGCTCTAGGAATACTACAAGGATAGAGTGAATTCTCTGTGAGCAATTCATGGGGGGATAATTTGTCATCAAACAATACAAGTCTCCTTATCGGGATCACAATGACATGTGAGTATGTTGATAGACATTTCTCCTCACCCCAACGCCTAGACAGATGCTGGACCATAGTGGTCTTTCCAATGCCGCATCTGCCGTGGATGAGGTAAAATTGAGATGTGTTAGCATCTCCGGCAATTACAGCTTCAATATTATCACTGCTATCATCAGGGACAATATGATATGGTTTGAGGTTTTCATAGATAATATCATTCTCAGCACCTGTAGTGTAGTCATGATCCATCACAATCCTATCTTCAAATTCTTTGGTACTTTTACTATGTTCTCTATGGGAGAGATATTTCTGATATGCCAAGGGGTGATGATCACTCAAGTAAGGAATTTCATCTTTCTGATCAGTCTGTTTTAGTCGCAATTTTACATAATCTTTCTCTAAATTGATTTTCCGATCCTCCCTGTCAGGAATGTGGCCTTCATTCATTATAACATTTCTAAGGACCTGAATTCTATCCTCTATACATGACATGGCTTCTTCCAAGGTTGGATTTCTCTCTGTGCATGATTTAAACATTTCTGTATCAATGCCAGCCAGGCAGTTTAGAAAACCTTTGTACAAAGTAAGATCATTTCTAGCCAATCTTCTCTCCATGATTTCACATAACTTAGTGACTTTAGCACGACCCACAGCCAGACCAAGTTGTTCCTGCTCACTGAATATGAAGTGTTTCCTCAACAGTTCTAGCACAGTCTCAATATCAAGTGTCTTCACCATGTGGGGCAGATGCTTGCGGAGGCTTTCTGTACACTCCTTCACATTTAGCTGGGTATCTTGAGACTCAGAATAAGCTTTGGTTTGAAGAGGAATGGAAAGTGGGGAACTAGTGGTAGAGGTTTCAGAAGGTAAGGGAGGCAAGGGTCGATCAAGATGAAACAATTGTTCATGGGACAAGGGTTCTACTTGGGGCAAGGGTTCTACTTGGGTCAAGGGTTCTACATTAGGCAAGGGTTCTACATCTGCCAAGGGTTTTACATCAGGCAATGGTTCTACATCAGACAATGGTTCTCCATCTGCCAAGGGTTGTACATCAGGCAAGGGTTTTACATGAGGCACAGGTTCTACATGGGGCAAGGGTTTTACATCAGGCAAGGGTTTTACATGAGGCAAGGGTTTTACATCAGGCAAGGGTTGTACATGGGGCAAGGGTTTTACATGAGGCACAGGTTCTACATGGGGCAAGGGTTTTACATGAGGCACAGGTTCTACATGGGGCAAGGGTTCTACATCAGGCAAGGGTTTTACATCAGGCAAGGGTTGTACATGGGGCAAGGGTTTTACATGAGGCACAGGTTCTACATGGGGCAAGGGTTTTACATGAGGCACAGGTTCTACATGGGGCAAGGGTTTTACATGAGGCACAGGTTCTACATGGGGCAAGGGTTCTACATCAGGCAAGGGTTCTACATCAGGCAAGGGTTGTACATGGGGCAAGGGTTTTACATGAGGCACAGGTTCTACATGGGGCAAGGGTTCTACATCAGGCAAGGGTTGTACATGGGGCAAGGGTTTTACATGAGGCACAGGTTCTACATGGGGCAAGGGTTCTACATCAGGCAAGGGTTTTACATGAGGCAATGGTTCTACATCAGGCAAGGGTTCTACATCAGGCAAGGGTTTTACATGGGGCAAGGGTTGTACATGAGGCAAGGGTTTTACATGGGGCAAGGGTTCTACATGAGGCACAGGTTCTACATGGGGCAAGGGTTCTACATCAGGCAAGGGTTGTACATGGGGCAAGGGTTCTACATGAGGCAAGGGTTTTACATGGGGCAAGGGTTCTACATGGGGCAAGGGTTCTACATGAGGCAAGGGTTTTACATGGGGCAAGGGTTCTACATCAGGCAAAGCTTGTGCTCGGGGCAAGGGTTCTACCTCAGGCAAATGTTCTCCATAGGACAAGGGTTCCACCACTGGGGATATTTTACTTCCTTGCCTTTTTGAAAAAGAGATGTTCTCTCTTCTCTTGGAAAAGCAACATCCCATTTTGCTGATTAAATTGAAGTATTTATGTGGTGTTAAATGTTGTGACACCTGAATTCGCACCTATATAGCACAAGACCTATGCAACATCATAACTTAACAGAACTCTTCCCTTGGTAAATTGATATGAAACACCCAGATCTTAAAAATGTACATGCTTTTGAAAGCAACAATAACTAGTATGGTCTAAAACTTCTCTGACCAATGCAAGTGTTAATTTAAATGGGTTTTCATCAATTATGATCGATGTACATAGGAATGTTTGGTATTGAATGATGTTCAAGGATGAATAAGATGTAATCGGTTGAACTTCCCTCCTGACTGAAGGTGGAAGGTGGAAATGATCTTAAAAGAAGTTAAGGTCACATATTTTTTTGTATCTCCTTTTCTGCAAGTTTAATTCATTAACTCGCTGAATAATCTCACAAGCTGTTTATCAGTTAATTTCTGATGATCTTTTTCTCTGACAGATTATAATCATCATTGGATTGAATAAATTCTTGATTTCTGAGACTGCTCAAAATGATTAAAGTTCAAGATTAAAGAACTGAAAATAAAGGTTGTCTAGGTCATGATCTCTTTCTCTGACAGATTATAATTATGATTAAATTCGTGATTTCTGAAACTGCTCAAAAGGACCAAAGTTATAGAACTTAATAAAAAGGTTGCTTAGGTTTCCCAACATGTACTGATGGTTGCAAAGGATACACAATGTCTAATCCTGTAGCTTAGTCTTTAGTCCTGCGTCTAGTATGGCTGCCACTGTATGAAAACGGACTGAAAGGAAGCAACACATTAGTTAAGTATTTTAGTATACCTTTGTAATATGTCTATATAGATGAAATTAGGAAATTGCTGTGCTCTAACTAACTGTATATGAAGAGATGAATAAAAATTCCATGATAATAATAATAATAATTACATATAATAAAGGATAAATGACCAACATTGAGATATTTCTGATTTGTGAAAATCTTTATCAGTAATTGCACGAAAGTGCAACCAATGGCTTAGCTTGTAAAAATGATCTATAATAAACAAATGCATGATAGCAAAGGAACATGAATATTGACATTGGACGATTTATGAATAATCCACGCTGAAAATGTAGTGTTTTCTATAGCGTTTGCAGTGACATGCACCTCCTGCAATTCCATGCAAAGCAAAATTAAAAGAGTCCCACTTTAACCCAAGGCCTGAGAAACAATTAGATTTATGATTAGGTCTGATGAATAAGAATATGTCCATAACATTGACATATAGTTAATTGATCAAGAATATCATACCATTTAATATGAACTTACTGGTTTACTTTCTCTTCACTTTGGTCCCCTCTTCCCCTCTGCGGATCTCGGTGCCTGTGGAGTGGTTGTGGTCAGCCCCTGCAACACAAACTTCACTGGTCAGTGGCTAGTCATGCTGGCATCTCCATAACGGTCAGATTTACAGAAAATGTACAATTGGACTTCATCGATCCTCTCAAAAAACCCACATTTCAGACAAAAATGAGCTTTAAAATGCAGTTTAACATAACGGAACTGATGCTTTAAATCAAAGAAATACTAAATATACTCAGATATTCCTGGTATTCTTCATTTTTCAGCCTAATTTAGCAGAACTTCCTAAATAAGTAGAGCAGCCAATTGTACATTTTCTCAAGATTTGACCCATATGCAGTTGATATATAAGACCTGAGAAGTGTTGTGATTTCATCAGGCAATGCTAGAAAACATCCACAGTGGATATAGCGTCTTCTCAATTGAAGTGATATTAAATGTATTATTGGCGTTTAACCAAATAATTAAAATAAATCATAATGGGCGTAGGCTATACACAATACAACAAAGTGAAATCAAGCCATTGAATAACTTGATCTATATTTCACTACTGGAATCCGTCCCTCACCTGCTGGATAACAAGCTAGATAAACAGAATGACATAGGCTATTGATTCGATGAAATGACATCAATAATTAATGATTGACATTAAATGTGATGTGTTTCAGGAAAATGAGTCACAAGGCGCAAAATTGATATTTTTCAAAGTGTTTTCTTCACAAGATCTCTTCATTGAAATGTTCTGATCTTTACAGGGTTTAGCACTTATAGTCATATGAATCCAGTAAAAAAAATTTGGGACATTGTATTAAGTATATCCTTGCGTTTTGAAGGCCTTCATATGGAGTATATTTAGTTACTTCACTGGTAATTACCTCTCCAGAAACATTGCTTCTTTTTTTTTTCAAAAAAAGAAATATCAAATTTGAAATATAGAAATACTTATTAGGTGCCCCAGTGTTTACTACCATTGGAATCACCTTGATCTCTTTTCAAATATGGTGACATCTCAAAATCCATATTTTTCGACTTATGACGCATTTTCCTAAAACGAATCACAAATCATATAGAGCTACCCAGATGTGCAAACCATGTTTCTTGTGTATGTCAGAAGACATTACATCATGATGTTAGCGAGAGCCAGTGCATTGCCACATGCTACAGAATAACCCTCTTGGACATCAGAACCTTGTTGTTATCAGGAACTTTATTAAGTAGTGTTTATTTACTGGATGAATAAGATATGAATTCACCAATAGGAGAGTTGCATGTCTCACTGCGCATGTCTACAGCAGTGCATGCTGGGACGGATTCTGACATATAAATATCTAGCAACATTTTTATCGAAAATTGCAAAATTTTTTTGGCCAATACCATAGCTTGTAAAATGATGTATGAAAACCAAATGCATGATGGGAAAGATGGGAACCTATGTATTGGAAACATGTATAACACATGGATATTGACATTAGCACATTGATAGATATTCCATGCTGAACGTGGCATACTTTCTATAGGTTTTATACAGTACCATTAGTCCCATAATTCCATGGGAATCAAGATTCAAGATGGCGGCTATGCAAATCCCCTATTGCAGATAGATTCAGGCGCCCTCTTGTCTTCGCAATGTATCCATGGTCATATGGGATGAACGTAATTCCAGGGGTACGGGTATCTAAAATAGAGCACAGCAATTTCCTATAATTCTCTTAAGATGAATATGTATATAAATGATATATTATAAGAAGATGAGCTTATAATGTGTATGATTGGAATATACATGTGTGTAAGGTAATACAGTATGTATGTTTCTGTATTGAACTATATATTATTAAATTATTAAGTTGATAAGTAATATTTTTCCAATGATGAATGAGATAGATCACATTTCCAGTGAAAGTGTTTTTTATATCAGTTGTTAAAAAAGCCAATAAGGAGTTAACGAACAGCTGTCATATGTGATGTGTTTCAGGAAAATGAGTCATATGTCGCAAAAAATATATTTCTAAAAGTATTTTTGTTACAAGATTGCCTTATTGGAATGTTCTGATTTTCGGTGAGTATATCATTTATGGTTGTATCAACCGATGTATCAAATTTCAGGACAATGTATATTATATATCTTTTCGTTTTAAAGATCCACATATGGAGTATATCAGTTACTATACTGGTTATTGCCTCCCAGAAATATTACGAACTTTTTTGTCAAAAATGAAAATATCAAACTTAAAAACTAGAAATACTTATTGGATTATTAGACTGTTTACTATCATTGGAATCGGCTTGATCTCATCTTTTCAAATATAATGGAATCTCAAAATTTATTTTTTGCGACTTATGACTCATTTTCCTGAAACGGATCACATATTGTATTACTGTTTCATCCATTGAACTACTTATTAACCTGTGTACCACCAAATAGAACAAAACCTCACTTTTGGGTTTATTTGTAAGACATCTACTCCTTACAGAGAATACTCCTTTCGCCATATAAACATTTATTCTATTTTTATAGTTCTGCTACTTTGTACGATAATATTGTATTAGTGATATAAAAATAAAGATATGGGTCAGATCTTCGGAAAATGTATAATTGGTAGCTTAACAAGTTTTAGGAACTTTTGCTAAATTAGGCTGACAAATCGTCAACACTAGGTATATCTGAGTTTATTACACACGCAGTGCTCTGAAAACAACGTGTCTAGAGTGATTTACGCATTGTGCGTATTTCACTAGTGATTTACATGGGGTTGTCATGACAACCAATCTGCTTTTTTACTAAGATTACCCGTAAAATTCAAATTCATGACTCATTTTTTTTCTATTTTCATGATTGAAAGCATGCATAATAAATCTGTTAACTAACTCGTTGGTTTCAGTCACTTAGAATATTGAGCTTGTTGCTAAGCAACTCGTGCAATATTCACGCTCCTTCAACCAACTCGTTAGTTAACCTGTATATATTTAGTATTGACTTGATTCTAACGATCTGTTAGGTTATGGTCAATTGTACTTGGAACATGATTTTTTTCTTTGAATTTGAGTTATTTGAGAGGATTGGTGAGGGTGAACTGTACATTCCCTGGCAATTTCACCCATATATTATAACCACAGCAGTAGAATAGTGACAAGTCTGAGTAAATGGGTCAGATTTTCAGAAAATGTACAATTGGCAGCTGTATGCATTTAATATTATTATTCTGCTAAATTAGGCTGGAATTTGGTTGTCATGACAAGGGACGGGCTTAAATGATTTAATTGGTTAAAACAGCCACAAGCGTCAGAACTGTAAAGATTTCCTTATCCTATTCTTGTTTTATATACACTTGCTTATTGTACAATGTATGGGTGTCTGTCACAGGGCACATAATGTATAACTATGTATTCTCTCATCACAAGGCATACAAAGCCAAAAGCCATGATTTATCATGTTAAACTTAGCTACAGTAATTTCAAACTGAACGGTATAACTTTTGTTTTTCCAGCGACTTGTTATGTCATATTCTTCCTATGACTTTTACTGTATCATAATTATAAGGGCACACCCGGAAGATCTGGTTTCCAGAAGGTGCTAGCCATATTTCTGTCATGTTATTATGGAAATAAAAACGAATATATATATATATATATATAATTTGGTCAATACTAGTTAAATTTGAGTATATTCGGTATAACATTGATACTATCAATATGTCTGGTTAGGTTGAACTGTATTTTGAAACTTTTTTTTCGTCTGTAATTTCTACGGCCCATATGGGTAAAATCACCAGAAAATGTACAATTCACCTTCACCAATCCTCTCAAATAGCCCAAATTCAAGAGAAAAGCGACATTGAAAATACAGTTTAACACAATGAAGGTTTTATCAATACAATGCCAAAGGTAACTATTCTTATTTTGTCAGTCTAATTTAGCAGAAGTTACCAAATTTGTAGACCTACTGAATGTGCGTTTTCTGAAAATATACATTTAGAACCTGATAATCCTAAATTGAGATTCTTAACTGAATGAAGATTGTATGAGACACTTTTAGTTGATGTGAATTGATTTAATGTGGTAATTTCTATAGGCTCTCCTGCTACCTCGAGTAAGTGGGATAATTTCATCTTAACAACCTGTATAGTATGTGAATTGTCGATTTCGTAGCTAAATAGGTAAAGAGATTATAACTAGGCAACGCTCGAAATACGTTGTCGAACGACAATTGCGTTTTTTTGTAATTTATCATTGTCTGTAACTTAATGATTTGGCCTGTAAATGAAATAAAAAAAAACAAAAGAAACTCGCCCCACAACCATATCCTGATACGCTTGCCGCTCCATCCTCTCATACATTCCCCCAATAACTGGTGCATGAGAATTAGACTTGTGCATGTGTGTATCATTATAACAAACTAAATTGTACAAAAGAAATAAAATCAATCTATAACATTTGTTAAAAGAGATTTAAAAGTCATTTGTCCCTATTTCTGCGGATTTGTGGCATAGTTTTCACTACAAGACTTCAATAAATATTCACTTTATTATTTACAGGAGTCAAGTAGTTGTATACTTTCTGCATCATTGCCCCCACTGGGGGAGTCTCAAGCCACTCTACAAGCCAGAGATCGATCACGGGATGGCCACGTGGACAAGTGGGTCAGATTTTCAGAAAATGTACAATTCACCTTAAGCAATCCTCTCAAATAACTAACATTTAAGACAAAATTGATTTTCAAAATGCAGTTCAATATAACAGAACTGATATTTAAATTAATGTGATACCAAAAATACCGAGTATTCATCATTTTTCAGCCCAATTTAGCAGAACTTCCTATTAAGAGGAGCAGCTAATTGTACATTTTCTGAAAATCTGAACCAAGGACTGACAATGATACAGTAAGACAGATTTGAGTGGGAGGCGGAGTCTATTCATCAACACTTGGTATTTCCACAAAAAAAACACTTGGTATTTCCCATAATTATCTGTTGCCGCCATGACAGATACTGATCGAGAAGTATGGACAGCGTATAGAATATTGCGAGCACAGTTAAAAAAAGTTGAGGAAAATCCTACAGCTAATGCTCTTAGTAACTGGGGGGAGAGAGAAATAGAAAGGGAGAGAGAGACAAAGAGAAAGTGGGCAAAGGAGAGGGAGGGGGAAACAAAGGGAGAGAGAGAGATTGGGTGAGAGAGAGAGGGAGAGAAAGAGAGGGGGAGAGAGATGAAGGGGAATGGGGGGAGGAGATAGGGATGTCCACAAATTCAAGCAATTCAGAATTTTCTTGCGGAATTTTCTAAATTCAGTAATGGAATTCAATGTTGCCATATCACTTATAACCAGCAATTCTGAACGGCTATTTTCTAAATTTAATACTTTTTATTGGACATTAACGTTGCTAAATATGTTTGGTAGAAGCTGAATGGTACCACAAACGTTTAACCATATAAAGAACAAAAGGATAAAAGGAAGAAAAAAAGGGCAGACACACCGGGGCAATATCAAAACTGTGAGCGGGGAATTTCCATTTGGTGATATTTTCTGCCTTCCAACCCTAGCCTACCTTCAATCCTTTCTTTCTTTATGTTTTCCTACTTTCTATTATAAAACTTTGCTTTGCTCTCAGCAAACTTAACTTACACTTGGACTTATACTTAGCCTAAGGGAGAATGTAACAAGATTGACAAGATCATTCTATACAAGGGTCAGATTTTCAAAAAATGTACAATTGGCAGCTGTAGAAATTTAGTAAATTCTTCTCAATTAGGCTGCAATTTGGTCAATATAGGTAAATTTGAGAATTTTCAGCGTTGCATTGATTTTAGAAATCTGTTTGGTTAGGTTAAACTGTATTTTGTATGTATGTATAGTGTTTATTTCCAGTTTTGACATAATTAAATACAAATAAAGATAACAGTAACAATAATTCTGGAAATGGGTCTCCCTTTCTATGGTAGCCTTAGCTCTTCCAAGGGGTCCCTTGTACATTAGTTAATTAATTACAATAGTTTCCATGCAAAATATACATATTCAGTGACATTAGAATTAGGTAAGTTATTGTAGGGACATTTCCCTATGGTTTTATATAATGAAGTTGTTGTATTACATTAGTTGCTCGCTATCTTATTTTCTAGAACCCTCAGTAGGTGGTTGCATTCTAACGAACACTTCACGTACTTTAGGTTATTTGTGTCCATGGATGGTTCGGCGGAGACTCAGTTGAGACTGTGCTTTCTCATCATTATGTTCTGTATATTTATATATATATATATATGTTGGACCACAATGGAACTTCATAATCGTCTGAAATTTGGGTTATTTGAGAAGATTGGCGAAGTTGAATTGTACATTTCTGAAAATCTGACCCACAATGTATACTCACTGCGTAGTAGTCCCGATGGTGTCAGGTGGGCTCAGTGTATGGGCTCAGTGTAGAAGATGTGGCTGCCCCGGGTGCGGAGGGAGGAATGGAGTATGACGACACACTAGTCCTGGTATATACAGAGATCATCCCCTTACCTGGCCTACCAATAGGGCAATTGCATCTGCACACCAATTGTGGTATGTACAACAATCATCGCATTACCTATCCTACCAACAGGGGAATTGAATTGCCAGCTACAGCATCTAATGAAATATTTAAAGACAGACATTGAGGTGCTGCTGGTGCACTATTTGATGTATAATCTAGTGGGAGACTATTGGACGATTTAAAGACAGATATTGAGGTGCTGCTGCTCCACTGTTTGGTGTATAATCCTGGGGTTAATGACAGATATTGAGGGGCTGTTGGTGCACTGTTTCAATTTAATTCAATTCAAACATTCTTTATTGTTGTATTTGTACAAAAAAGATTTGGTAGGCCAATTGTTTGGTGTATAGTCCTGAGGTTAATGGCAAACATTGAGGGGCTGCTGGTGTACTGTTTGGTGTATAATCCTGAGGTTAATGGCAGACATTGAGGGGCTGCTGGTGTACTGTTTGGTGTATAATCCTGAGGTTAATGGAAGACATTGAGGGGCTGCTGGTGTACTGTTTGGTGTATAATCCTGAGGTTAATGGCAGACATTGAGGGGCTGCTGGTGTACTGTTTGGTGTATAATCCTGAGGTTAATGGAAGACATTGAGGGGCTGCTGGTGTACTGTTTGGTGTATAATCCTGAGGTTAATGGAAGACATTGAGGGGCTGCTGGTGTACTGTTTGGTGTATAATCCTGAGGTTAATGGAAGACATTGAGGGGCTGCTGGTGCACTGTTTGGTGTATAATCCTGAGGTTAATGGAAGACATTGAGGGGCTGCTGGTGCACTGTTTGGTGTATAATCCTGAGGTTAATGGCAGACATTGAGGGGCTGCTGGTGTACTGTTTGGTGTATAATCCTGGGGGCCAAAGGCTTATGCATCAGCTGTGCCCCAGCACGCCCAGAATGGAGGTTATTAATACTTTTAATATCAGCCTATGGTGGTTATAGCCTAAACCTGGACCGTTCATGTGAGTGACTAAATAATATACCCAGCTCATAAATGTCCGCTTATTTGTGTCTCAAAACGCAAATAGCAGATTAGAGTCCATTCCATCATGCACAGCATTGCTCATGTATAGTGGCACATAGAACTGCCCTGTAACTCATTTATCCAAGTGCGTAATAGTCTTAATATTTAAACTTCCTTTGGGAATTGCCCATCCACTTTTTAAATCAACCTGTGTCTGGTGCTGGGTATATATGTAAAACATCTGGTAATAGAAATAAGGAGTGGAAAGTTATTTGGGGGTGACAGCGGGGGACAGATAACAGTGGGGGAGGGGGTGACAGTGGGGCAGGGTGGTCTGGAGTTTGTATATAGAATAATAGCAAGTGTGGGGGAAAGGTTTCCTAACTTGGTCAGTACTTGTACAAAGAAGATACCGTATTTAATTTCTTTTTATTTCCGATTAATGTGAATATGGTAAGAGGAAATATGTAGCTGAGGTACATAAACGTCAATCATTAATTAGAACCCCATCTTAGACCTATCCACTTCATATGCCATCTGATATGATTGCAGTTTTTGTTAACTGGGTGGGACTGGGCAGGACTTTAAAATGGAATCCATACACACTATGTGCATGAAGATTAAATGACTGGATATCTCACTGAGCATCTGGTCCTGCCATTCCCTTATAATAGTGGACGTACCTTAATGGCTGTATTATAATATATATAATACACAAGAATAGCCTGAAAGAATAAATGGGTCCATGGACCACCAACATATCATCGGTCGTAAATTGAAGTTTGACAGGCATCGGTTCAAAGTTTTATTGTAGTTAATCTGTTTACACATGAACAGCAATAGAATGGGGTCATTTGATTACACAATAATTTTAATTCAAATAATTACTCTTCTAGTTTACACCTTATTTAAATGACTGGATATCAGCTATCTAACTCCATTTCGTTCATTTTTCTACATTTTCTTTGCCAATAATAGAATACCTACCCATATAGGGTCAGTCCATATAAAAACAATCATAATTATCAAACCCATGTTCACTATGTATACTTGTTGGAGACCTTTACCTTTGGAATGCTTAGCATTAATGCAGTAGTTGCTGTACAACCATATAATAGTCTGGTACATTTCAAGCAAATTCTTCATGATCAGAGAGTAAATACATAGTATCACATTCCCTATAAGACATCTTTATTTGTTAGCTCCCTTTTCAGACTCACCCATGACATGTTTTTACAGTTAACAGTTGGTTAATTCCACATGTGGGGGCCTAAGTAATAAGGCTTTTAGTCAAGGCAAAATAGTCAACTGTAAAGTCAGAAAAGTCAATCATGAAGTCAAAATAGTCAACTGTAAAGTCAGAAAAGTCAATTGTAAAGTCAGAAGCGCATATTTTGTGTAATGTATTAAATATTATTATTAAGAAAACACAGCTACGTCTCGAAGAGGCATGGATCAGTATAGCAGCAACCATCATGCCACAAGGCCTCAACAGAAAGTGGTGACGTAGTGCGCATAGCGTCATCATACCAACACAAACACAGTGCTCGCTATATAAGGAGCGTGGCAACGCTCGCTCCTCCCACTCCATCGTGAGCAGCCAACCATGACGCACCTCAGTGTAAACAACAACAAAAGCACGCGGCCACTTCCCACGCTATCGGAACCTTCATGTATCAACATGAGTGGTCTAGTTAGATGCCATATCTGCCGAGGATGATGGAATAACCAAAAGGTGTTATTGCGGCACCTCAATCATAAGCACATGGACTATGAAGAGAATGAGACAGTTAGGTTTCCATGCGATATCTGCGGGAAAACCTACAGTAGTTACTCAAATTTAAAGAGACACCAGTCTAACTCCCATGAATTTACTACCACCACCCCAACTAAAATTGCAGTTAAAATACCAGAGAAAAAGCCCTCCAAGTTTGAAAGTGACTTTTACGATCTATCCATGTGGGAAAAATATGGCCCATACCGTGTTCGGTCCCGCATTGTATATAAAGGCCCTCCTCCTTTTTGCAGCTCCAACCACAGCGCAGCTAGGAGAGAGCACCACATCAGTCAACACCAACCAAGAGCAACTCACCACTAGAGAGCCTGGACTTAAACATAACACCACTGCCAAAACTGATCTCACCCAAAACACCCGAAAAGATCAAAGCTAAAGCCAGTTCTGATCACAGAAGAAAACAGGGACGATTAAACGCCAGCTGATCTAAGTACCAACACCAGATCAAGACCCGAGGATTAGAAAGAAACCACGCCGGGTCCATCCACTAAACCGCATTATAAAGAAGAAAATCTCCAAAATGACCGACGCCATTAAACCAACTGCATCCGATATGCCTGGGTTTACCACGAAAGACACAACTGACAGTGCATGTATTGATACGGCCACCTGAACTGAGCTATTGAACTTTGATTTAAACATTTCTAATGACTCCCTCTCGAACAAGCACCAGCGGCTCCAACGACCACACCAAGCACCTCCAAAGCTGACAAGGACAGCAGCAAGAGCAGCCCCACTGAGAGCCCTAATAGTAGCAACACCTCCACGTCAGGGAGTTGTTACTCCACCTCCACCTGTGCATCAAACAAACCATCAACTGGTAAAGATACCGCACAAGAAGGACCCATGAAAGAGAAACAGAACCCAGAAACAAAACCACTGGGTAATGACATAAAACAGACAATCGAAGAATACATACCGGAGCCAAAAGAAGGAAAGGAATTGAAGCACCCAGATTATCACCCGACTCCAAAGGATCACCTGAACAAACCTAAACTGGACAAAAGAAGAGAAAGCAGGGACATACCTTGTCTCCGCTCAGTATCAACCAGTGAAATACTGATAGACATGCATCGCATGGTAGACAAGATAGACCAACATGTTGGTAAAGCCATGTATCATATGATGGTATATGTGATATGTTTCAGGAAAATGAGTCATAAGTCGCAAAAAGGATATTTTTCAAAGTGTTTATTATATAAGATCACTTTATTGGAATGTTTTGATTTTTGGGGAGCATATCAGCTATAGTTTCATCAGTTGATGTATGAAATTCCAGGACAATATATTAAATATATCCTCTCGTGTTAAAGGTCCTCAGATTGAGTATATTTAGTTACTTTACTGGTTATTGCCCCGCAGAAATATTGCAAACTTTTCTTTTCAAAAATAAAAATATCAAACTTAAAATCTGGAAATACTTATTAGATTATTAGACTGTTTACTATCATTGGAATCGGCTTGATCCCATCTTTTCAAATATAATGATATCTTAAAATCCATTTTTTGCGACTTATGACTCATTTTCCTGAAACACATCACATATAGAGGTTTTTTAGCACCTCACAAACATTGGAGATAATTACTCTCAGACATCGTATGCAAAAGAAATTTGTTTAATCTGTTCACAATTGTATTGATCAACCTAATTCTGAATTTTTGAATTTTGTACTAAACTAAACTGGTCAGCAATCAACTTACTGCCAACTTTACTTGTCAAGTACTAAACCAATGTAAATACGCCTAACCCTGTATATTGTACCATTTTGCTCATTTTTTAATGTAAGGCCTACCAATTCAATAAGTCGCCACCCCTGATGAAGCCAAACTAAAGGTGAAACGCGTCGTGTCGCGTTCAATAAACTGCTAAACAAAATTCATTGCGAGATGTTTTCAGTTGAGTTGTCTCCACCTTCTTCATATTAAATATTATATTGGCCTTAACGGAATAAAAAAAAGAAAAGTCATTGTAAAGTCATTGAAAAGTCAAAATAGTTGATCATAAAGTCAGAAAAGTTCATTCTAAAGTCAAAATAGTCAATTGTAATGTCATAAAAGTGGTGAGATTAACCTCTCGCTGACCCTCTATCTCCATCCCTTCTCTCTCTAGCGCTCAACAGAAATCAGATCAAGCATTCAGTTACTTTCAAACTAATTACATGGGGTAACCTTTTACTTCAAGACTTTTTGCAAATCTTGGGGAAATAAAAGATGAGGGGGCACCAGTATCAATAAGGGCAGCAACGGTCCTGTTACCAAAAGTTATTTGTAAGCAACCTCTCTCAATTTTAGCAGAAACAAATATATTCTAACCCGATCCATCATTGTCTGCTGATGTTAATTTTAATGTCTTTGTGGGAGGATCCGAGTCTTGTTGGCGATGGTACATTGAGGCGTCAGAGAGTTCTCAATGTGTGGTGGTGGCGTGTCTCGAGGGTGTGAGTGATTGTCCTTGTTGGAAGAATCATACTGATCCTTCCTTGACTGTCTGTCACCACCACTTTTATGTTTCTTCCTGTCCTTGTTCTTACTATACTTTATTTGTCTTACTTGCTGCTGCTTGCTGCTGCATTGACTGTTATTTCCTGGGATACAGCCATAGCTTCGGGTAGATCCTCTGGCTTGTATTGCTATATGGCATCTCCCATTTCTGGTCGCAAATCTTCTAAATAAAACTCTAATTTAATCTCCTTGGACAGGTTTGATCTGGAAATTAGTAGTTCCATGTCCTTGGTGTATTCCTTGATGGTTTAAACCCTTGCTTTCGCCGTCTGTAAGATTTGGAGATGGTATCTCTATTCTCCTTTAATAGGTAAAGCTTGGAGGAAGAGGGTGCAGAATTCCTTGAAGTCAATTTCTGCTTCATCATCCTTGAAGAAATTGTCTTTGAACCACACAAGAGCAGGTCCTTCGAGGAAACCATATATGGCTCTGCTAAAAGCTGTCGCATCATTTTAAATTGGGTGAGGAATTCTTTAGCTGATCTGTATGCATCAGGTTCAGAGAAAGGTTTGGGGGATCTGACTATTGTGGAATTCAGTTTTGCCTAGAGGGGCTTGGCGGGTCTATCTGTGTCTCTACTGGCCTCTGAACTTGTATATTTTGGAGGATCAGGTCTGGACATGTAGTGAGAGGAGGAATAGTTATCGCAATTGTTTCCACATTGGGGCTGTGGATAGTAAGGGGGTTGGTATATTGGGTTATGGGCATAATTTTGCTGGAAATGTTGTGGTGGGTAGTATTGGTAATTGAAATTGTTGTAGTTCTGGTACTGGGGATAGGTATTGTGAGATGGGGTGGAAGGAGGAATGTCGCAAGGATATAAGGACATGGCGCATATTGAACTGTACTTGGTAGGCATTAATAGACGAGTATTGGAACTGTGAAGGGTAGGAATAGCTAGAATTATACTGGAGCGATGAGAAGCTTGCATCATAGTGAGAGTTTAAATATGGTACCCCCTGTGCTTTCTCTTGTGTAGACACCATTTTGTGGAAAAGGATAGTCTCTGGAAATATCCCATGGCATTTGCTGCTGGTTGAGAGGAGGAGGAGGAGGAGGAGTAGGTAAGTCATCCTTTGACACTGGACCATTGTCAGGAGGTGGCAGGGTGTGGTTGTTGATGTGGGTGCAGACTTACGCTTCGTCATTGCCGGTAGTGTTGGTTGGGGTAGCGGGCACCAGTTGGTCAGCTTGAGGCATGGTCTTGGCAGCATTGGTATCCTGGTGTTTAGGCAGAGGAGTTATTACTTGGGCTGGTTTCTGAGATGATTTCCCAGTTTTGGGTTTTTGGTCCTCTGCCCTTGTCGCCACCCTGCATTTCCTGGGTTGCAACATTTTGCTGTACAGCAATGAGGGATTGCTGCATAGCTTGTAATTTTGCCTCCATGGCTGTATTAAGTTGGGCTGGTTCTTGGAGAACTTTGGCGTGAGCTTTCTGGCACTCCTCCGCCTGCTTGGCCTCAGCCTTTTGGCGATCGTCTGCCTGTTTGGCATCCGCTATTTTGTGCTCCTTGGCTTGCTTGATCACTTGTGTGGTGATCAGGCCAGCCATTGCGGCCAACAATTTGGCCATTAAAGTGTCCTGGTTGAACACTGGGGCAACTGGAGCTAGTGTGATGTCTGTCTCACCTTGCTGGGCTGAGTTGCTGGCTATCGGGGCGGTGCCCATAGCATTCCAGGTGTTATTGACACCTGGCGTTGTCACGTCGGTGAGGTTTTCCTGGCTATCAGCTTTCCTGAACCATAGTCTGCATCCTTCTCAAAGTTGATGACAGGTTCCTTTTCATTCAGCTGTGCAGCCATGGCATGTGAGACTTTAGTATCTTGTTTCATCTGTCTTAGAAACTTTTTCTGGTCCACTTTTGCTTGCTGTGCAATGTGCAATGCTCTGACTGTCGCAAAGTTGGCATGAGGTACCGAAAAAGTTGTCGAGGGTTGTCCACAAATATTTTATAATGGATGTAACACAAAGGAGTGGAGATTCGGTAGAGTATGTTTTATTGCCTTGTACAGATGATAATACCAGACGTTATTATTAATCAGTACCTGGCTAGCCTTCATAGGGGAAGGAGCTAGCCTGCATGAATTGAAAATGTATGGTATGACACAATGAGGTTTAACAAAGCTAACACAAGCGTGAATACTTTAAAATGGCAAAACAGTAATTAGAATGTAAATAGAATGTTTATATCATACATTATACATCGATCAACACAATAACTATTCTGAACAATGTTTATTCTAGATCTTGCAGCACATGAGAGTTGCACATGAGAGATTTTGAGTTGATATACATGTTCACAAATGTCACTTGGAGAAATGTTCAGGAATAAATGTTTAAGATATGAAACACAAGGATCATACAAAGATCCAAAAACATTAATGGAATAATGCAAGGTTAGAACAATGGTTTGCAGTAGAGATGAGATATTCATAATATCGTAAGAAGGAGATTTAGTGAGTGGCTGACGTCTTGATGAGAAGTAAGGCTTGCGCCCAGTCCATATTTCATGATTATTTTAAATCCATTGATGGGGAGGAGGAAGAGGTGCATCAGATCGAAGATAGCATGTCAGCCACTCTAGATTTGATGGACCGACGATAGTCTGACGGACAGGACAAATAGCTAAGCACCGCCATACTTTGCCAGTCCCCCAGCATGCGAATATCCTGCAATTGCACTTCCCCGGCGCAGGCTGTGAAGGCCCAGGTATTTCTGTAGATCAGCCTTACCAGCCATGATTTTAGTTGAGATAGGGCTTACCCATATTCCACAGAAATACCCCCACCTGTGGATATCAAGGCAGAGTGAGGAGGAGCAGCACATCGTAGAAACAGAATTTTCAGGAGCGAGAACAAACACAGGTCTGAGTTACATTTCTTAACAAATGCAAAGTAGAGCCTAGGCCCTCCTTGATCAGTTTTTGAAGAGCAGATATTTATACACATTCAAAATCACCGTCGAAGGACACATCCTGATGGCGGAGCAGGTGAGGATCTTCACTTGATGGGAACAGATGCCGTTTTCCTAGCAAGGTTCTAAAACCCAGCACCATACCCGCCCATGTTGCTAACTCTTCATCACAATCTCCCATGATAGGCCGAAGTACTGGCGTTTAGAGGGCAAAATTCTGAGAGATCTGTATGCACTTACTAAGTTGATAACACCAATATAAGCCCCTTGGGGGATGTCAGCCACAACCTCGTTGATTGAGAGTAAGGAAAAGGATGACATCACCTTACTAGTATAGTTATTCACAGATGACTTATCTGGACGGCTGCAGTCAATGATGGGCCTAATGCCCCCATCAGGTTTTGCTATAACTCCCATGGCATGTATGTAAGTTGGTTTCTCCGATGTAATTGAAATTTTCCCTCACTTAGTTCTTTTAACAACAACGATGTCAGTTTGTCCTTATGAAGGTCTACCCAGCACGACCAATAGTTTGACATCTGATACTCAGTAATAGCTGCGTCAGGATTCAACAGAGCAAACCCATGTGTGACCCCGTCCAAGATGAAGTGGCTATCATAGTCCCACTTGTGGTCATAATACAAGAATTCCAGCCAGGATTTGGGCTTCAGCTGGGACCTGACGCCCCCTATATGATGTATGTCAGGCAAAGAAACAATATAGTCATGTAAAAGTTCAAAATTTGGTTCAGAAATAGCCAAATCGTCCAAGTCTGAAGGCCTCGAAGGTGGTATACCTGATGATTGGTGGCCATCTTGGTGGATTTCTAGCTATTTACTATCTCCACCTGTGAAGAGTTCTCACCAGGAAAAGGTAGAAGTGCACGACTCACACACCTCTGCCCCATGCGCAGGGTCCATACACAGGCCACAGACGTGTTGGCATTTACAACTGAAGCATTTCTTAGCATGTGAGGGCTTATTAAACAACCAGCAAATATCCTTTGGCCAGCGCCCAAAATCAAACAATGGATCGTAATTCGTATCTAGAACCATTTTCCTGAATGAAGATGTACGTCCCCGTGCCAAGTGTCACGTGGTCATGGCGGCGAATTTTAAATTTTGCATGGTTTTAAAGGCTTTCATGTTTTCTGGAGAATAATACTGACTGTAGAGATTTGGTTCGACCTGGACCCAATCCCGATTTTTCCCTCGATGACCAGGTCGGTTACAGCCCTTTCATACAGATTAAAGCTGATTTAACATATTCTTTGCCCTTAGCCTTCGATGCAATATAGCCGTAGGGGTCAACATTAGCTGAGGGGTCAACATTACAAGAAACCAAGTGATTTAGCACACATACGCATCCATATAGCAATTCCCGGACCGACAGATCATCAAATTTACGGTCAGGAACGATGTAATGTTCAGGGCGGAGCTTACCCAGATGAGAGCCTTGACGGCCGGCATCGAATCGCCTATGTTTACATAGTGTAGCTATTAGACAGAACATTTTGAATGATGCCCGTAAATCGGGTCTCTCGTATAATACAAGGACGCATCAAGGAGATCTGCGTTTTTTTATGTATTTTCCCGGTAAAACTATGCTATTATCACTGTCTCTGTACATAAACGATATCGCTCTACAACTTGGACAGAATGAAATGTTTCATACGGCCTTATTTAAAAAAGAACCAAAAAGGTGTTTACCAATACCTTCTCATGGTGTATTCCGAATGGTACCGAATAAATACTTGTGTAGTTGATCAGGCTCATCAGAGCCTGAACAACCCTTGTCAACAAACAATCAACAGCTTTGTGCGAGAGGGTGGGTGGGGGGTGGGGAGGCTATAGATCCTGAGTACAATAATCTTACTATACTAACCAGCCAAATAGTTACACGGTACACCACCTTGCCGATTTACTTCTGGACTGACGTCAATGCCTGGTGCATTGTAACCTCCGTCGCAGTAGCTTTAGATTCCAGTGTCAGGACCTCAAGTTTCTCCTTTTGTTTCATCAGTAGAGATTCCAGCCACTCTTGATAAGCTTTGGTCCCTTTTGAGGGAGAAGCAGTCAAACCATGTTCCTGCCCTAACTCAAGCATGGCCGTCGGAGATTTCTTCCTTGACGCCGATGATTCTCCAGAACATGGTGGCCATTTATTACATACGTATGTGATTACAGAGAGCCTGATTCAGGGGTGCGATTAGAAATCTTGTATCACATACGTATGTGATTCGGGTTGTCATGGAAGCACGTGACCCAAATAACGTAACATAATTGGTTCATGATGTTGCGCTTCTTAGCGGCAGAAGCGTAGCGCTGCCTTGCATGTTTCGTAAGTTTTCAGACATTATTTCGATAATTTGTCAAGAAAAACAGTACTAAGAAGGTAAATACAACAAATAATTCCATAAATCAGTATGTAATAAATATCTAATGGCCCTCTGTACGGTTTTGAATTGATCTCGACGGAGGGTCAAATCGCACTCCACCCCTTGGGGGTGTCGTGTGATTTGACCCTCCGTCTCGATCGATTCAAAACCTACATCGGGCCATTAGATATATTTATGCATCTTGCCGCATCCTGAGCAGTTTATCCCTGCCATGGTGGAACATTCAACTTTTCTGTATCAATTTTTTTTTCTCTTTCAAGTCCTCAAGTCCTCCGCTAGCTGACGGCGGATCCTGGCAGTGAAGGGACGCTGACGTCCGTATGTCCACACGTCACTTTGTCCCTTGGTTCCTAGGCAAAGTCTCTATGGTTACCGCTGCTCTGATTTATACCTGCATTCAACTGAATACAAGCTATAGAATATAAATATAAAACTGCAACTTACTCTTGTTGTTCAAATATGAATTCCTCCAGAATCCCACAAAGCCAGAACATCCCCATACGGGGTTGCTCGATGACGCAACAACAGGGGTTACCATGTTCTCCATCTAACAATAAACATTGCTATAGAGAGAGCTTGGGTAGAACACTCGATAGGGGCACAGCCTCAGTTGTGGTAGCGCGATGTAATGGAGGCGTTACCATGTCTAATTTCAAATATGTTTTATTCAGGTATTTATAAGCAGTTACTCACTAACATTATATAAATATGATTATTGTTGTCCTGATATTAAAAGTAGCTTAAGTCATGGGGGGGGGGGGGGGAGGGTTACAAATATAAATGAACTTTACTGGTGCATAAACACATTTCTGTTAATCAATCATCAAGAAATATATATAAATGTTCAGGAATAAAAAAGTGAGAAAGGAGTGGGCTCTCGGAATATTTTATCCCACCCAGGGGAATGCCCTTGATACTTTGGTAAACTAAGGGAAATCCCCGCCTGGGTGGGGGCATGTTTTTTTGGACATCCCCCTACCATTTGCCCTTACCCCCCCCCCCAATTGGCAAGTGCATAAGCATCAGTCCAACATCATATATGGATCAGATTGTCAGAAAATGTACAATTCACCTACATTCTCTAAAAAAACAAATTTAAGACTTTAAAAATCACGTTTAAAATACTGTTCAACATGTTCAACCAAACTGTTTGAATTACGGCAATACCAAATACACACATATATACCTATAGTATTGATGATTTATCAGTCCAATTTAGTAGAATTTACAAAATATGTTGATCTGCCAATTGTACATTTTCTAAAAATCGGACCCACATACGCACACATCTTGATTACCCTCGACAATCAACCGAGTGTTGTCATGGAAAAGTACAGTTTAGATCTATTTATATCCGGGGGTTTACCCTGGGATTTACCGATGTTTCGAACATTCGCAGAGTCACTGTAAAGTCAGGGGAGCATGTCCGAGACACACTGATGTCAATAACATTAACTTCTGTATGTCCTATCCATTAGAAGAAGAGACTTTTCATATCATAAAAAAATGTTGAGCCGAACTTACAATGACCTCCATAGTAATGGTCTACATTACATAATTCAAATTCTTAACTTAACAATAATGAATTCAACAGTAATACATGTCAATAGTTTTGTTTTTTTGTTTTTGTTATTGGCAGTAATATGTATAGTCCAAGGGCTCGGCGTGGGCGGTGTTCCTCCCATGCTATTGAATATAAGTTAAATATTATTCAACCTCCACGATACAATATCATCTTGTATGTATGCATATCGTGTAAGTATTTTGCAATAGGCAAGGTTGCTGAATATACCAGAAATATGGAAAAAAAGAACAGAATTGTTGTTTTCATTATACATTTCCGTAAGGTCCTTGTGCGAATATAACAAAAAAGTCAAATAAATCCGTAAAAAAGCATAATAACACTGGCTTAAGGAAGTTATGTCCATAAATCAATGATACTTTTGAAAGAAACTTAGCAGATTGGTTCATTAGGTGATTCTTTGATTATTGTGTATTTATGTATGAAGCATTGGTTGTAGAAGTAGTCCGGCAATATAAAATTATAAAATGCGATCAAAACTCTGTAATCTTTATTGAAGTTTGTAGCTGAGATAATGTACGATCAACATAGTGTGACATAAAGCTGGAGCAGCATATTGGGTCAGTGGAAGGTTAAATGTACTGTCCTTGATAGTATTGACACGATTATCAAAGTATGTATTTATTTGAATCTGCATTTGAATCTCCACTTGAACATTTATACAACATTGAGAGCATATCTTTGTACGTAGGGGTCAGATTTTCAGAAAATGTACATTTGGCAATTCTACACATTTAGGAAATTCTCCTAAATTAGGCGGTAAAATGAAGAATACAAGGTATATCTGAGTATTTGGTATCACATTGATTTAAATTAGCAGTTCTGTTATGTTAAAATGCATTTTGAAGCACATTTATGTCTTAAATGTGGGTTATTTGACAGGATCGATGAAGGCGAATTGTACATTTTCTAAAGGTCTGACTCATAAGCAATCCCATCTTAGCTGTACCGGTGAGATGGTCAAATTACATCTTCCGACTGGTGTACATAAATCATTGACAACTCTAACAAAACACATTATTGTATGCTCTGAAGCATAACCGACTCACAACATAGGATAGAGGATTTGCATGTGCCACTGCACATGTCTGTTACAGTGCATATTGGTGTGGATTCGGATAATTAGACATTAACCAATCAAATTAACATGTATGATGGGAGGACCAAATACAAATTTTAATGAAGATTAATAATGTTATGATCACCCTCCGATGAAGCCAAAGTTCAAGAGGACAGGAATAGAGAGGGGCAAAAGGGAGGGAAAACAAGAGACTTGGTTTGATGGAGAGGAAACAAGGGAGGGAGATAGAGAAGGAGATAGGGAAGGAGGGAGGGAGGGAAGGAAGGAGGGAGGGTGGGAAAGAGGGAGGGAAGGGGAGAGGAAAGGAGAGAGGAAAGGTGGGAGGGAAGGAGAGAGAGAAGGAGAAAGGGAAGGAGGGGGGGAAGGAAGGAGGGAGGGAGAGAGGGAAGAAGGGAGGGAGAGAGGGAAGGAGGGAGGGAAGGAGAGAGGGAAGGATACAAGGAAGGAGAGAGGGAAGAATATAGCTAAGGAGGGAGTTAAGGAGAGAGGGAAGGAGAGAGGGAAGGGAGAGGGAAGGAGGGAGGGAAGGAGATAGGGAAGGGAGAGGGAAGGAGGGAGGGAAGGAGAGAGGGAAGGAGGGAGGGAACAGGAGAGGAAAGGTGGGAGGGAAGGGGAGAGGGAAAGAGAGAGAGGAAACAAGCATAAGGGTCAGTAGATAAAATGTTAAATAGAAGCTAATGCAAGGTGGTTTTAGTTAATTACTCTCAATTCATATCTAATATGATAGTAATTAATCCTGCATACCGAGAGCTACATATTTCTACCCATATTGTATTAAATGATCTATGAAATACAAATAGAGCATGAGGAAACAATTGAGCTATGGCATAATGGTGCTCAGTGAATTGAAACAATTTACATTGGAATAATAATAATTCATAGGCCATTCTGCATACACCAGCCTAGGCTCTGAGCCTATGGAAGTCCCTCCAAACTGAGAGAAAGGAATAACTCATACTCCTGGCTACAAACTCCCATTCAGACATTACTCCAGGCCAGGAAGGCCTTTAGCACACAAGGCGTCCAACTACTGTTAGTCCATTTTGGGTAAGATTTCGTGTGCACTTATTATACTACAGACCGCATTGGTCTAGTGGCGCCACCACGGTGTTCCATCACGGACTAAAATCAATATACAACTCGGATTTAGCGTTCAAACGGTCTGTACTCCCATAGACGTCCCTTGACCTTCGGCCTTGGGACGTCTATGGGAGTACAGACAGTTCTCACGCTAAAATCCTTGTTGTCTATTGCTATATCAGATGATTCGGTGGGATAGTCTTACGCCATGATTCCATTCTCTGTAACTTCTCCTGCGATTCAATGCATTTTCATCAAATTGAGGATGGTGCAACACAATTCCCTTATTGTCAGTCAAGGGGGAATGAGAGGTAGGGCTGTGGGAAGCAGACTGACGTCAATGCTTTTTTATTGGTCTCCAAGTCATAGCATATTCTAGACTATCCAGATCTTTTTAAGAAGATAATTAACATACCTTTATATTTGAGTCACTATAGAAGGGACTTGGTGTCAGTCTATAGCATAGATAGACATATAGAGCTTGTGTATGATCTATATGTATAGCTATTCGTGTACATACAGGGAAAGCCCCCGGCAGCTCATGACATCACTACCTGGGATCTCCCCTAATCTATATAAAGCTATTTATGTACATATAGGGAAAGCCCCCGGCAGCTCATGACATCACTACCTGGGATCTCCCCTAATCTATATATAGCTATTTATGTACATATAGGGAAAGCCCCTGGCAGCTCATGACATCACTACCTGGGATCTCCCTTAATTATCACTATATGCACTATATGGAGAAGATAGAGACAGAGAGGGCGAGAGATAGAGAGGGAGAGAGACGCGAAAAGAGAGAGACAAGATAGAGAGAGGGTGAAAGAGAGAGAAATGGGAACTTATGGATTTACATAATAGAGGTTTAAATTCCTCGGGGGGGGGGGGGGGGGTAGAACTACTTTTTCTTGACATTCCAGCATCCATAACATATGGGTGAAGTTTCCAGAAAATGTACAAATTATCTTCAACAATCCTCACAAATAACCCTAATTTAAGACGAAAATAAAGTTCAAAATACAGTTCACCCTAACCAAACATATTGCTAGAATCAATGCAGTGCAAAATATAATCAGACTTATCTCTTACAGTTTCAAGGCATATGTCATGGATCAAATGGAAACAAACACAACACAAGACTGTAAGCATCGGATCCATGGCAAACCGTCAAGACTATTTCAACATTTCAATAAAGTTGTTAATGTCTCCGATAATCTCTTCCAAAGAGAACCTTCCCCCTTTTTTTTACACCATAAGTACATCATTCATTAATCAACAGGGGAAGCCTTTTCCACCAATTCAGACCAGCCAAAAATTCTTTTTGTACCAAAAATGTTTTCTTCTTGGGAACTATGTATGAGTTGATTCATGAAATAATACATTTACCGATGACCTGCCATATACTAGGTGTTACTGGTTGATTTTCAAATCTTTATTTAACGACTAGTGTCCATACAGTGGTGATTAGACCGACTGTGAAACTGCAAAGACATAGAATAACTTCACTAAGCAGTCCCACTCCTTATGTAAACAAACCAGCATGGTACACATATCCTACACATCCTTGGTTGATATCAACTTTAAACATACATCAAATCGATATTTCTCTACATGAACTAATACAGAGCATACAATACATAATACAAACACGTTTCAGTTGATATAATGAAATTACTAACCTCGAATGCCATCTTTGGGGGTGAAAATCAACTCAGTAAGGAGATTCAAATTCTTGCTCCACATGTGTTTTCTTGGCTTGGCCATACACGCAGTATATATTGAATATAATATAACATGAAAAAATAATCTACTATATACACAGAATAGCTAAAGTAGCTGTAAATGATGTAAAATCAGCACCAATATTACAACTTTTCCCTTGAAGTAATAGACAGTTAAAACCATAGAAAAACATTAGACCCTTTGGCCTTAGTTCCTCCCTCTCTTTCTATCTCCCTCTCTCTCTTTATCCCTCTCTCTCAAGTGCCGAAGGCGCTTGTAGATAGTTAAAACCATGGAAAACTCTTTGGCCTTAGTTCCTTAGATTCCCACAAGGGGGGACGGCGCTCTGGCGTGAAGTCTCCCGCTCAGAATTACCGCCGTTATGGGTCAGATTTTCAGAAAATATACAATTGGCCGCTCTACACATTTAGGAAATTTTCCTAAATTAGGCTGCAAAATGAAGAACACCGGATATATCTGAGCATATTTGGTACAGCATTGATCTGAAGTATCAGTTCTGTTATGTTAAACTGCTTTTTGAAGCTTATTTTTGTCTTAGAAGTGGACTATTTGAGACGATTGCTGAAGGTGAATTATACATTTTCTGAAAATCTGACCCTTACACTAGGCCTACAATAGTGACAATAGTACTGGGAAGTACCATGGGATACAGGCGACATCAGTGACGCTACCTCTCGTCACAAGTAACAAGTAATTTGGGCTGTAACTAAGGGAAAAGCGTCACCCGCTGTAACAATGCGCCGTCGTCATCGTGTGCACGCAACGCGTTGCTATGGTCACATTCTCAGATGACGTCATCAACTTCCGTCCTCGCCAGTGATTCTCGGCTTCTGGTTTACGCCAGCACATTTAGGTCAGATTTTCAGAAAATGTACAATTGGCAGCTGTACACATTTAGTCAATTCTGCTAAAATAGGCTGCAATTTGGTCAATACTAGGTAAATTCGGGTATATTCGGCATTGCATTGATGCTAGCAATCGGTTAGGTTAGCTTTCAAGAACTGTATTTTGAACTTTATTTTCGTCCGAAATGTGGATCATTTGAGAAGATTGGCGATATTGAATTGTACATTTTCTGTAAATCTTACCCATATATATGTGTATTTAATTCATTTTAACGATGTAAAATGTATTTATTTAAACTAGTCCATCCTTATTTGTGGACTGGCCGGAAGGTCTACCTGTGTATGCAAATAGAGGATCTAAACCCCATTCTGTACCTAATTTTGTCTGAATAAAAATTCTTATATACATCGGTTTCAGGAAAATGAGTCACAAGTCGAAAAAAAAAGATTTTGAGATTTCATTATATTTGAAAAGATGAGATCAAGCCGATTCCAATGATAACAAACAGTCTGGTAAAGGTATTTTTAGATTTTAAGTTTGATATTTTTATTTTGGAAAAAAAGTTTGCAATATTTCTGGGGGCTAGTAAACAGTAAAGTAACTAAATATAGTCCATATACCGACCTTTAAAATGAAAGAATATATTACATAGATTGTCCTGATATGATACATTTGATACATCGATTGATATTTATATAAGTGATAAGCTCTCCCAAAATCAGAACCTACAAATAAAGTGATCTGGTAAAATAAATACATTGAAAAATATTATTTTTGCAACTAATGACTCATTTTCCTGAAACACGTCACATAAATGGGTCAGATTTTCAGAAAAAGTATAATCGGCAGCTGTACACATTTAGTAAATTCTGCTAAATTAAGCTGCAATTTGGTCAATACTAGGTAAATTCGAGTATATTTGGCATTGCATTGATTCCAGCAATTATTAATTTGGTTAGGTTGAACTACATTTTGAAAGTCATTTTTTCAGTTATTTGATAGGATTGGTGAAGACGAATTGTACATTTTTTTGAAAATCTGACCCTCATGTGTGCTCATGTTACGCTATTAGTTTGCTTCTTTTATTTCTTTTTTTAAAAATCGTTTATTCAGGTTCCTGCAGACTGTGCTTCTACAAAGCTAAACATATGAAAATCAATATAACAATCAAAGAATTTTAGCGGCAAAATTACTACCTTGGAGTGGGAATCCACCCATCAACATATGGGTCAGATTTTCAGAAAGTGTACAATTCACCTTTACCAATCCCCTAAAATAGTCCACATCTAAGACAAAAATAAGCTTCAAAAAGCAGTTTAACATAACAGAACTGAAACTTTAAACCAATTCTGTACCGAATAAGCTCAGATATATCCGGTGTTCTTCATTTTTCAGCCTAATTTTGCAGAATTTACTAAATGTGTAGAGCTGCCAATTGTACATTATCTGAAAATCTGACCCATGTAGTGTTTTCACTTCTCACCAGCTGGAGCCACCGTCTCACTTGTCATATACCTGTTATTTGGTTTTACACTCAACAGATGGCATTGCAGTTTTCTATTACGTGGGTCAGATTTTCAGAAAATGTACAATTGGCAGCTCTATACATTTAGTAAATTGTGTTAAATTTGTCTGAAAAATGATGAATATCGGATATTTCTGAGTATATTTTGGTATCGTATTAATTTAAAGTATCAGTTCTGTTTTGTTAAAGTGCATTTTGAAGCCCATTTCGGTCTTAAATGTGGGTTACTTGAGAGGATTGGTGAAGACGAATTGTACATTTTCTGAAAATCTGACCCACATATTAGTTTGCTTCTTCATACATAGCGCGCTTAACATGCGCTCTTCACCTGCTTATATTTCTAGCGCAATATAGGCGTAGAGTGATTCCACTGGTACATTAGGGCCTAATTAGTCGGCACCCTCGTGGGAGGAACGTCCTGTAGTTGCGTACAATATTAGGGTAAGATTTTCAGAAAATGTACAATTGGCAGATCTGCACATTTAGGAAGTTGTGCTAAATAAGAGTGAAAAATGATAAAGACTAGGTATATCTGAGTATATTCCGTATTGTATTCATTTAATAAACCTGTCTGGTTATGTTAAACGGTATTTTGAACCTGATTTTCGTCATAAATTTGGGTTATTTGAGAGGATTGGTGAAGGCGAATTGTACATTTACTGAAAATCTGACCCATTAGCGAAACGTACATTATTCTATACATATTCTAAACAGCTATCTGTGCCAGTATAGAAGCGCTCAGGACGTTTCGCTAATGGGTCAGATTGTCAGAAAATGTACAATTCACCTTCACCAATCTTCTCAAATAACCCAAATTTCAAACGAAAATAAAGTTCAAAAAGCAGTTCAACCTAACCAAACACATTGCTAGAATCATTGCAATGCAGAATATACTCAAATTCACCTAGTATTGATCAAATTGCAGCCTAATTTAGCAGAATTTACTAAATGTGTACAGCTGCCAATTGTACATTTTCTGAAAATCTGACTCATATGATCATGTATATGGGTCTATAACTAGACCGGAAGGACTACCCCATGGTGTTGAAATAAACGTCTATAGCCCTAGTCCTATTATATTATTGTTATGGTGCGTTGATAGGGATCCCCAATGGTATCCAGCTATTTAACCTTGTGGTTTAACTTAATAATTATAGGGTGTTCATCACCTAATCACATCAGCTTTAGATATGTGCATATCATGTAAATGATTATAATATAATAGTATTAATACAATTCATGTTTGTATTGTTTCAGGAAGTTTGACGCTAACTAAACAACAATATGATTCATGATGTCAGAGGATAGTGTCATGATAAAGCAAAAAGTTACATCTCAATCAACCATGAAATCTGTTCGAAATCCATTGAAGAAGGACACTAGCAACTAGATGGGACCTGACATCACTAGATGCGGACCTGATCTTGATCTGTGCACCTGACCTCACCTAACTCTGCACTTGTTTTGTTAGGTCTAATTTTGTGGTTATTGATATAAATATGAGAAATCGAGATAGATTCATATGTTTATTCATATTCATGTTCATATTCATATTCATGTGTATTGAGATTACCAATGTTGTTACCACTATGTGTATGCCATGGATTTAGTTCGAATCCTTTGTTCAGGGTTATTATTTATGGTGTCAATATCACATTTTCGGGGTACCTGGTTGAACTAATTATTGTTCTGATTCTTAAGTTTGAAGCAACTAGACCAATTAGTTAAGGACGAAATGATCATAGAACAACTTGTATGACACAAATAGTATCAAAATAGCATCTCGGTTTTTATTAAGAAGATTGTATTTTGCTCTCTATTCGGATCTCAGAGAATCCATTCTTCAGAGATTCAGCAGAATCCATTCTTCAAAGGGTTATTAATTCACTTGAAATTGTATGAAGCGGAATTACAATCTAAAGATTATTGTTCACCTCATGGGAAGTATTTTATCATTAGCTTGTGATGTAAATATAGCTGGCCACACGGTCTGAATCTTTTGGTATGTGTAAAGTAAAATAATGGTTCAAAGTGCTGTGGATATGTGATATTGAATGGATTGTGCCCATAATGATTTTATTTTGAAATGTAACAATAATTCATGTGATTTCATTTTAAAAATTTAGATTAATTACAATGATAATGAGTGTGTAACAAGTTGTAAGTTATAACATCTTATCTCCAATTTTAGGTTTATAATTAATGTTTTTTATGTTCAGTGAACCGTATGTCACCCTTGTACATGAAAGATCTGTAGTGGTTACATGGTCTCTAGTGATAAGATTATTGGGTAACATAGAGTCAATATCCTGTATGGCCGGTATGCATAGATCAATGCTATAATGTTCGCATAATTAGCGATTTTGGCAATATGATAATAAAAGAGTGTCAATTGATAATTAATATATTTATGATTAGGTTTGGCAATATTACACAATGTTACATAGCAATATGTGTGTCTATGTATGAATGTATGTATAACTGTTTTGAAAATGTTTAGATTTAAAGTAAGATGTTTTCACTTTTGAGGCAGTGTTAATTTTTAACAGCAAGAGAAATTAGATGGGTTATGTATCTGCGGGTACTAGATGTATATGGTATTATTCCTCTGCAATGTAAATCTGATGGGTTTGAGAGAAGTGCTGCTGTATACAGGCGCTCAGTTCTGACACTTTTGAATGTTAAAAACCCTCTATTGCCGATTGTTAATACTTAAAAATTCACCTCTTGATGTAGTCGACATATTACTTATCAATGATATAATTATCATTATAATCTAGTAATCTAGTAACATAAAAGAAACAGAACAAAGGAGGTATAGGGAGTAAGTGTAATATAATTCCTGTCATTGTTATAACATATATCCCCTCCTCTTACACCCTCACCTCATCTTGCCCCTGCCTTCCTTCACTCCCACCCCCGCTCATACCCTTGCCCTATCTTGCCCCCCCCCCCCCCACTCCACTCCCGTTCATATTCCCTAGCCCTGTCTTGCCCCTCCTCACCTTCACTCACACCTTCTTATACGCTCACCCCATCTTGCCCCTCCCCCACATCCACTCACCCCTTCTCATACCCTCACCCCATCTTGCCCCTCCCCCTCATCAAATCACCCCTTCTCATATCCTCACCCCATCTTGCCCCACCCCTCATCCATTCACCCCTTCTCATACCCTCACCCCATCTTGCCCCTCCCCCTCATCAAATCACCCCTTCTCATACCCTCACCCCATCTTGCACCACCCATCACCCACTCACCCTTTCTCATACCTTCACCCAATCTTGCCCCATCCCGCATCCACTCACCCCTTCTCATAACCTCACCCCATCTTGCCCCACCCCTCATCAAATCACCTGTTCTCATAACCTCATCCCTCTCACTTCTCTCCTCACCCCCTCTCAGTCCCTCCATTTTGTTGTCATCACAGCATTGAGCAACTGTTACTGACTCACTCCTCTTATACCCTCACACCACCATCACCACCCTCCGCTTTTCCATATCTAAAATAGTGTGTGGGGTATCATCTTGCCCCACCCCTGTTCAGGGTAACAGCCGAAATACATGTATGGGGTTCTATTCCATAGGTTTGTCAACCCATTTGTCATATTTTCACATGTCCTATTCGATAAATAAAACATTCTCAAATCAAATAGAAAATCCTTGAAAGTTATTTTCAGTCAAGTGATATATGACACATGAATATGTTATCTACTAAGACAAGTGATCAACATGTTATTGCTTGTATTTAAATCTCTCTGGTGAATTCATGTTATTGCCAAGGGATTAGTGCATGTACACAAACTCTAAACATTCTAGAGTAAACCCTTTCAATAATGTTGTCATTTTTCAATGGTATTGAGAGGCTAAATATCTCTATGAAATTGATAGGTACTTGCTCTTCAGGTAGTGTTCATTAGAGTGTTAGTTTCTGCACGCCTGTATTTATTGGTTTATGTACCAGCCTTATGTAATAAAGAACTAGTTAAATTTACTTAATTGGATTCCTTCTCATTTGTTTGTATATATTCTGGCTCAGCTGACCACTTGTGAAATATATATAATATGTTATTGTTCCATATTGATTTCATCTTCCCCCATGCATTTACTAAAGAATTTTCCAGCCCAAAATTATATTATGAATTGTCTTAAATCAAACAATACTTATATCATCAATTTCAATCAATTTTTCAGCAATTTTCAATCATTTTTTTATCCTCCCCTGTGTGATTTTGTGAACGGTTATCTAAACGTTTTCTGATACGTTATTGAAGACGGTTTTTAATGCCTAGACGGTAATATAGTAGCTAAACGTTTTTGAACATGGTAACGGAAAAAAACCGTCTTCTAAAAGGGGACAAAAAAACCGTCTTCAAAAACGTTTAGTACGAAGACGTTTTCAGTTGCAGTGCACGTGACACCCTACCTAGGTTGGTCACAAGACATTTGGTTGCCGCCATATTTAAATTCCCTGCTCGACATGCTAGATCGACAGGAGAAATTTTCTTTTCTTTCATCTTATTTATTAAAGGTGGTGTAAGCCATCGTTGACCAGCATCTCCTCGTCTTACTAATTTATTGAAGGGAGTAGTTATATGTCTCTTACAATATAATATTATTATAAATTGAATCTAAGCTAAATCATTGGTAAATCAAACAAAGTTTTACAACTATGTAGTATGCTTCACGTTACATATTACAGATTGTATTTAAAACAAATTGGGAGGTTAAGAAATTACTTCATTGCTTTCTAAATGAATTGAATACAGTGGCAAAATATCGGGACAATACTTGATTTCATAGATTCTTGATTTCATCATTTCGATCATAATACCATTTCGTTGTTGTTCAGTAAAGAGGTTATATAATTATTCACATCTCAGTGTATTGTCTATTCCAGTCATCAACGTTAAAAAGCATTCAATCAATTTAACAACATTATGTCTTTGCATAACGAAATAACCATGAAACTCTTAGTTGAGGTGTTTATCTTTTTTATTTCCTTTTTAGTTCTTGGTAGTACATCAGAAACTGACAATGTTAACAAATATCCTAGAAACATTCCTTGGTCAATTGTGATGTGTTTCAGGAAAATGAGTCATAAGTCGCAAAATTGATATTTTTCATAGTGTTTTTTTCACAAGATCCCATTATTAGAATGTTCTAATTTGTGGTGGGTTCATCACTTACAGCTATATCAATCGATGTAATTAATTTTAGGACAATTTATGTAATACATCCTTTTGTTTAAAAGGTTCTCATATGGACTACATTTCGTTACTGTACTGGCTATTGACACCCAGAAATATTGGAAACTTTTTTTTTCAAAAACAATGGTATCTCAAAATCTATTTTTTGCGACTTATTTTCCTGAAACACATCACAATCACATACACAATTTGATCTGCTTTCTTGGTTTCCTGGCTAAATGAATGAACTGTAAAATCAAAATAATTCCTTGATATTTCCAAACTTGAAATATGATCCAAAATGAAATTGTCAGTAAATCAAAGGTAACACAGCATACAAACACCGGGAATAGTGGACGATATACACCTCTGTTCTGAATCTCGGTTATTTGATTCAATTCTTGGATATCAAACAATATCATTAATCAAAAATCAAAACGCTGGTGCAAATAATTATTGATGGATACAGGTGTAAAAAGGGTTTTGTGGGTCAGAATTTCAGAAAATGTACAATTCAACTTCTTAAAGTCTTCTTAAATAACCCAAATTTCAGACGAAAATAAACTTCAAAATGCAGTTCAACCTAACCAAACAGATTGCTATAATCAATGCCATGCCGAATATACTCAAATTTACCAAGTATTGACCAAATTGTAGCTGAATTTAGCAGAATTTACTAAATGTGTACAGCTGCCAATTGTACATTTTCTGAAAATCTGACCCATGTGTTTCTTTTACCCTTCTGCAGCAGTCGTCTACCACTACTTTTCAACTTTCATTAAAAGTTTGTGTACACCGTTCCAGACCATGACAAGTCTCATCGAACCTGCACCCTCAGCTAACATCAGTCAAAAATACTTTTTGTTCAAATGTTTTCCAGCCCATCAGAGTAATTTGATCACAATTCTGAACGATTTTGTTTTTGCGACAATGGTTCATCAATCTATGTTTGGAGACACAGATTGTATAAACATATATACACATATAACATTGGCAGAATGTTGGTGACTTCAGGGCTATGGGTGTAACATTGTATGAACAAAATTTTTATGATCTTGAATTTTGTAATATCTGACAATACAGCTTTAAGTATACCACACAATGTACTTTAATAGACATGCACAATAATACGTACCGTATAGGGTCAGATCTTCAGAAAATGTACAATTGGCCATCACAGATTCTCTCAAATAAGCCAAATTTAAGTCGAAAATCAGCTTCAAAATACTGTTCAACATAATCGGACTGATTTATTGAATGAATACAATACAGAATATACTCAGATATACCCAGTATTTATCAATTTTCACTCTAATTGAGCAGAATTTGATAGATGTGTAGAAGTGTAGAATGTGCATTTTCTGACAATCTGACCATATAAGTCGATTGTGCTGGTAAGGGATTTATTTACCACCATGTCCGATAGTTGTGTTCATTTTGGTGTCATTATTTAATTCAATTGATACACCTTATACATCAAAACTGTGGTGTGTTTCGGGAAAATGAGTCACAAGTTGTAGAAGTGATATTCTTATAAGTGTTTTCATCACAGGATCTCTGTATCAAAATGTTCAGATATTTGGAGGGTTTAGCACTTATAGTTAAATCCATGTAACAAATCTCAGGACATTGTATTAAATATATCCCTGCATTTTGAAGGCCTTTGTATGGAGTATATTTAGTTATTTTACTGGTAATTACCCATGTAGAAACATTGCAAACATTTTTTTTCCAAAATTAAATTATTAAACTTCAAATATAGAAACACTTATTAGGTTTCCTAGTGTTTACTATTGTTGGAATCACCTTGATCTCCTCTTTTCAAAGGTGATTATACCTCAAAATCTATTTTTTGTGACTTATGACTCATTTACCTAAAACGGATCACAAATTATGCGCAATTACGTATACATAAGCCGCCTAAACTTAACTACATTTACAAAGTCCTTGTTAGCCTAGGCAATGGAGACACTAGACCGTGTTCTGTGCTTTTCATCCAAACATGGACATATGCCTAACGATGTAAATTACTTTTTACAGGTAGAATTATTCCTAAATCAGATGTTTAAATTTTGAGTTCAGTAAGAACAAAGAAAAAGCTTTCAATTTTGGATGCAAAGTTTGTTCAGATTGCAAAAGTATATGGCGATATTATAATTGACTGTCTCACAAGACCTTGCCTGGCTCAGCCACGCCCAGGGAAGCAGGGACTTTGTGATACACAGACAATGGTATACTAGTTATACAACAAAACAAAACAGTACATTATTTTACTAAAAACATAATATAACAAATCATAACCACAGAAAAACCATTTGAATCTTTATATAGACTGATTTCTTAACATTGCCACATGCGATCTTTCAGAAAAATTTGCAAGATATTTAATTTCTCTTAATTTTCTAATGCCACGAAAATAGTTTCCAAAGATTTAACAACAGCTAAAACAACAATCAAAACTATTTACTGAATTAACGTCTGACTGATGAACTAATAATATAACCATTAACAATTGAGGTAAGCTTGTGCAAGCTAGCTTAAAAATCACCAAAAATATTTCAGAAAATCCTAATAATTTTAGCTTCTTCCAGACAGATTTACCCTCGTTGTGTGGAAAGGGTCCAGAGTCCAGCTCTTTCATGATATTCCAAGGACAACAAGGGTAATTCTGCTCCTGGTGATCACATGTGGCTTTTTTAACACAGAATAAAGTATTTTACACATGAATGTGAAACATGTAAAAATTGAGAAACGTATAAAATTAAACATAGAAATTAGTTTTACTTAACCTGAACCCGAGGGGAAATCAGAAAAAGTTCAAGTTAACTGACAATTCAGCTAAAGAGAAGAGATACATTAAGTAGGAAGTCTGCAGGGAATTGGAAAAAATCAGGTTAACCGAAAATTAAGGTAAACTGAGTTCAGGTTTATAAGAACATGTTGTAATGTCAATGTTTAATTATATATGTTTCTTTATCAGATTTCTCCTATATATTGGGTGGTTCAGCACTTATCAAAATCTAAATACTATACTAGTCAAATGCGATGTCACATATGTGTATGATTTAGAGAACATACACAATAAATCTTTGTTGAGCAGACCAATTTACAGATGCGATAATTGCTAGAAACAACACCTTTACAAACCAGATAACTGCTAGAAACAACACCTTTACAAACCAGATAACTGCTAGAAACAACATTAGGAACATAAGGCTATGTTATGTTAGCATGATGATTGAAAGCATTTAGGAATATTCAGAAAATTGCTTTGAATTAATACCACAAAGAATTTTGCAGTTAGACTAAAAGCCCAATCAAAACATGAAGACTAATTTAATGAAATATTGGAATCTGAAATATGAGGGGTTCAGCCCTTTTTATATTCTATACTAGGCTGAGAATAGCCAGAAACCGCCAATGCAACACAAGAAGGAGCCTACTGGCACAGTGACCAGGAGGCACTTAGAAGAATTGTAAATGTACTTTAAAATTCAGAAATGTAGTCCAGTTTGGAGCATTAGAATTGATTGGATGGACACAAAGTGATGGTAAGGCACTAAATTTCAAAGATAGGCAAGATTTAGATGACGGAAAAAGAATTACTGAGTACATGGACCAGTCCTAATATAAAGAGTAAGAAAATGGAATGTGGAGAATGGAAGCTGGGGGAAGAACACCTCAGCCTCAACTGAGAAGTGGAAATAGTATTGATAGGACAGAATAGGTAGGAGAAAATAGGTATATGAAGGCAAGAGTAAGGACAGACATATACACAGGAATACACTGATTTAATCCATGCAGTCCGCTATCTCTCCATTGAGGACGGGAGGCTGCATTTATGCAGTCTAGGCATTGCTGTCTGATGGTGTTTGTTATTGATAGAAGGGGCCATAACTTAATAAAAAAACTGAACAGATCTTTCTGAAATTTGAAACAAAGTATGTTGTCATGGATACAATAATGATGACGTCATAACCAACATAAATACAAGCTGGAAAGTGAATTTGGAGCAAGGGAACCCGTCCTGAAGCCCTAAAAGTGTGTAAACTTCCCCCGTCCTGAATGTTTAATCTAACCTTCAGTCAATGATGTCACAAGATGGCTACACAGAGAAACATAGGATGTAGCAATGGCATGGCCTGACCAAAATATCTTCAGAATTGTTTCAACAGTTGTAATCAAATCAACCAAAACAAATTATTTCAACTAAAAAGGGTCCAAATCATTTATTTCTCGAGAAAAATCTACGTAAATTGACATTTTGGAAAGCCAAATCAACTCTACTCCCCTGAACCTGTATGGTCTAACTAATAGCAAGCCTTTCTCCATGGCACACTGAAGCCCCTGTGCATGGGAGAGAACGGCCGTGGGGCTGCAATCACTTCATGCTTGCCATAGCCTGGAACAGCTGGTCGCACCTGCACCAGACACATGATGATGATGATGATAAACAGGAAGAAGAACAGGCCGATGGCCACAATTCCTAGGATCATACCAAGCTTTGGGGAGGACTCCTCTTCTCTGGTGCAGAATGGTCCTCTTTCCCCGTCTGGGCAACTGAAATTTTGTAAAAAGGTTTATTAGTTACGGCATCTAAAGGTCTAATGGATTGTGCTAGCTATGATGTGTAGGAGTCAGAGTACAGGATTCTGTATAATCAATTCATGCATATTGGTTTATGTGCCTTTCCCATTCATTACAACAGATAAATGATAAAGAATAATAAGAGAATATCAAAAGCAGTATAACCATACATATTGGTCTGTTTATGAGGGATTCAATGTTGAGATTTTGATATTTTCATGAGATACAAGGAAAACTTCAATACAAAATACATTAAGTTTTAATGTATGAATGTTCTTTATGCAACATCGGTCAATACTGTCTTCAACAAACATATCTTTTATGTTTTGCCTTCTCATGAAACTAATTATATAACATAGACCAGATGCATAATATAAAAACAACAATGCTAGTCATATTCTTGGATTAGGTAATATAAATTATAAACTCAAAGTCAACTCAATAATGAAACGGTGAGGCAGATGTAGTGGCAAATTCTCTCAAAACGGAGATCCTTTATTCTATTCTTCCTTCCCCAAATTTTGTTTCCAACAAAAAATTCAAATAAACAAAAAAAAAATTCCGCCGACCAAATGTTCTTTTTCTGACCGCTTCAGTCCCTTGCCTGTTCGCCTCTGGCTTTCAAAATTCGCGTGGGTGCGTCACAAGACAATCATGTGAGGATCTCAATCATGTGACCCGTGCCGGTGGTTGTACAAAGCCTTGAAGCAACAAGAGGGGTGTGGCACTTTCCCAGCGTTTATAGGGCTATTAAATCATATTCAATATCTGCCATAAACTCAAAGTCAACTCAATAATGAAACGGTGAGGCAGATGTAGTGGCAAACTCTCTAAAAACGGAGATCCTTTTTTTTATTCTTCCTTCCCAGCCAGTTCATGAAATAATTTTCATTTGATTATGACGAGAATTGAGACAGGGATGCGGCTAGTGTCTTTTCAAGGTTGACACGATGAGAGAGAGGAGGAGTCACATAGTCGAGCACACAAAGAGACTTCCAATCCCCGGCTGTTCTTATTTCCTCCAGGGGAAAGCCTTTCATGTGTATATAAGTTGCTGCCCCTCGACGCAGTCCATGCATGCCTATATCCTTGTCAATACCTGCTGTAATCGACCATTTCTTGAGCAGAGTGAGAGCCCTAGAATAAGGTACTGGGTTGGAATCGTAGGAAATCAAAGAAGAATCAACACCTCCAGGGTATCGATCATATAGCAGCTCCAACCAGTGAACTAAACATAGATCACCTCCACATCTAGCGACTGGAATATTCAGCAATCTATCCTGATACTGAATGGTCTTGGAGCTGGTCACCTTAATGACAATTCCCCAGTCCTTGTAAGAAATACATGAACGAAGCAAAATATGGTTGTCTGGCTTAGCAGAAAAGATGTGCGATTTTCTTAGTAGGGTACGATAGGCACACACCACTCCCACCCATGTAGTGAACTCAATGGGAGATAACAGATCCACTTGCTGGAATATTCTTGACAAATCGTCAGGGGAAATCGGGTCTTTTGGGCTCGATTTACAACCCAAACGCCTCTTAGCTCCTGCCATTACCACACTGAGGCCAAAGTCATCTCGGAGATCCATTCCCTGATTTAGCTTTGACAAATAATTAATGGCAAACCGAATCGGTAACCCTCGTGAAGATAAATGGGGCAGCACAGGCACTAAAGCAAACTGCATTATCTTGTAGGAAGACATGTTCTCCATCTAGGCGCCATTTAATTCCAAAGTATTTACGATCGTCTGGGTTGATCAACAGAGACCCATAAGCTGCCTTGATGTCCAATATGGCCAGAAAGCAATTTCTTGTTATTTCACACAAAACATCGTCAATAGTGATGTAACTGAACGAAGAGAACACCTTGTCAGTAAAATTATTCACTGAGGCGGACAATGGGCGTTTACAGTCAGTGATGGGTCGGATCTTGCCATTTTCTTTAAATACTGCACCTATGGCATGGGTACAGAAGGGCTGATCATCGACGATCAACAGTTTACCTTGATCTATTTCAGCAATGAAGATGTCTGAGATCTTATTCTCCGCATTGGCTAAATAACATGAACTATAGTTCTCACAGCTGTACGACCGAACAGCAGCATCCGGGTCGACCAAGTAAAAACCATTCATGATACCGTCCAGTATGAAATGAGAGTTGAAGTCCCACATTCCATCTGATTTTAGCCATCTAACTCAACTTCTTGGGTTCATTTGATGCGTAATTCCCTTCAATGGTGATAGATTGTCACATTCCCATGCTTTTTTTTCCAGATCTGCGAAAACTTTATCCGTAATCACTGAAAAGTCACCACTCGTTAGGCTTGAGTTGAAACCAAAACAACCCAAGCCGCCATCTTTGTCCTATACTTCTGCTTCCGGTGACTTTGGCGCCTCCGCCTGGTCACTCAATTTATCGAAGTCTTCGGCACGATGATCTTTGCCGCAGACACCATATACATGGGAACGATAACAAGGATATCTGCAGGGGGTATGATTAGATGGAACATTCCATCGCCAACACACATCTTCAGGCCAAACGATCGTATTTTGTACTTCCGGAAGCGTTCCATTTCTGACTGCTACTTCCGGCTTGCTTGTCAACAGCTGGGCCACGAGAATGGCGTCGGTAGTTGTAATTCCTAGGCCCGCGATGGAACTCAGGACCCAGGTACAAGGCATTTCCTTCCGTATCCAGCGACGACCAATCATCACAGTCGCCATCAATGACTTTGGTCGTAACAAATCGCTCATACAGGCATATTCCATTGGATGTAAACTGGCCACAGGCAGCCTTATAGGAAATGTAGGTCAAGTGATCCATGTATCCTATGATAGGTATTCCTCGACGAATAAGGTGTTGGATAACCTTGGACATACCATGCAAAAGCTCCAAAACCGACCTTTAATCAAACTTTTTCGGCTGCAGAGTGTAAAATTCAGGGCGTAGCTTACCAAAGTCGTCAGAATAATCCTGAAGAACATTGATGGGCTTAGATGGGCTAGACCCCGATGGGCTCTGCCCGTCTACCTCGGCCTCACCGCCCAACAGCTTGTCTAACATTGCCCGTATCTCTGTCTCCAACTGCAAGGTATGTGCCTTTCGTTTTTGTTGCTGTTCCAACTCTTTTTTCTTCTGTACCAGCTTGAGCAGAAACTTGTCATAGTCGTCAGTCCCTCTCTCCGGAACTTCTTCCTCCGGGACCCCACTAAGATCAGACAAATCCTTTACCGACATCACCATTTTGGTCGGGCTTGGTTTCACGTCGGAGAGGCGATTCTTTTTCTCCTTATTAATTTTATACAGGCAGGAACGGCCCTGATGAAGACGGCCACACGCGTTGCAATTAATGTAAAGTCCGGTCATTCAGTATTACGATTTTTTTTCCCGAGTGGACAGAACAACAAAATTTCGCCAACCAAAGGTTCTTTTTCTGACCGCTTCAGGCCCTTGCCTGTTCGCCTCTGGCTTTCAAAATTCGCGCGGGTGCGTCACAAGACAACCATGTGAGGATCTCGATCATGTGACCCATGCCGGTGGTCGTACAAACCCTTGAAGCAACAAGAGGGGCGTGGCACTTTCCCAGCATTTATAGGGCTATTAAATCATATTCAATATCCGCCATCACCTGCTTATATGTATTTGATAAGTCATTCTGCTTTCTTGTATGCACCAATAACAAGGTTTGCAATATTTCCTGATGATTAATAGTGACGTTGTACTCCCTAGGATAACCTCAGATATGCAGAGATGGATATGCATAGATATGGAATTTGATAACATTCCAACAAAGCGGTTTTCTGAATATATCACTTTTGAAAATATTAACTTTTCGATTTCCCTGCGTTCATCCTGTGATCCATCCCATTTATTTCATTTCAATAAAGGTCAATAATATATTTAATACATTCAATGGAAAGTTACTATATCTGCCATAGATTTAGCATCTTTCCAAAAATATAAATGGCCCCTTCTCACGAGTTGGGCCCACCCCATTAGAGCCCACCTTAAGAGTGGGCCCAAAGGGACATTTTTTCAAATGCACTAGGGATATTTTTTAGTTTTTTCATTATAAACTATGCGTCATGAGAGATCATTCCTGAAAATTGCTACATCCTGGATGAAATTTTCTTCCTATGGGAGCCTATCAAATAAAATACTGCTTATTTTTTTGTCTTTACGTCGCCATAAGGGCATTTTTCAACATAATAAGTAATTTTGTGAAATTGTGTGTTTTCTGCACCAATTTAATGGTGAATTCTACGTGATAACAGTTGAGGCTACCTGCAAATGTTTGAAATTCCATGGAAAAATCATATTTTTCAAAATTCTAGAGTAAACTGCATAAAATTAATTCCTAAGCAACGATGCTATTTTCCCAATACAAAAATTCAATATATTTCCAATGTCAGTGGTAGGAAGATAATTAGTGTGGATAACCATTCTCCATTATGAACTTATAGAAGAGGACTGGAGGAAACCATGGACAATGATCAATTTGATGATATTATCCAGATACATGATGTTTGGAATCTTTTAAAAGTGGATGATGTAAAGACAAAATATTTAGGAGGGCCTCAAAAAGTAGAAAACATACACTGTTTCATATTTCTGACTTGAAGCCTATGAAATGTCTGTTTCTTGTTATAATTTACTGCCTCTATCATGAACATTAAGTATTTTGTAATTCATCTATGACTATTGAAGTTCTGCATTTCTGGATTTTCCCCCAAACACAAAACTTCATGCACTGCCAGGAAGATTTTTCACTTGAATCTCTTACATCTTGCAAATTGTTTGGTATAATATGCTCTCATTCACTCTAAACATGATGCTCTAATGTTCCTACAATGAAAATAGGCGAATTGTGGTCTTCAAATATTGCAGGAGTCCATTGAAAAGGACAAAAATGTGAATGGCGATGTAAAGACAAATGGCGACGTAAAGACAAAATACCCCATACATGATACCATGCTTTTCTCTAGTCAGCCAAGCTTAGTATGCCATATTTTGTTTGTCCCAATTCTGTTGGAAATAGTCCCTGGCCATATATAAGCACTGTGAAAACAATTTCTTAGGCCAAACAAAATTTCCGATTTAGCCCCCCCCCCCTCCTCCCCGACATTCCCCAGCCCCAGCCCCTATCTAGAAAAATTCCAACCCACCTAGAAAATTGTTTGCCTTCCATAGTTAATTTATATATGATTTTTTTTTTACAAAAACCCTAATTAAAGCTGGAAAACAAAGTCTTCCCAACCACAAAACTCTAAAAATGTACATTTGTCATGTTTAAATTACTACTATTATGAAATAGACAAGAAATATTTTGTTTCCAGCTCTTGGATGGTGGTTCCCTAAAAAAAATTAAAAAATACCACCCCTCCCTACCAAGTTTTCATCTAGGTAAATCGGAAACACCTATTTTTTTGCCTATATATATAGCAGTAACATCCTGTGGCCCATATCAGAGGAAACCTATCCAAAATTTATTAATTATACCATGCACATCTGATAATACTCGTTCTTTTCTGGCTATGAATTATTTATCAAAAGCATTTTTAAACACTTTTCCTTTCAATTATAAAGCAATATCTAATGTAGCTACGTAAAGACTGATGGCTATGTAAAGACCAAATATACGTTTTTCTTGATGAAACTTGCCACTACCCAAGTAGAAGCTTAATAAGTTTGTTATAGTATTACAGGCATGTTTCAGTTCGGGTACAGTCTTACAGGGTGGGTACAGTGACAGGATGGGTACAGTTACACACTGGGTACAGAGTTACAGTTTGGGTAATGAGTTACAGAATGGATACAGTGTTACAGGGTGGATACAGTTCCTGGAGGGGAACAGTGTTACAGGATGGATACAGTGTTACAGGGTGGGTACAGTGAAAGGGTGGGTACAGTGACCGGGTGGGTAGTGACAGGGTGGGTACAGTTACAAGATGGATACAGTGTTACAGGGAGGGTACAGTGACAGCGTGGGTACAATTACAAGATGGATACAGTGGTGCTGGGAGGGTACAGTGTTACAGGAGGGGTACAGTGTTACAGGATGGATACAGTGTTAGAGGGAGTGTACAGTTACAGGAGAGGTACAGTGTTACAAGATGGATACAGTGTTACAGGGAGGGTAAGGTGACAGGGTGGGTACAGTATTACAGGATGGATACAGTTACAGGAGTACAGTGTTACAGGGAGGGAACAGTGACTGGGTTGGTACAGTGTTACAGGATGGATACAGTTACAGGAGGGGTACAGTGTTACAGGATTGATAGTGTTCCAGGGAGGGTACAGTGAGAGGAGGGGTACAGTGTTACAGGATAGATACAGTTACAGGAGGGGTACAGTGTTACAGGGAGGGTACAGTGACAGGAGGGGTACAGTGACAGGGTAGGTACAGTTACATGAGGGGTACAGTGTTACAGGATGGATAGGGCTACAGGTAGGGTACAGTGACAGGGTGGGTACAGTGACAGGGTGGGTACAGTGACCGGGTGGGTACAGTGTTACAGGGAGGGTACAGTAACAGGAGGGGTACAGTGTTACAGGATGGATACAGTGTTACAGGGAGGGTACAGTGACAGGATGGGTACAGTGACAGGAGGGGTATAGTGACATGGTGGGTACAGTGTTACAGGGAAGGGTACAGTTACAGGTGGGTACAGTTACAGGAGGAGTAGTATTACAAGATGGATGCAGTTGTTACAGAGTGGTACAGTTCCAAGAGGGGTACAATGTTATAGTTTGGGTACACTGTTACAGGGAGTGAACAGTTATAGGTTTGGTACAGTGTTACAGTTTGGGTACAGTGTTACAGGATGGGGATAGTTATAGGTTGGGTGCATTGTTATAGGCTGGGTACAGTACTACAGATTTGGTAGTTAAACGGGATGGGTACAGTGTTACAGGATGGGTACAGTGTTACAGGATGGATACAATGTTACAGGGAGGGTACAGTGAGAGAGGGTGGGTAGAGTGGTACAGATCTGGTAGTGTTACAGGATGGGTACAGCTATATGAATATAGCATTATATATATATTGGTACAGTTACACGGTGGGTACAGTTACAGCATGGGTACAGTGTTACAGATTGAGTTCAGTGTTACTGGGTGAGATTAGAACAGTTGTAGGTTGGGTACAGTGTTACAGATTGGGTACAGTGTTACAGGATGAGTTCAGTGTTAAAGGGTGACTACTGATATAGGTTGGGTACAGTGTTACAGGGTGGGTATAGAGTTACAGAATACCCCCAGTTACCTCTATAATTAGCATTACATAATAATCGGGCACAATATTACAAGATGGGTATAGTTATAGGTTGGGTACATTGTTGATATCCGGCTTTACTGGGGCAGTGTGTTTTGTACACTGAACATATAGTTGCTTTTCCTTTTTTCAAAATTCGTACATACAAGTATATATAGACTTGGGAGGGGGCAGGGGAAGGGGAAGGGGGGAGGGGAAGGGGGAGGAGGGAGGGGGAGGACAGAAGGGAAGGGAGGGGAAAAGGGAGGGTGGTATAGTGGGGAGGAGAGGGGAGGGGAAGCTTAAGGGGAGGGAGGAAGGGGGAGAGGGAAGGAGAAGGGGCAGGGAGTAAAGGTGAGGGGGAGCAGAAGGGGAAGGAGTTTCTATATAATTGTTGTTTCCTATTTTATACTTTATGTATAAGTATGGAAGGGGTCCTGGCCATGTTGGCCATCGTTGTGTGTAATGTTGGAATACTATTTTTTATAATATTCTATCCCCTGCCCATTTATTCCTGTGTAATGGCGGCCCCTCAAGTGGTACTTGTTTTGTCTTTACATAGCCATGACTGAGGGACTTTTGTCTTGTTTTAATGCTAGTTTGAGCATACACAAATATAATACATAAGTAATCTGTTAAACCCCCAATCATAAGGAACTTATAACTATTGATATTGTGCATTGTGTACAGAATAAAAAATGATGGTTAAGACATCAAATGACCCTGGGGTAATATTTCATCATGACACAAGTAATGTTAAAATCTTGTTAATGTTATTCAGTTATATTTGAAAAGCAATGATCTAAATATTCAGTCAACTGATTTTTTATTTGACCCTAACATCCAGTGTGCCAGTCATAATGTAAATAAACAACTAGGAACTACCAAAAATGAGTGGCAGTGGATCTAGATGGTGATAATGGCCTGGCTACGTAAAGACAAAATGAGTTTGTCTTTACGTAGCCACGTCATTATTACCATTATCTCCCAGACCACTTATGACATATATTTGATATTTTAGTAGTTGTTGGCTAGATGCTTCAGTAATACTTTGAAATACTTATCATTGGTCCCAAACTATTCATGGGAAAATGCCAAGTAATCTTAATGGGCGACGTAAAGACAATTGATTTTTGCCATATTTCAGTTTTAGGATACTATCTCACTGTAGAAGCAGAAATCTGTATTTAGGAAAAAGGTTTTCCTGATAATTCTAAAAGGGTAGTTCAGACATTGTTTACATATGGCTATTTACCATACAAATAGATTATATTTTTCATAGTGACACCACAAAGATGGCGACGTAAAGACAAATTTATTTTTGCCATAATAAAAATGGTGAGAAAAAAAATAAGTTGGCTATTTTCAGTGAAGAATTTGCATTAGATTTATGTATAAACTGTGGTCACTTAAATTCAACACAAAAATTTCCACCAGTTTATAAGTCTCTTTAGTTATACTCATGATAAACTATATTATCAGTATGATATTTAGTAAAAATAATCAAAAATGATGCATTTTCTTGGTAGCAACTCATAAAATATCAACATAAAGTATGCAAAACCATATATGGCAAGATAGAGTGTGATGAGACCCTTGCAATAGGCATGATTTTTATAAAGAACATTTAAATACAAAGCTCTTCCCATAGTTTGAAGGGCAAAAGAGGGGTTGGGCCCAACTCGTGAGAAGGGGTCAAATATAACATATTACAGTGGAAACTGTCTATTAAGACCACCCTTGGGAATAAATGTGATCCGTTTTAGGAAAGTCGCAAAATTTGGATTTTGAGATAATATCACCATATTTGAAAAGACGAGATCAAGCTGATTCCAATGATAGTCAACACTGAAACACCTAATAAGTAATTCTATATTTTATTGATATTTTTATTTTTGAAAAAAAAATTTCAATGTTTCTCGATAGGTAATTACCAGAGAATAATTAAATATACTCCATACGAAGACCTTCAAAACGCATGAATATATTTAATACAAGGTGCCAAAATTTGCTACATGGATTCATATGACGATACTTAATAACCCCTCTAAAAGTCAGAACATGCCAATAAGGAAATCTTGTGAAAAAGATACTTTAAAAGATATCAATTTTGCGACTTGTGACTCATTTTCCTGAAACACAAAATTTAATTATGTTTGATCACATAGCAAGGTGGTGTCTTTAGAGGGCTCTAAATCTAATAAAAGGGAATAATTTGAGACTGGGGAAACTGGTCTTAATAGAGGGGTGGGCTCTATAATGAGGTGGTCTTTATGTGAGGTTCCACTGTAATTATTTGCTTATTTTACTTACGTGCAGGAAGGGAAGCCTGCCGGTGAAGTCATACAAGTGTCCGCCCTACAGAAACCCATCCTCTCTATCAGTTCACAGCCAACCACCGGCGGATCAGCTGAGGAGGATGTATAAGTTATTGCTCATTATACATCATACAACAACTGATGAACATGGAATGTTTAATTGTTTGATGAAGCAGAAGTAGGGCAACAAGAGAACACAACAATAACAATAGGAACATCAGCACAATTAGAAATACTAATCAGTGTATCCATCTAAGCTAGCAAATTAACTCATTATTGAATATTCTATGAATGAAAGGACAGAATACCCAATATGTTATCAAATGATTAATTAAGGACCGTTCATTATTAATTACTGGTTGGAGGAGAGGGAGGAGGGGTTAATTTTTTTGTGTACAGAATTTGAAGGGGAGTTGCAGACTCTAAAAATGTGTGTGGGTCATTTTTTCTGCACAGACTCAGAACTACAATGATGTAGGGGGTCATGAAATTATACACAAATTTTCAATGGGGGGGGCATACAAGTTTGCACTATAGTTTGGCGCCAGATTCCTTAACAAGGAAGAGGGAAGGGGAGAGGGAAGGGGGAAAAGGCCAGGTGCTTTGGTCATTTAAGTGTCATTAGATGCTGGTTACCCAATCTGGCCTGGCTTACAGAGGGGAGGATTAAAGCTAAAACAGGAGGAACTTTCCCCCAAATTGGGGTGAGGGAGGAGAGTGAACCCCATGGCCCAGCTGATTTCTATGAGGATCTTAACTGATTAACAGGGACTAATGGTATTCCTTTGTCCACACATCGACATCAGAGAGAAATCATCACTGTTTAATTGCCCTGTCATAAACTATAGACTTTTTTGCAAATTCTCCCCTCCCCCCCTCCCAGTGGGTAATTATGAACAGTCCCTTAGAACATTCTCCATACGTTATGATTGACATGTTTTAAAAACTCCCTTAATCACTCTCAGCTTGAAACTAACTATTCAGGATCATATACAAGGGTATAAAGGCTGCACTTACATGTGGACACAAGTGGAATCTTGACACACTGTCCAGCAGAATCCAATCTGTATCCAAATGCACAGGAGCAGTGGTAAGTTCCAGGCTTGTTGACACATGTGTGCATAGCATCCCCACAGACTGCTGGTGTCTGTTTGCACTCATCGATATCTGTATAAAGAATAATTAGAATTAAAAATATAAAGAAAAGAAACCATGTTTCAGAACTCTGTATTAAATAGTTTAATATTGGCAAGTCCACCATCTTAAAACTTGATTAACAAAGAAAAAAAATGGCTTGAGATCATGGGATCACACTCAATCCTCTATACATCAGAAAATAAATATCTTTAAAGTCAATTATTATACACGCATCCAATACTGAGGCCCCGACAGCCGCACATTACTTGTAACGTGGTATTGGACTAGTACATTACCGGCGTGTTGTCATGGCGACGCAAGTTTGGTGGCGCAAGATTGCCGACGCAAGGTTGCCGACGCAAGTTTGCCAGTGCGAGTGCTTTCTTTCTCCATGTTTCAACTGTTTCTAGTTCCATTTCTCTTATACGAAACCAGATATTATGGTAAATTATGTTATTATCTTTTTAATTAAGCACGTTTTACATTCAAATCTAGGCATGTATAATAATCAACTTATAGGACTCGTTGCCGCACGGACGCGTAAATAAAGGACTCGATCTTCGATCTCGTCCTTTATTTACGCGCCGTGCGGCAACTCGTCCAATAAGTGCTAAGTAGTCAATATACTTTACTTTAGGCTCCAAACAAAAGTGTTAGAGAACAGTTGTATAGGATAATGAGAAATTATGTCCCAGGCTATTCCATAACTTAGCATGGAATCATAATATATTGTTAATCAAACATAGATATCTTTAAATCTTATCTGCCACATCTGTTGGAATGCAACAACTTGGTAACAGAATGAAATATTTTACTTTTCTCTGCCAAGGGAGAGTATGAAATCATTATGTAACAACAATTGCGATGGAACATATTTTAGGCATATATAATTCACATTTATAATTCCTTACCAACACATGCCTTGTCACCATCTTCCCACTGCAGAATACCTCCAAGATCAGTACAAATAATATCAAACTGAAATTCAGTGGCAGTCACTTGCCACCCGGGCTCACACTTCACAATCCAGGTCTCACCAGACTTGGTCTTCACCAGTGGAATAGGCTTCATCCTGGCATTGTGGTACAAACCAGGCTCCATACAACGACTCTCTGGATTGGGGAACACCAACATTAACATTCATATGATATAATTTGCTCATATTCAATTCACCCTAATCACAGATAAGTCAAACAATAAATTAGTTATCCCTGTCTGCGTCTAGCCATCAGTGCTGTCAATTTATATTAAGCTTAAACCTCCCACCGCTGGGGAGATTAAGACTCACTGACAGGGCATTGGCCAAATAAAGTAAAACCAACAAATAAACCAACAAACAAACAATTAGCTGGAACTTCTTTCTCAACCATCAAGTGTGTCCATTATGGAGTATATTTACCTTGTAAATATATAAATCAATGTCTCATTACCTCAATTGGATTCATAAAGTAGATAGTAAAAGTAAGCTAAGTAAAAGTAAGCTAGTTTACTGATTTAGACAATAGTAAACACCTCTAACACCCACCTTTACAGAGGTTATTTTCCCAGTAGTAGCCATCATCACAGTCACAGCTGTAGGAACCAGGCTTGTTTGTGCAATGTGCATTAGCACCACATATGCCAGCAGTAGCACACTCATCGATGTCCACTGAAACCATTGAGGGAAAACTGATATATAGAAATTGCATTCAACAAAAATCAATTCATAAAATACAGCCTTAATATTTCAATTAACTAGAGTATCAATATTTTCAATATTTTCTTAATATAACTTTATTGTCCATTTGCAAATATGCCATACTTTTATACAAATATCTTGATCTGAAAACCCAACAATTTGTTTACTTTATTCTGTCAAGTGACAGTATCAAGTAATTATACAACACAAGACTTACCATAGAACATATTTTAGGCATATATTATTCACATTTATAATTCCTTACCAACACATCCCTTGTCACCATCATCCCACTGCAGAACACCTCCAGCATCAGTACAAGTAATAAGGAACTGAGATTCAGTGGCTGTCACTTGCCACCCGGGCTCACATGTCACAGTCCAGGTCTCGCCAGACTTGGTCTTTGCCAGGGGAATAGGTTTCATTGAGGAATGGAGGTACACACCGGGCTCCACACAATGACTCTCTGGATTGGGGGAACAGGGATTAGGGATCATGATAACAAATGAATTAAACAATGAATTAGTTGTCCCTGTCTGCATCCAGCCATAAGTGCTGTCAGGTTATACTAAGATTACATGATTTGCTGGAACTTCTTTCTCAACCATCAAGTGTGTCCATTATGGAGTATATTTACCTTGTAAATATATAAATCAATGTCTCATTACCTCAATTGGATTCATAAAGTAGATAGCAAAAGTAAGCTAAGTAAAAGTAAGCTAGTTTACTGATTCAGACAATAGTAAACACCTCCAACACCCACCTTTACAGAGGTTATTTTCCCAGTAGTAGCCATCATCACAGTCACAGCTGAAGGAACCAGGTTTGTTTATGCACTGTGCATTAGCTCCACATATTCCAGCATTCTCAGTACACTCGTTGATGTCCACTGAAGGAAATAAAGGTAATTATTCACTGCCATAAATATCTTGGAGTCATATGCACCTCAGGTAGAGATTAAGAGGATTAGAAACCGTTATTTCGAGCTTGCGGTTGCACTATTTGTGCGTAATTTGTGTTACTCTAATTGTGATCATATGTTAATGCATGATTTTAAAATTTAAATCCTTAAGTGATGTGTTATCATGCTACCTACTTCATGTCTTGTCTACCTATCATTATGTTTACATAGTTTCAGTAATTAGGTTGCCAATCAATAACTTTCTGGTCTTTACAAAGTTTAATTACAACTAAATTATCATTCTTTGTAAAATGGCTAAGCTTCGGCACTACACCAAGCTGTAGTACTTTCTATGGGGCTCTCTATGATACTTTCTAACATGATGATATCATACTTCTCGTACTTTTGTGCGTAGTGAATTAACACAAATCTGCTAGGGGTAGACACATGAACCAGCTCTACCATTGCTAGGGCACAACATATGACAGACATGGCCCATCTCTCTCCTGTCCCTGACAGCCTTTGTTGAAATAATGAATAGGGGAGTTGCATGTGCCACTGCGCATGTCTGTTACAGTGCATCCTGGGATGGACTCTGATGAAATCTGACACAGATATTTGGCAACATTTTTATCGAAAATTGCAAGAATGTTTTCACCAAAAGCATTGGTTTTATAAATGATCTATGAAAACCAAATGAATCAGGGGAAACATGTATAACACATGGATATTGCAATTAGATCATTGATAAATATATAATTCTGAAAATGGCATGTTTTCTACAGATTTTATACTGTACCATTAGGGCAGACTATGTGGGTCAGATTTTCAGAAAATGTACAAATCGCCTACACCAATCCACTCAAATAACCCACATTTAAGACAGAAATTAGCAGTTTAACATAACAGAACTGATACCTTAAATCAATGCGATACTAAATACACTCAGATATACCAAAAATGTATCATTTTTTTAGCAGAATTTAGCAGAAATTACTAAATATGTAGAGCTGCCAATTGTACATTTTCTGAAAATCTGACCCATATAATGAAGAGGACTGACATACCTGAGCATGAATCAGCTTTTACCCAGTCTGTGCCGACACACTGCATGGTATATGTGGCAGCATCAGCTGTTGTTTCCCATCCTGCCTCACATGTAACTGTAACAGTACCAGCTCCAGCTTTCGCCAGATCAAAGTCCACTTCTGGGTAGTGGGCATTCTCCTCATCTCCAGGGAATCCACAGTCTACGGGTGTGGCAGGAAGCGCTGTGAAATAAAATACAGTTAGTCAGTGAGTGAGTGAGATGGTTGCTGTACGCCCTTATCAACACATTTAAGATGGTTATATCAAGGGCAGGAGAGCTGAGAGAGAGGCAGTTTATGATCATACCCAGGAAATAGAGATAGACAAGAAGGGAGATAGAGACAGAGAAAAGAGACAGAAAGGCACTTTATGGTCTTACCCAGGACCAGAATTCAGTCATATAAGTCATACAATGACTAAAATATGGTGAGATAAACCAGAAAAACTCAGGTTTACTTGGTTTCTTACGTTTCATCTTTCTTTCTTTCTGGTCATCAGCAGATGTATAATATGAGTTATGTAACATTACGTAACATTGTGTAACCTCATTATAGTTCTATTAATTATTAATTATCACCTGTTTATTATATTATCTTATTACTTAAAATCGCTAATTGTACTTAACTACCTAAGCACTGTGCAAGTCTACTCATACGTGCTATACCATGGGTATTACGTAAGGGCTACGCCCACCTACTTGCTTATGCAAACACTGGAGGAGACTGTACCATTACTAAGAATATATTAAACAGTTGATTCATAAGTAGCAAAAAATAGATTTTGAGATACCATTATATTTGGAAAGATGAGATCAAGCCGACTCCAATGATAGTAAACAGTCTAATGATCTAATAAACATTTCTAGATTTCAAGTTTAATATTTTGGTTTTGAAAAAAAAATGTTTCCAATAATTCTGGGGGTCAGTACATAGTAAAGTAACTAAATGTAGTCCATATGAGGACCTTTAAAATGAAAGTATATATTACATACATTGTCCTGAAATTTGATACATTGATTGATATAGCTATAAGTGATGAACCCTCCAATAATCAGAACATTCCAATAATGAAAAATATCAATTTTGCGACTTACATATGATAAAATTCAGTGTGTGTATGTATGGACTTAAACTGAGCATCGTTCCTTTTCAGTGTAGCAATCACTAAATGGGTCAAATTTTCAGAAAATGTACAATTGACAGCTGTACACATTCAGTACATTCTGCTAAATTAGGCTGAGATTTGGTCAATACTGGGTAAATTCGAGTATATTCGGCATTGCATTGATTCTAGCAATCTGTTTGGTTAGGTTGAACTGTATTTTGATCCTAATTTTTTTCTGAAGATTGGCAAGTTGAATTGTACATTTTTTGAAAATCTGACCCAAATACAAGTTAACTCAGGTGTTTGTTGAAGGAGGGTGAATATTGCATGATTTGCAAAGCAGATGTAATTTTGATGTGATCAGCTCTTGGGTAGAAGTTTTATTGACAAACTGAATGAAGATCATTTAAAAAAAAATAGATTTGAGCAATGTCTAAATCCCTTTTTGTTCCTGAAATACTTACAGACACAGAAGTAGGCACCAGGTACATTAACACATGTGAAGGCTGTAGTATCATCACATCCCCCTGGTAGGTTTGGTAAATTGGCTGCAGCACATTCATCAGTGTCCACTGGAAGTAGAATGTAATGAGATTACATTATAAAAATATACAGTGTGAGATTTTTTGAAAAGCATCTGTTTCAAAATTTATCATAAGAAAAATTTGCTTCACTCTTTACTTTGATCTGTTCCGTTACACAAGAAAAATGGCATGTTTTTGGAGCCTATAATCTTTACCACAGTTGTTTTGTAAAAATAACCAAAAATGTTGCATTCAATTGTCCATTTAATTGAATTCAAGTACCTCTGATATTATGAAGATCAATAAATGTCTGGCTTGTGATCACTCGAAATTTAATTTTATTTTAACTTTTAATTTTATTTTAACTTTATTTTAATAGAAAATTAGCACTTTGACGTCCAACAAAATTGAACATGTTCAATTGAGCTGGGCAGTCACCAGACGGGTCTCCGCAAAGTACGTCAACAAATGCCATAGGCTCACACTGTCTCTGAGCTAAGATAAGATAAGATGAGATAATCTTTTATTTGTCCAGTAACTCGAAAATAAAATATGAAGAGACAAAAGGGTCTACATGTCTATATGAAAAGTTAATTCCATTTCTACCGACAGTTACCTTAACTTATATTCTTTCACAAAGTCAGCTACTTTCTTCAGATTTACAGATGATACACATCAAGTTTAATGCCCATGTAATAAATATAGAATGGAAATCGCTGGCAATAATCAAACATTTATTGGACAAGATGGCAGAGTGCTCATGTGGACGAATCTCGTCCAATAAATTTTCAATTACTGCCGGCGAGTTCCATTCTCTATCTATATACTATACATGTACTATATCATGTATGTAAGAAGACTTACCACATGCTGGTGAGTCAGGGGATGCACAGGCGTGGGTATCACCTGTTGTGTCTACTTCATAACCAGCATCGCAAGCAATTGTAAAACCTGGAGTATCTGTATAACTGGCAATGTATCCATTGGCAACGTTGGGCGGGTTGCAATCTGTCAAATAGAAAGATCTACTTCCATGAATTACATTTCTAGTCACTCCCATGAACGGTCCTGGGGCTATAACCACCCTAGGCAGAGACTACTGTACTACTACTGTACTTTGGGTTGGCCCTCCCTCCCCCACTAGCTTGAATCTCGGCCCGCCATGCTTGGTCCAGAAAGTAACTGCACAAGGTAATTATTTGTAGGAAGTAAATTGGTTATATTTCACCAGATCTGAACGCTTTTAGATTGTTTTTATATTTAAAAATAAAGGATCGTACCCCCGCCCGCCCCCCCCCCCCCCACCAGCTAAACAGCGGTGTTTAGCCTAAAACGTCTATATGAAGATCACTATACTATGGTCTATGCATTTAGGGGCGCTAGCGGCGGTATTGGGAGACACCATATTTCGGCGCTTTGTTTATATTTAGCGGCAATGGCCGTCGATTTGAATCTTATCACAGGCCTCGCTGGTGGTAAATGGGCTTATATCTTCTTTTCTAGACAATATTGTTCCAGTAATCACTAGCTAATATCGTTGCTTACTAATATATACGGTAGGAGTGAGCACGGAGAATAAGCTCAATAAGCATGTATTTGGTAGGCAGAGACAGCTATAAATGTTGTTCTAGGTATATAGGCGTTTGACCGTGATAACCGGTACGACTGCTGTTTTCCTTTTGATTCTGCCGTTGGCAAGCTTCTTACAGAAGCGGTAGTCACAGGGAGTCCAGTTGGGAAGGAGGGGGGGAATACTTGGACACTTGTTGTGTGTGAACTTGTTGTCCTAGCAACCTGGCCGATCTAATTATTCTTCCCTGCACTAATCTAATCCGTGGGTAGGGGCTAGGGGGTCGAGGGAGGGCAAGGGACTATACGCTAGGATTTTGGGTAAGGGAGGGAGGGGGGAGTTGAGGTTAAGGACCAACTATCATGTGGACACAAGGCATGATCCTGGCAAGGAGGAGAGCTGGGGGTGAATCTGCAGGATAGAGGTATCCCTCTCAGCCAATTAGAAGGGGAAACTGGGCAAATTGCCCTTGAAATTCTCACACTACATTAATTAATCACTTCCATTACAGATGTGCTGGTGCCTTCAACAGAGCACCCACAGGCAGCACCAGCAGCCCGTCAATGTTGGTCATTAATCCTTTACAAGATGGATTCTGAACCTTTCACTTATGGTAAAGCTTCTACAACTTACTGGAATAGGCATAGGCAAATACAGCACTCATACATAGATACACTGATATTCGCACCTGGCAGCGGGGATCTCCCCGAGCAACCAGCAGATCTGATACTAATACATAAACAACATCAACTTTAGCCCAAAACCTTACGATGGCTCTCCCTCTCAATTATACATATATTTAATTAATTAAATATACACCAAATGATAAATTCAGTCCCATGAGTCAGTCATATATGACCACATTATGTATAATTGTGTTGTCATAGAATGCAGCTTTAAATTTGTAATAGACTTTTGCCATGCACAGTTAGTTCCCTTCTTCCATTCACGAGTATTAAGATCTTAATATTAACCATATGTGATCCGTTTTAGGAAAATGAGTCATAAGTCGCAAAATATGGATTTTGAGATATTATCATATTTAGAAAGAAGAGAGCAAGCTGATTCCAATGATAGTAAACACTAGGACATCTTATAAGTATTTCTATATTCTAAGTTTGATATTTTTATTTTTTAAATAAAAACTTTGCAATGTTTCTGGATGGGTAATTACCAGTAAAGCAACTAAATATACTGCATACAAAGGCCTTTAAAATGCAAGGATGTATTTATCACAATGTCCTGAAATTTGTTACATAAGTTGATTTGACTATGAGTGCTAAAGCCTAAAAATATCACAACCTTTTGGTAAACAGATCTTCCCGAAAATCACTTTGAAAAATATCAATTTTGCGATTCATGACTCATTTTCCTGGAACACATCACATATATAGTTGTAGCAGTACTTACAGCAATCTGGCAGTGGGTCAGTACAGCCCAATGCAAAGGCTGTGGGACCAGCAACACCAGTCGGGGAGATGAATCCAGCAGCACAGGCGTACATAGTATTATCATCAGCAACCACAGCACCGTTTACTCCTTCTGTACCAGCCACTCTTGCACACACTGAAATGTGTAAAGTGTGGGGTCATTACTAGATTATTAATTAATCGTTAATTAGGTAATTAGGATAGACCTATATTGATTAGATATATATATATGGTTATAGGGTGGAAATATATCAAATATAGAGTCACCTTTTAAGTGAATCCATACGATAGCATAGAATTATATTTTGCAATGTGTTTCTGTGTAAGGTTATGTTTCCATATCGGTGCATATAGAAATATTGATCACGCTCCGGGATATGCGGGACAGGTTCCAACATGTCCATTATGTTGGGTTCCATCTTATTTCTACACTCCACCAATGGCTTATATTCTATTGGTATAACTGGACTGAACTGAGGATCCAGCCATCTTTGCACCCTGGCAGTCTGGTATCAGGCATACCAAATAGTATCAAGAGTTCTTTGGAATGGTTCCATTTGAATCACCAAGTAATTAATTAGTTAATTATCTAAGGAACCGGACCAAGGAACTCACATATTCATTATATTATATTATATCACAAGTCATTCTATTTTTTTGAAAATAAGACATACTCATCATATCTACATCAGCAGTAATGAGAAGGGCAGAGTATTGGCGAAATTATATTTCATTTCCCCCCTAGTTCAAATAAATAAACATAAGCAGCGGTATATGAATATCAGATATGTGTATGTGTACAGTAGGTAATGTGGCATTTACTCCAATTGGCTGTCAAATAATTCTAAGTGATAGGTCAGACTTCATGTCATATTGCTGATGTCAACGGGTTAATGTTTCACAACATATGAATGTTGCCTTTTATAAAGTCTTTCCTTACGCTACTTCTACTACTTAACTAACAAGGTGGTTGAAGGAGTGTGAATATTGCACCAGTTGCGTAGAAACGAGTGCAATATTCTAAGCGACTGAAACCAATGAGTTAGTTAACAGATTTATTATACATGCTTTCAATCATGAAAATAGAAAAATATCTCGTCATAAATTTTAATCTTACCGGTAATATTAGTAAAACAACAGATTGGTTGCCATGACAACCCCACGTAAATCACTGGTGAAATACGCACTATGCGTAAATCACTCTAGATATGTTGTTTTCAGAGCAATGTGTGTATAATAAATAGCTGGGAAGTCCAAAAGGGTGTGCAAAGCACAACATGAAAAACAATGTTGTCAAATGGGAACCTTACACTGCCTTTAGTAAAGCAGTACAGTCCTGTACAGGTCTTTTGTGTTTTTAAAATAAAAGTCCCGACATAATGTACCTGACATAATTAACCTACCACATGATGGTCTCAATTCTCATCCACCCCCTGCCCCATCCTTTGTCAAAATCAAAGGGATTTTATTTTTTTTAAATGAGTCAAAAAAAAATTTTGAAAGTCAAAATGATTTAGGAAACGAAAATTCAAACAAAAGTATTTTTTACATAAGATGCAAACTGATTTTCACTTTTAAAAAAGAAAATCATTTTGCATCTTATTTAAAAAATAAAGTCGATTTCTGAACCAATGCTTGTATTGGACATGGGTGGAAGATGGATCTGGAGGCATTAGTCTGGGTGTGGATAGGACAGACAAATCTGCCCCAGTAAAGAAGTAAGTCCCTGTCTTAAAGTGGCTAAGATCGCTGAGAATGAAGATCGGTATTTTTTAAAATATAATAAGAATTTGATTCAAAGTGTGTCAGGCCTTCTCAAACTTAGTTCTAAATGCTTATATCTTTTCTGGATTGCTTTTAATTATGATTAGTCAATGCGCGATGACCGCGGCGAAGGCCTGACATGGTTTCATTTTGAACTGAGTCAGAATGACGCACAGAAACAGGACGTCACAAAAAATTACGCAAACCTCCGCAGCAGGAACCTTGCATGTATATGTTCGTTGTATCTGTTTAAACCTATAAAACGTCTATAAAATTCTTCCAATATGCTGATTTTCGGTCAGCAATGCATACCACAGGCTTTGTGCAGTCCAAATACACATTATCTATGCATCCAGTGAGAGAGAGTAGTTACGGTATATGGCTTTGTTTACATCATGACGTTCGCTTTGATAATGCGTAAATGACGGCCGTCACAGAATGCGTCTGCGTCGTTAGCACTTGCGTAACGGCCGCGCTGTACCCGGGTTATTTTGGTCTGCCAGACCAAAATAATTTTCAACAGGAAGATTCGAAAAATACCCCATGAATATGGATTAATATGATCAAATCAGGAAAGCCATGGGTAATGGGGGTTCTATTGTATTCAATTACTATAAGTTTGACGAAACTCTCATAAATGAGCTCTGCGATCGGCAAGTGCCACTTTAAGGCTGGGTTCCACTGGCCGACTACACCTCCCGCTTCTGCTCCCGCTTCTTGATTAAAGAAGCGGGAGGGAGCAGTAGCGAGAGAGTAACAGGAATGGGTGCTATTGGGCCCAAGTACAAACCCATGTTACTTCCCGCATCTTTTGGAGCATTTTTGAAGCGTAGAGTGCTCCCGCTTCTATCAAACATGTTTAGTTTGAAGCGGCGGCTACTTTGTAGCGAGAGGTATTGCGAGAAGTAGCGATAGCTGAAGTGGGGCAATAGCACCACTCTATGTTACCCCTCACATTACTTGATGCATTCATTTCCATGTGAAATAAAAATGTTGTCTGCTCACATTTCGGAAAAGCGGTAGAAGTAGCGGTGGAACTACCGTCCCAATGGCACCCATTTCGGTTACTTTCAGTTGCTTGCTCCCGCTATTAAAGAAGTGGGAGCAATAGACTGTGGGAGGAGTAGCGGGAGGAGTAGTCAGAGTAGTAGCCGGCCAGTGGAACCCAGCCTTTAATACTATTGTATAAAGACAGGGATTAATATTACACAAAGATGTGAGAACTAATCTGGAGGTATGCGAAAAATTTTATTATAGAGTTTAGAATATAGTAAGTAATGGTGGAAGGTTATATGATGATAATGATTGAGGTCGAGGTAAATGCAATAAAAATTATGCTATATTGCCATACTTCACTTGATTAATGAAACAATCGATCTTCTGGAACTTAGACCAATAAAATTTGTTAAACAACATAGTCCAATTTGCTGTACTTTGCTGCTATATTCTCAGACCCAATATACCATAAATTCATCCCTCATGACATAATTTGAGGTATGACAGCAATATTTTCTAAAATCACACCAAAAATGTGCACAAAACTTAAATATATGTCCATAGCAGAGGGGTAAGATTTTGTTCCCTAATTAAAATCCTTAATTGAAACACCAAAAATAGTATGCAGACTATTATTTTATACTAACTGGAGCCTACTGATGTTCTGCTAAGACGAGAACTCTACCAACATAGATCCAAACTCAATTACAGGGACAATATAAGTTTTGTAGATCACCCAAGAAGTGGATTCATCTTGAAAGTGCCTTTCTTCACAGTCTCCTCCAGATAACACTAGCTCTATGTCGATGTTTCAATAATTATGTGATGTGTCGAACAAAACGAGTAGGAAAAAAAGAGATTTTGCTATTCCAGCAAAATTGAAAATCCCCCAGTTGAAAAACGACTGCTGCTTGGAGAAAAATAGTGAAGGGTATTGTTTTGGTTTCTAGCAACGGCTACAACAATAGACAACCGTTGTGTTTTTACCTAGTTTACGCCGAAATTCAACATTATGACAAATAATCTTTCCTAATTATATAATTAAAGCATAATAATGAAACAGTTAATTAAATCATTGGTTTCAGTCACTTAGAATATTGTACTTGTTGCTACACAACTCATGCAATATTCACGTTCCTTCAACCAATCGGGGCAACGCATGAAATATAGCTGCGTGGACAGTTATGCGTATTTTCTCATCATTATAATATATTATTTGTTAAATGTCTAGGCCAATAAAAATATTAAAAAAAAAATCAAAAAATCGTTAGTTAAAGATGCTTTCCCAGGTATTAATAATGAGTGGTTCTTCTGGATTTACATTCAAATTAGTTCCCAAACTCAATATTATCGCTCTCTTACTTAATGAAAAGGACTATGGGTCAGATTTTCAGGAAATGTACAATTCGCCTTCCCAATCCTCTCAAATAACCCAAATTTAAGACGAAAATCAGGTTAAAAATACAGTTTGACATAACCAGACAGATTTATTGAATGAATACAATATGGAATATACTCAGATATACATATTTATCATTTTTCACAAATTTAGCAGAATATCCTAAATGTGTAGAACTGCCCATTGTACATTTTCTAAAAATCTAACCCAAATCTCTAAATTCGGTTATGCACTGTATAGACACAGGGTGGCACCACTGTATCAGGCCCAGCCCCATGTCTCTGTGTGTGCACAAACTCTCTCTGTGTTGTTGATGTTACTTTTATTTAGTCTTTAACAGAAAGACGTACATCAGTGGGTCAATCTCCCAGAAAGTGGAGGATCTCAAGCCCTACTGGACACATTTAGTACAGTCTGATAAGGGTAACAATTCACCATTAGTTCAACGGTCTAATGGTGGTCTCTATCTCATTATGTTCTATGTACGGTAATTAAATTCTTGAAGTCAACAAGATGTCACCGCATATGAGTAATTCTCCCAATCGGGCAGCATTTGGTTTTCCAGCCTAGGGTATCTACAACCTGTATTTAGGATGATCACACATGATTATAACCATTTTATTTGAATTCCTTGGCAAAAATTAGGCTGTGGGAACCCCACTTTCAAAGTTCTTATGCTAAAATCTTCGCCGCTATTGTGATGAAAGAGCTTTTCAGGATAGAAAATATATTATAATTATGGAATTTGAATATAATACACAGCCTAATTTAGAAAATTTATTACTTCTGCTGAACAGAAACGTTTTCTACACATGCACACACGTTCATTATTATGAAAAAACTCAACATTCATGTATTCATTAATTTGAACTGATCTAGACTTGGAAAATATGGTTTTGGAATAACTGTGTCGCCGTTACGACATGTATTGGCTTAAAAAAAATGTAACACTCCAAGAGTAATAATTAATTTTAAATTTCATTTCGTTTTTTGTGGAGGAAAGATGTATATGTATGTATAGTTGGATAACAATAAAAGTTATTAGCCCACAATATCCCTGAACCTTTATAATACCTCACACAAAATTCCTTGAACTGTTATGGGAATATTTAATGTAGCGTTACGACATGTGATATATCTCCAATATTTTTTCTAAAAAAATATTATCATGTAATTTCGACCTTCATAATAATTATCTAAGCCTGCCTCAAAACGATGAAAAATATAAATATGCTTGAATATTGGTGTTGTTAAAGTCAGGAGGGTTTGTGTACCAATGTCGCCGTTACGACTATAGCGTCGCCGTTACGCCATAACTTTAAGAAATAAAGACATGATTCTGTTTGAGGGCTGTAATTGTATAGAAATAACATGAATATTTGAACAAAAATGCAGTCAAACTTTTGCTGACATCAGGGCACTTTTATGCATGCCAATATCAATTCTCTAGGTCTGACTTTTCATTTAATTTTGCTAGACGATTTAGTGAGTAATATATCCCATTTTTACTGTAAATCCTTTGATTAATCAGGTTTAATGAGGCCGAAATAAGGCAAAATAATAGGGAAAATATCGATTTCTGAACCATAGGTGTAGGAATCGAAATATTGACCCCAGCCTTCCCAAACTTCACCTGCATTATGCTCATATTCCCTGCGATATGTACACCAAAGATTGTAGAGATTCAACGAATTTTATTTTTTCTAAAAAAATGGCCTTCTGAAATCAAATGCTGCCCGATTGGGAGAATTACTCATATGTTTGTTTGAATTGCACGCACAATATTGTCAAACATCTGCTGCCAAGTTTGCAGCAACAAGGGGCACAGCAGGACCACATGAGTCAGATTTTCAGAAAGTGTACAATTGGCAGCTCTATATACATTTAGGAAATTCTCCTAAATCAGGCTAAACATTGAAGAATACCAGATATATCTGAATATATTTGGTATCAAATTGATTTAAAGTATATGTTCCGTTATGTTAAACTGCCTTTTTAAGCTCTTTTTTTTCCTAAGTAGGGGTTATTTGAAAGGATTGGTGAAGGCGAATTGTACATTTTCTGAAATTCTGACCACTATATCTCAAAGCCAGGGAAATATGTGAGTGCAAAAGTATCAACCATACCTGCGTTATCATTCCCGTCATTAAACATTTCATAGAGAAATGTGATGTGTTTCAAGAAATGAGTCACAAGTCGCAAAATTGATATTTTTCAGTGTTTCATTCACAAGATCACATTATTGGAATGTTCTAGTTTTTTGAGGGTTCATCATTTATAGCTATATCAATCGATATTCAAATTACAAGACAATATATGTAATATATTTTTTTGTTTTAAAGGTCCTTATATGAACTTCATTTAGTCCCTTTACTGTTTGTTGACCGCCAGAAATATTAGAAAGTTTTTTTTTTCAAAAACGAAAATATCAAACTTAAAATCTAGAAATACTTATTAGATTATTAGACTGTTTACTACCATTGGAATCGGCTTGATCTCATATTTCCGAATATAATGATATCTAAAAATCTATTTTTTGCAACTTATGACTCATTTTCCTGAAACTCATCACAAATGTATGAGAACATCAATACCCACTACATGAGCATTCTACTTACCACATGTAGCATCTGTCATATCATCATCAGTGCAGTCTAGCTGACTATGTGTTACATCAGGAACCCCATCAGCAGCAGCATCGATGGCATTTACAACACTATTAATTTCATAGCCAGGGAAACAGTTGAGGGTGTATTTCTCAGGAATGCCAGCAACCAAACCAAAGACCACACCATTGTCTATCCCTTCAGGTGGAAGAGCGCAGTCCACCACACTAACTATATAAATAGATCAAATAATTATGCATAACGATAAATAAGATGGGTTTCGTCTTAGGATCTGACAGTTTGTCCCAAAGAGTCTATTCATATGCATCGTCTACATTTGCTATGCATTTTTTTATAGTTCATTTGAGGCCAATACATTTAAATTATGAGAAATAGAAGAGAAAAACGCAATTATACCCTACCCGGGTGTCTTTGTGCATTGCCTATACTAATGCATCATCTACATGTATATGGTATGTAATTTCTTTCTGTAGGAGGTAAGCGGATCCTGGTATAAATTGTACAATATTTTGCTGATCCTGCTTAGCTCTGATATTGTATTACATCTAATAGGGGACTTGCATGTCTCACCTCACATGTCTATGACAGTGCATGCTGGGATAGATTCAGTTCAAATCTGACATACAAGTATTTAGCAAGAATTTTATGGAAAATTGCAAGAATGTTTTCGCCAATATCATGGCTTGTGTAAATGATCTATGGAAACCAAATGCATGATGGGAAAGATGAAGTTAGAGATAGTGTTATAGAAACATCTAAAACACATGGATGTTTATATTGTACCACTGGTAATAAATATTCCCAGCTAAATATAACATGTCTTCTGTAGAATGTATACTGTACCATTACTCCCATAATTCCATGCAAATCAAGATTCAAGATGGCGGCTATGCAACTCCCCTATTACACACTTACATACTGTATGACATATCTACTCACCACATGTAAGGTCTGTTACATCAGGAGACGTCCCATCTACTTGGCACTCCAGTTCAACATAATGCTGGTGACCAAGTGCCAACACGTTATCGGGGACAGCAGGCGACGGAGGACCACTTATCACAAAGCCAGGGTTACATGTGAGCGAAAATGTGTCCGGACCAGCGTCATTGAGATTTGTGTTATGAACCGCTCCATTGGCTATCCCTGCAGCTGGAATACATTGCTGTCCACCTGCAAATATGCACAACAATTTAACATGCATCGTCACTATTGAAACTAGGAAAGAAATATTTAGAAAATATTGATGTTTAAAAATATTAGAAAAAAAATGGGATTTGATGGAAGTAATGGTGTGTACGTAAATATAATGAGCGTCTATAACTAACTGCCGGTGCTATAAGAAGTGATATCAGTCAGTTTTGATATTATTGATATTATCTGTTTTATAACTTGCTTCATAACGTAAAAAAATGTTTTACAACTTTAGCTTCTCCTTGCCCTGTTAATATGTGCCTTTAGTCAGTCTCTCTGTTAGTATAGATGACTTTTCTATTATGAGGTGACAGCTGGAAGAGCTGGATTTTATCCAGAAGCCTGGTCACCTATTTGTCTAACTTTCTTACTTGTACCTGTACAACCTCAGGCAAATAAAGTATTGTTCAATTTAATTCAATGTTGTATGCAGGTTAAAAGATTTAAAAGATTTAAAAGATTTAAAAGCAAAAAAGAGATGATTTTTACAACAGTTTGCCTACCGCTGGGCAGTATTGCTAATAAAGAAACTCAATTTTGTTTTCATTATAATATTATAATTTGAAGAAGGGAAACGCCTGGTTGAAACATTATTAGGCCTATATATATGTACCAACCAAAGCTGCATTAAAAGCAAGATACATGCATGTTGTGGGTTGTGATGTTGTATTATTTGGAACTGTTTGAAAAGTGTAGGTGTCAGTTTTGTGCTCATAAACTCTATCCTAATACATCATCTAAACCTTGGTCTTATAATACTATATGAGTCAGATTTTCAGAAAGTGTACAATTGGCTGATCTACACATTTAGGACATTTTTCCTAAATTAGGCTAAAGATTGAAGAATACCGGGTATATCTGAGTATATTTGGTATCACATTGATTTAAAGTGTCAGTTCTGTTACGTTAAACTGCATTTCGAAGCTCATTTTTGTCTTAATTGTGGGTTATTTGAGGGGATTGGTGAATACAAATTGTCCATTTTCTGAAAATCTGACCCATATGCTTTACACAGCAAACAAGTTTAATTGAACGTTGATGTTTTAAAAGGTTCTTTTCCGTTTAAGAAAGACATTGGACTTATCTGTGAAACATTTCAGTCTATACTTACATGCATATGAGCAGCACATGAGTAACACAAAGAGCGTGCTCCAGGCTTCATACTGCCCTCTCTCCATCTGATGAATCAAGTGAAAAATAGGTAAAAGTATGTGTCTAGACTAATTAGCATCAATTGCATGAGGCACATTTTCCGGTGCTCTTTTGGAAGAGAGCCCCTGCTCTTATTTACCATAAATGGAGGTTGTAGACCTAATTTGTAACTTTCTTTGTGATTTCACACCTTCATTAAATAATCTGTGATCCGTTTTAGAAAAATGAGTCATAAGTCGCAAAGTATGGAATTTGAGTTATCATCATATTTGAAAAGAGGAGATCAAGCTGATTCCAACGATAGTAAACACTAGGACAATTAATAAGTGTTCTGTGTTATCAGTTTGATATTTTTACTTTTGAAAAAAAAACTTCTGGGTGGACAATTACCTGTAAACTAACTAAATATCCTCCATATGAAGGCCTTCAAAATGCAAGGATATATTCAATACAATATCCCAAAATTTGGATTTATGTGACAAAGGGTGCTAAACCCTTATCGAATCAGAACATTTCAATGTAAAAATCTTTTGAAAAAAAAAACACTTTGAAAAATATCAATTTTGCGACTTATGACTCATTTTCCTGAAACACATCACCTATATGACAACGGGGAACTCCCAATGCGGAGTCACACCAATGGGAAGATAAACCTAACAGTGTTGCGTTCAAAACTAAAAAAGAGTCACTGACTCTCTGATATACAAATGCCAAACCAGATGGAATAAGCTGGAATTGGTCGCTTACAAAATTGAAGACACAATATTAGTCAAGAAATTCACTGAAAAACTTCTGGCACCCGTCTTGCTCCTCTTGCTTCTCTTGCCGCCTCAAACTGCCAGTACGTTATTATTATATTTGTTAACCACATATTCGATCCGTTTTCAGAAAAAGAGTCACCAGTCGCGAAAATTGGAGTTTGAGATATTATCATATTTGAAAAACACCAATTTTGCGACTTGTGACTCATTTTCTTGAAACACATCACATATTATCCTATTACATCTCCAACTACCATCTTTTCGTCATTCACCCAACCTATATAAACTAATGTAAGGGCTATTATGAGAACATCTAAAGACCGGAGAACAGGATCCTGACTTTCTACTAGTCTTTTCAGAATAAATTGAATAAACTATAGTTAATGTATGTATACATATGCAACCATATGTTATTGTCTAAAATACAATGTGTATATTATTGCTATTACTAACGGTCCCTATTGAGAACCATTGGCGTGTCAATTTGAGGTAACCATTAGTGTCGTTGTTTTTCGAAAGGGGGCGCCAGCAGTTACACCAGAAGACTAGGTCTCGATACAAAGGTCTTAATGTACTTGTCAATTTCAACCCGTCTCCCTACCCCCCGTCCCCCTACGTCCCCACACGCCCTTGGGGGGGGGGGTCAGAGATTTCACCATATTTCCTCAAATGCCCGGGGTGAGGGGGGAGGAGTGGCGGGGTTGCAAATGACAAGCCCATGAAATAATGCTGCGCATATTCTGCTTAATGTCATGGCTGCAATATTTCATGCTATTTTCACATGTAATTATGCAGCCCATGAGATTATGCAGCACATTGTTCCCAATGATTGTAAACAAAAGCGGCCTAATTTCACGGCTGCAATATTTTATTTTATTCACACATGTAATTATGCTGCCCATGAAATTATGCAGCACATCTCTATTGCAGCCATGAAATTATGCAGCGTTGTTAAAAATGCTTTGTAGTGATAAGCTGCAAATCTCATGAACTGCACAATATCATGCCAGAATGCATGAAATATTGCAGCTTTGAAATCAAGCAGCTTTTGTTTACAATTGCAGTTTTTGTTTACAATCATTGGTAATTCCAAGGTGCTTAATTTCATGAGCTGCAATATTTAATGGTAATACATGAGATATTGCAGCCCAAGAAATTAAGCGGCTTGGGTATATAACTGCATAATTTCACAGGCTGCTTAATTTGAAATATTGCAGCCGTGATATTAGGGAGACATGGAATTAGGCAGTGCACTGCCTAATTTGATAAGCTGCCTAATGTCATGCTTAGAACCCATGAAATTATGCAGGCGTAAAATTATGCAGAAACTGCATAATTGCATGGCTGCATAATTTTCTAGAACACCTGTTTACGCTCGGAATACAAGGGTATGATCTCGCCTACAGCCACTAGGTATTTCCCAAACGGGGGTTCTTCTAAGAACCTTAAAAAAAGAGTTCTTTAAAAACCATTAGGGGTGCTGCCATGTCGACAAGCCGAAGAACCCATTATGGTTCTTGATAGAACTCTTTCTTCTTAGAGTGTAGAGCCAGTTCCTAACATATATTATGCAATGTAATTAGTGAATGACGTACAAGCAAATCCGCCAAAAATGCTTCAGATAAGATAAGACTTTTTTTTTTGTCATTTTTGGTGAGTACAAAGTGAGTAAGAATGATTAATATGTGAATAGACAATTTGGTTGACATACCATTATGATACAGCGAGGTACCATTTATTCCGGCTGTTACCAGAAATTTGGAATAGAGAGTATGAATAAACTAAATGAGATCTGAGATTTTGTTGGTTTTTTGGGGGATACTGGGGATAAAAATCGCCTAGGGCGAAGTATCTTTGGACGTTTTTTTAAATTGTTCTAATCATGAGGCCAAGAAAATGCTTATTTTCGTGCAAACAGCAAACATAAAAAGGGGAGGTTGTCACATCTAAACCACTGTTTAAAGATATATGCGGGTGTCAACACACACGCCACCTAGTGGCTCCTACTTTCATTTGAAATATTTCATTATTATCATAAGTTGAGATGTATTTGTGCACGATGTACAATATCTACAGGATTTCTTTTTATAAGAGCAGTTTTGAGTCATGTTTTTTAAGATTCATTTTCATTGATTATGCTGCTTGATTACTAAATTTGGGTGATGTGGTCAACTTCAAATGACCACAACTTTTTTTTAACCACGTCAACATACAGTTTTTCTTTGGTAAATCGGTAGCATATATATGAGTAGAAAGTTTTGATGAAAAGTCACCAATCAATTTTTTTATATATAATGAAACTTGAAAAAAAAACACATTTTTCCATAGACTTCAATGCTAAAGCTCTGTTATTTTCAAGCGGCTGTAGAAAAAAAAATAAGTCAATGAGATGTACTTTTTTTTTCATTTCTTGCTTTCTTATGTAGTCAGGAATGATCCCTGAACGTTTCATGAACAAATCATCGACCAATCTTTTTTGCATTGAACACCCTAAAAGATGCAGCAAGTAATTTCGGAGGAAAAATTCATTATTCTGAATTAGTACATCCATTATGTCCATGGCGAATCTGCAGTTAATTCTTGCCACATCTACACTGGGAATCTACACTAGGAGCAGTGGCCGGAAATACAAATGTGACGTTTTTCAGGAAAGTGAGTCATAAGTAGCAAAATTGATATTTTTCAAAGTGTTTTCTTCACAAGATCACAGTATTGGAATGTTCTTTTTTTGGAGGAGTTTATCACTTATAGCTATATCAATCAATGAATCAAATATCACGACAATGTATGTAAGATATCCTTTCTTTTTAAAGGTCCTTATATGGACTACAGTTAGTTACTTTACTGTTTATTGACCCCCACAATATTGGAAACTTTTTTTTTTCAAATACGAAAATATCAAACTTAAAATCTATGCTATGACAAATATATTTTAGCATTATTTAATCATTATTTACCTTCATTTCATGTCACACAACCATCTGACTTGGCAAAAACAAGTGCCTACAAGGTTGCGTCATGAAATGAGCGCCATTGATTGGCGCAAATACATTTACGCAACCAATCAAAATAACGTTGTAAATTGATTGCATTCAAAAAGCAGCCTGCGCTAGTGAAATCCAGGCATGCATATATTCCACCAAAAGTGCATCATTTGGGTTAAAATACAACAGCTCCTCCAGAGGCTAAGATATTTATCTGAGATTATTTTCGTTGCTGTTTTCGGATCCAGGGGAAAAAAGTCGCCTTGGGGATTAGAATTTTGAAAAAAGTTTGGGGGAATACTAATGTCGCTGTCACGGGGGTCCAAAAAATTACCACAGCAAGACATTTATTTGTGGGACGTTAGTTGGTTATATTTCACCAGATCTTAACGCTTTTAGATTGTTTTTATATTAAAAAATAAAGGATCATCCCTCCTCCCTCCCCCCCACACACACCCCTGTCTCTATCACTCCTACCTACAATATCCATTTGATTTACTGTTAAAAACCGTAGACGCACACACCACAACGTGCTGTGTACGTCAACGCCACCCTCCCTTTAACACTACCGCTATCCATTTCGAATATATCCCATTTGCCAGTTACGTTTATAAGCGTAAACGTGACTTCCGGGAACGGTATGGAACCGGTACGGAACGGATTAAGGGATCGGAATGGTCATGCGATATTGCCGATAATGAATTTAATAATGAATAATAAGCATTGCTGTACCATAAATGTCTGTATTCCTCCAGTAAAAAATGTATTATACGATTATAGCTTTCGATTGACACCAACAAGTTTGCCGTAAATGTTGTTAAAGTTTGTGAACTGGTCGAGGCATATGGCATAGACATTACTGGGAAATGACCAGGATATCCTGCGACAGCTTCAATTTTTAGTTCAGTGGCAATCCGCCTCTTCTCAGAGGGTGGGGTGGTCACTAGTGGTCTAGGTTTCAGCAATAAATAAATTAATATTAGCATAAATTATTTTTTATGAGCATTATAATGTGTAAGAAACACTAGGGAAAATGAATAAATACAAAATGTTTTTTTGTCATACTTAAGATGGTAGCAACAAGCAAAAACAGTATGTCTCCGTAACAGGGGTCTAGATGGGATGGGGATTCGGGGATTGGGGTGGGGGTGGGGGGGAAGAAAATAATTTCCTGACCATTTTTCCCAGAGAATTAAGCCTCTTGATCCTTTACCGAGCCTATGAACAACCTTCATGAACAACCAATACAATTCAACTTAATGAGAAAGCGAGGAGGAATGAATTCATGCTATATATTTTTGTATTATACACGCATTCACTACTGAGGCCCCGACAGCCGCTCATTACTTGTAACGCGGTAATGGACTAGTACATTACCGGCACGTTGTCATGTCGATGCAAGTTTGGTGGCGCAAGTTTGCCAACGCAAGGTTGCCAACGCAAGTTTGCTGGTACGAGTGCTTTCTTCCTCCATTGTTTCAACTGTTTCTAGTTATATTCCTCTTATATATACGAAAACCAGATATGGTAAATTATGTTAACATCTTTTAATTATTAAAAGCATGTTTTACATGCAAAACTAGTCATGTATAATAATCAACTTATAGGACTCATTGCCGCATTATCCGATCTCGTTCTTTATTACGCGCCATGCGGCAACTTGTCCAATATATATATATATATATTCTAAATATTCTAAATATAATTTGTTATATGTACATATGCAGAGGGACAATCACCTGCCATTACCATTACTGAATGGTTATTTGACTGACATGTACAAACTAATTTCAAACATTATGCATATATTTGTATTATTTAATTCTAATTTAATGATGTGTATTTTGAAAGAACGAATACAAGTTAATGATTAAAGCTGTAAAAGAAAGTGTAAATAAAAAAATAGGTTATCTTATTCAGTAGGATATCATAAACATTTCTTGTGTAGGCCTAACTTTTTATTGTTAAGGCATTGTGCTGATGGCGCTAAAAAAAAACCCCACCAGCATGCCCCCAGACCCCCCTAGTGGTGGGTTTCGACACTAACACAAAAAACCGCCCGCATTTCAATCCCTATAACTTGGCAGGTCTGGTATAGAGGGACTGGCCTCCAGGAAGGGTGGCCATTGCTAGCGCGGGTGTGGAGGCCTCTTTTTTCCTTTAGTCATATCGATAGCCCTGATAATCGATGGGTAACGTTATTTATCTGTAAAAATTATATGGATATGTTGTTTCTCATGCCTTTCCCATCGCCACCAACCACCCCAACCCACCATTTGTCCCGGTCGCGTAGAATGACAGCATCTACACGACCCAGAGATAAAAAACAAAGCTGCAAGACTCTACCGAGCCTCAAACTCCCCAACCTCCACTCCCGATGCCAGTGCTCTAACCACTGAGCTATGACCCTTGAGTGAAATAGACACTGAACTTTGCCAGTCATATGAGCAGGGCCAACGCATGGCAGAGGAAGGAAAAACTGTCCATTACTCCTCTATTCATGCTATGATGACTGTGTTACTTTAAAACATCAATCTAGAGGTGTGGAGGAGGCATTCTGTGGCAACAGAAATGACTAGATATTATCTGATCACTGTAAAAAGGTGTGTGTGTGCCGTTTTGAGCATTATATCCTTTCTCTGAAATAGAGAGACAGGGGTGATACCTATATAAATTGAGTTGCATACAGTGCATATTTCACTAGTGAGCCATGGCAACCTTTGTATTTTTATAACTCAAAAATGTTAATTTTTATTTATATCCTATTATCAAAAGCATGTTTAATTAATCAGTTCTAACTAACTCATTGGTTTCAGTCGCTTATAATCTCTACGCAACTCATGCAATATTCACGCTCCTTCAACCAACTTGTTAGTTAACCTGTATTAGTGTTTATATTTCCATTCTAAAGAACACATTTTCTATTGCAGTCAATTTAATGACCAAGCATGAGCGTGATCATTTCTATCCTTGATGTACAAATATATTCATATTTAGTTATTTTTGGTAATTAGTTAAATTCTCTATTGGGCCATTTGTTGGAATTCTTTGCATAATAATAATATCAGATGCCCTGATGTTGGGCACAATGTCCCCTGGTTCTATAGGAAAAAAGAATTCTGAATCACAAGATATGAATATTCACGCTCCTTCAACCAACTAGATGACTGTATACCAATTTGTCTCTTTATTATTATTATTATTATTATTATCATTTACCCTTATGTAATGTGATGTTCGATAAATAAAGTAGTATCTTATCTTATCTTATCTTATGAAATGATTTGTTCTGTTGATATGGCATTATGTTCAAAGATATGTTACTGTTTGACAAACTAGGAATTTTGATGCAAGAGCAATTGGAAATATCTGAGATTTCGGTCTCTCCGATGATGCGCCTCACTCATAACTGATCAAAAATTTCCATCACCAATGTGTCATAATGTTTTTATCTCATTATATGTAAAATCCCCAAAACATGCTGTATATTAATATGGTCCTTATGTAACTAATGTAACTGATGTAACCATAGGTATGTGATTATTCTAAAGGTAGATGTTCATTATGGACACATAATTTTGTATGTTCTGCTTCTAATTAATGGTGTAATTAACATGTATATCAAGGTAACGTTTTTGTAAACATAGACATAGGGTGAAAATATCATACATGTATGAGAGCTTATAATAAAAATTAAAACAAACAAAACAAAATAGAAAATGTCAACAGTTGTCATCCATCACTGGTAGCGATGTAACCTATAATATTATAGAGAGACCGACAGAGACAGAAAAATACGTCTATTATATAATCATATAGTCAGATAATGATACTTAATTCACCAATTACCCGCAAGATTACATTCCCATGACATGTGCATTTATCTATCCTGATTCACAGAGTACACAGTAATTAAACATGCGAGTAAAATAGACAAAACCGATAAATCTGTTGTATATTCTCTAAACCTCCCTTTCTTCCAACTTTTTCTTCCACTCCATTTGCTCTTCTTCAATTGCATGTATCAGATATGGACCATAGCTCGGGGGTACAACCAGTTTATTGCCAACATCCAACTGAGTGGCAGGCCCTCTGGCTGCTTCTCAGTGTAGGGCCCCATGTGACACTGGGATAGCCACCCTCCCACCCTCCCAAATCTGCCTCTCTCTCTCTCCCTCCCTCCCTTTCTTTCTCTCTCTCTGCCTCTCTCTCTCTCTGCCTCTCTCTCTCTCCCTCCCTCCCTTTCTTTCTTTCTCTCTCTCTCTCTTCTGGCTGTCACCAAATGCCGCCTGCACCTCCAGTTTTTACCTGCTGAGCTCAGTTAGCTGTAGATTTAGTTTTTGGATGTGCATATGTGGCTGAGCACCTTATATCTACTGGGGGAGATATTGCTTCATATGTGTCACACATTAAATTCACATCTCAACTCATGCAAAGCTGTCTATTTCATGATATCGCCAATGGGGAATACACCAGGTATGTGGGTCAGATTTTCAGAAAATGAACTAATCGTCAGCTGTACAAATATAGTAACTTCTGCTAAATTAGACTAATATTTTAAATGCTATGCATATCCAAGTATCTATGGCATTGTGTTGATTAAAAATATCTCTTTCTTTGTGTTGAACTGCATTTCGAACGTTGTTTTTCTCTTGGGATTGGATTATTTGAAAAGATTGGGGAAGGTGAATTGTACATTGTACATAAACTAAAAGGGTTGGGTTACGACGATTTGCTCCTTGAATTGATTAGAACTTATTCAACAGACCGAGAACAGGTGATCAGGTTTGGTGATTTTATTTCGGGCAGCAGAGGGCTTAGTGCTGTCGTTGCCCAATCATTTATATGAATGATCTATGTCAGATGAATATTGGTAGCAAGGTTATTATGCACGCGGATGATTGTGCACTTTTACATCCATACTGCACACTTGACCACCTAAGGCAAGTCCAGCTAGATGTGACTAGTTTTGGTCAGTGGGTCCGTCTGAAGGCCTAACTGTAAATGAGTCGAAGACGAGAATACAGATTTTTGGTGGCAGGAAAAAAATAACCTATCCTAATGAGTGTATATATATATTAATGGTCAACCTATAGTAAAGGTGGATAACTTTAAATATCTTGGTTACACCCTAGATTGCTAACTGAGTATGGTAAATCACATTAGCTCAGCTTATAATGGAGTGAATCTTCTCTGTAGGCGCCTGTGTTTGATTAGACATTTTTTACCTAGAGATATTGCTCCCTTGATTTACAAGTCCTTCATATTACCAACGCTACAGTATGGTGGCATACTAATTGACCTGGCCAACCAGCAAAACTTAAGGAGGTTTCAGTTGGTTCAGAATAATGCTCTCAGAATTACGAGTCTGCGAAATTGCTGCCCCTGTGTTGTAGAAGGTTGGGGAGGTTTATAAATTGATTCTTTGTGTCTAAAAGTTTGTTGACAGAGATAAGGGGACCCTACATAATAAGGATCCTGCTCGTGTTAAGATGGATGACTGGGCCAAGGAGAGTATAAAGAGGAGCCTATTTGGAAAGGTGAAAATCATTTGGAATACCCTACCCCCTCGAATAAAAGGTCAGAATGACCCTGATAAATTAAAAATTTGTCTGTTTGGGTTGCTGCGAAAACTGTTTAACAATGATGAACATAATCTTAATGGGGTTTGGGCTCTTCCTGGTGCTCTTCTTGTCCTGGGGAATTGTCCTGACTTGTAAATCTGGTCTCACTGTGCTTGTACTTGGTTGTTTTTGATTTGTGATCTGTGCTTTTCATTTGTGCCTTGCTAGTTGGTGCGTTTACGCTCACATGGGTGATTATGGAACGTTGTAACTATTATTATACTGATAAATCTTTCTTTCTATGGATTGTCTTGTTAATGAGTATGTTGACGCTTGTACATGTCTATTTCTGTTGTAGTATGACAATGCTCCTCATTCTGCACTTGATCTTAACTTCTTTGTAGGTTTTTAAGATAATTCTTTTTTTTTCATTTCTTTTTTCTTTACTTCTGATTGTAAATCTTAGTAATACACTTTTGTTGATCTGCTCGATTTGTATAACTGTACTGGTAATTTTTTTTTTTTTTTTTCCATTAGCTTTGACTGAGAATATTGTGTATCACATAACGCTTGGCTAAATAAAAATATTTAGATACAAATACATTCCAACTATACTTTTCTCTGTCATTGCATTTATAAGATGATTCCTGATTATGCGTGCTTGTTGTATAGTGTATTCATATGTACTAACCAAGTTATTTGCCATAGGTCTGCCCCACGCGCCTGTGGGTCAGATTTTCAGAAAATGTACAATTCGCCTTCACCAATCCTCTCAAATAACCCACATTTAAGACAAAAATGAGCTTCTAAATGCAGTTTAGCATAACAGAACTGATACTTTCATTTAATGCGATACCAAACATATTGAATTATACCCAGTATTCTTCATTTTTCAGCCTAATTTAAGAGAATTTCCTAAATGTGCAAAGCTGCCAATTGTACATTTTCTGAAAATCTGACCCCCGTGTATACATTATTAGTGCCCCATGTTGTGATATTGATACCCATTGAGAGACCTGAGAAAATCACATTGGTTGTGATGTCTATACCACACTACCCACGTGCGTAACCCACTCTAGATACGTTGTTCTCAGAGCAACGCGCCTGTGGGTTAGATTTTCAGAAAATGTACAATTCGCCTTCACCAATCCCCTCAAATGACCCACATTCAAGACAAAAATGAGTTTCGAAATGTAGTTTAACATAACAGAACTGATACTTTAATGCAATGCGATACCAAATACACAAATATACCCAGTATTTATTAATCTTTTTTCAGCCTAATTCAGGGGGAATTTCCTAAATGTGTAGGGTTGTCAATGGTACATTTTCTGAAAATCTGACCCCCATGTATTGATATCTACCTTGTGACTTCGGAACATTTTTTTTTAAGAAATTTTATTTGCGTGGCATTTTCGGAGAATCCGGTAATCTCATGTACACAAAGGCAATATAATAAACATAATAGTGTATTATAATATAGGAGGTCCTTGACATAATTATGTAACTGTATAGATAACACCTACCCAGGTAACAATTCACGTTAAAACAACATTGATTAACGTCACGTCAGTGGCATAATATAATGAACCATTACAATGAGAATTACGCCTTATGTTGTACTTAAAATTTGCCAAATATAGGGACCACCATTAAGGCGCTAACTAACATCTAACAGTGTGTCGGGTCCTTTGTATTGCATTTGTACATTGAAATGTCAATCAAGTCGGGCTTGAAGTCCTCCCACTTACCGGGAGATAGACCAACTGATTTGTCTCTTCCCATTTGACAATAAACGTATAAGACAGATATAAGTGTTTTTTTCCTCCCCCATAAGCACTTTCTCATTTCTCAACGGCTGCGCGCGATGCGCTCTTTAGTGTAAGCTTACCAGGCCCATGCAGTATGATATCTTATTCCCTCAGATCCCCGCATTAACAAATGCGCGCCATTAGACCGTTAAATCTGTCCCCCAAAACAATTCTACAATAGAAATATCCACAAATATCATTTTGTTTTGGAAATGACACTAGGACAATAATAGATAAGGCACTTCACAAGGAATCAAAGTATCTTATTTGCTAAAGTCAGAAATATCGCGTCAACTTACTTTCACCTACACATATAATCAACGATCCTATAGCTACAACGATCCTATAGCTATAGGATCGTTGATATAATGAACAAGTTCATACTCCCAACTTTAGTAGAATTTAACGTTATATCCTTTGGGCCAAATACTTGTCCTCTAACTGTTAACATGTATAGATTCTCTCATAGCTATGCAGTAAAATCAATGCGTTATGCATACATGTGTTGCGTAAAAGTAAAATGACAGAAAGTCGTGGCCAAGGGTTTATCCTAAGTTTATCTTGAACACCCTACTCACATATCCCGATATTATACCAACTTAAGTTGCGGTCTGCAGTTGCAAAGATAAGTTTCCTAATCTTTTCGTTCAGGACGAGAAGTTGTAAAATCTATACAACGTTATAAACTTTATCTCTTTTGAAATGTATTCTTTCGGCGAATGAAAAGTATCACATTCTTGGAAATGTTTCCGAATATACTATTTAAAAGAAACGAAATCTAAACGTATCACTATTTAGCATTAAGTATATGGGTCAGATTTTCAAAAAATGTACAATTGGCAGCTCTACACATTTAGGAAATTCTCTTAAATTAGGCTGGAAAATGATGAATACTGGGTATATCTCAGTATATTTGGTATCGCATTGATTTATAGTATCAATTCTGTTATGTTAAACTACATTTTGAAGCACACTTTTGTCTTAAATGTGAGCTATTTGAGAGGATTGGTGAAGGCGAATTGTACATTTTCTGAAAATCTGTCCCATATGTGGAATAAGAACGAGTGAAGGGATGGAGTGGGATAGATAACAAAGCTAATGGCAGACATTTAAGATACCATTAAGTTTCCTTATACTTTCATGAGGTTCAATCAAATTATAAATACTACATAACTATTTCTCTTTAACAATTCGCAAGTTATACTTTAACAAGCTTCTAAATGTTTCTATGGACGAGATATCTCTGTCTCGGGGTTGCGCCACAACTAACAACTAAGTAACACTTAGTAATACGTAGTAAGACATACTAAATTAAAGCACCTTACCTTTGTTAAGAGGTGTTGAAATGTCGCAAACTCTAATCTGGTCCTCCTCCTGTGCCTACCCAAAGGAGATGTTCTTGTCTCTTCTCAAAGTCCTTGTCCTCCAATCAGCATGCATCCTGCTATATATACTCGTTGATTTTACCGGCGCAATTTTGATAATTTTATTTTTATAATTTTTACCAGAATGTTCACACTTCACTGAGCGCCGATGGTATAAGATGCTTCATGTATGTTTTGAGAGGAGAGGAGAAGAGACACATATATATCAAACGGTACAATTAAAAATGTTCATGACTCAAAGAATTACAGTTTAATCCCCAGAAAAGCAATCACTAATATCTGTTCAGACTATTAAGACCCATTAAGAGCGAAGACATCATTTGCACCATTTTTCTGACAATGGCCCTTTAATGCAAGAAAAAAAGCAATATTTTTTTAAGGTGAAATCACTAGTCAAGTAGTTAAATATACTTTTTAGGGTGACTTCATATTTGTAAAGCGTTGATTCTAGATATTCTTGTGCTCTTTTGGGTATAACTAAAAAAATACTTTGAATGTATTTATAAATGCTTACAAGGTACAAAGGACTTACATCGGCCTATAGATATGATTGTAAATCAACCACAACCTGGGTCCATTATCTTTTCAGATGCAAGCCTCCAAATCACTGGAGCCTGGTCAAAGATTCCATATGAATGCATGTATATGTATGGATCATTTTTTTCTTCATAATCCAATTCATTAATAATCCAGATGTAAAGATGTGGAATTTTAATACCTTTTCTTGTAAATATACAACTATAGTGGGTCCGCCACCCGGAATAAATCAACGCTGCCGACCATAGCTGACTACCATCCAGGCTACGACAGCGGGGGCACTTCTACTGGAGCCGGAGACGACCACCTGTTCCGGCCGCTTCCGTCAGACGGCGACATACGTCATCGTGCCGACAGCACTGCAGACACCCTCCAAAGGACGGTAGGTGGAGGATACTACTACCTCCGCAAGGGGATCCAGGCTTTGCTTAACACTACAGACTCAAGCCGTGCTGCGGACCGAGATACTTCTGTTAAGCACCCTTTATTCAGCGAAAATACCTTTGTAACTATATACCTTTGGGTAATAAACACAGTTCAAACAAATTTCCTCATATTCGTGATTCTTTCCTGAATTTCGTAAACTCGTGCCCACGAATCTGCGGTTCATTACATTGGTGCCGTCAGCCTAGGGCCGAGTAGGGAAATTCCCGAAAGGATTCCGGAAGAGTAGAGTCACGCTATGACTCTTTCTGCTGAGGAAGAAGCAGAAGCAGAAGCCAAGGCTCAAGCCATGCAGGAGGCATGCGAGGCACTCACCGCGATGTTGACGAAACCTCAAAGCGATACACAAACTTTTGCGGAAAGCACTTTCACCCAACTGGAGGAAGTGGTTAACCACATGGATAAGATGCGTGAGGATGAGTTGGTCTCGTCGACCCGAAAACACAGGACTCAGTTAGTAAACTGGTGGCCACAGTGCTAGGGTTGCACTTGTACTACGAGGAAGACAAACTCTGCAAGCTTCTCAAACATGCGGGCTATACTGTTGAGACTGGTGAACGCCAGGAAACGCAGAGTTCCGCAGAAGTTAAGCCGGTGATAAGGATGCACATGGGGCTAAAGCTGAGGTTCTCGCAGTCTAGCAGAGGGAAGCCACAGATGCGAAAGTCATGTTCGATTTTCTGACCAATGTGCAATGTGCACTCGACAAATCGGGCGGTCTGCCGGACAATGTCTCCGCGGGGGAGGTCCAAGGTATGCTAGATCTTCTCTGGTTGGTACACAATAACTTGCCGGTGAAGCGCATACAGCGCTTATTTTGTGGTCTACACAAATATTCTGCTTGCCCGCAATATATGATCGATATGTTGGACCGGAGGTACAGTCTTGCCATCTGCCTAGTCGGCCTAGTAGTCCAGACTTGCGTATGCATACGCCAACACACGATCCTGCGCGATTAGGAAAGCGGAATCCGCGTTTGCCCAGAATTCCTGCGGGTTTTAAAACTGCGGGTAGACGAGTTGATTTTGTCAACTCTTCTCCATCCAATAGTGGTTTCAACTACTCGTTGAATAATGTATCCCTACCATTGTAGGAGAACGATTTGCGAACCAAGATGGGTCGCGAAGAGACAAGCCATAAGCCGGCTAAGGGTAGGCGCTCAATGATGCCAGAAATGGAATCTAGTGTTGTGTACAACCGTGGATACCGTGGTTGTGTTCAGCAGCCGGGAGAGTCACTCCAGCACTATGGTGAAGCTTTGCTCACTCTGTGCAAGCAGGCATACAAGGGTCAATACCTCGAGCACATGAAGAAGGAGTCTATTTGTATCTTCTGTACAGGCCTAGAGGATAAGTTCTTTGGCATGTGGGCGCAAACAAACTGCCCCAAGTCTATGCAAGAATGTGTTGACCTCGCTACAGATTTTGTACATGCAGGTGGCCCCGCTGCTTATCAAAGAGTATTGAGTACCACTCCGGGACAGTCCTTGAAGTTTAAGGCTTGTGGATATAGGTTCTACGGTCAGAAAAAGGACAAGGAGCGTAAAGCTGCTTATGCCGCGGCGGAAGCTGAAGCACCGTCCGAAGCTGACTCGTCAGATGATGAAACTTCTGAGTCAACTACGGTTCAGGAGGATTCGGATCCTGATTCGGAATCGGAGGTAGCTGCCCATTTCGCGGCCTTCCAAGCAATGAGGAAGGACGTACAAAAGGGGACAAAAAGTCCGCTCAGAATACTAAGCCATGTGATAAAACCAAGACTTCATCCAATTCTTCCATGACGCCTGTCACGAAAACAGACTACAGGAAGAAGGATAGTAAGGCGACTCGTCCAGAGCCTGCCTGTTGGCTTTGTGGGAAAACTACACACCTACAAGCTGACTGTAATCACCTAAAGAAGTTTCACGCTTTTCTCGCAAAAGAAAAAAAAGGGTGAAGAGGTCAAGGCCCCAAATCAGGATAAACCTGCTAAGGGAAATTGAGGTGGGTCTCGCAAGGAAGCGGTGATGGGACCCATAAGTTTGACGAAACTTTATACAGGGGGGGACACCTTTCCGTAGCCCACTGGGGTACAAATAACACTCCAGAAAGGTCATATGATCAGGGGGGGTCAGATAGGTATCGTTGGCTTCTGGATTTGCAGCAGTACGGGGTTACTAACAAAGGTGTCATTCAACACCGGCTGGGCAAGAAGCATGAACATCCTGATGGCCTCTCCCGCAGACCTCATTGTTGTTGGAAGCGAATAGATTTCGATGATTGTGGCACCCACAAGGCTGCTGTAGCATGTCTAGCAGGAGGGGGGGGAGGTGCGCACAGATAATGACCCCTCCGCAATAAACCAGACTATTCACGATCAACAACTTGTGGATGATACAACTAACCATATCATAGGCTTCCTGGATCAGAACCAGGAGCCCACAAATCTAACTAGTGAAAGCGATGAATTCAGAACAATCTGGAGTCATAGGACAGATTTGTGTATGGAGGGAGGTATGTTAACATACAAGTGGAGAATACCTTCTACCGGACATGTTTTCGCAAGAATAGTGCTGCCGTTTAACCAACGCCTGATAATGTTCAGGTGGTATCACAGCCCAGCATCAGCAGGACATTTCGGGCATGCTAAGACAAAAGATGCACTTCGCAGAAGGTTCTTTTGGCCTGGTCAATCGGGGGACATAAAAAGGTGGATCCAACTGGGTTCCAGGTCATAGTAATGTGGTCATGCTGCGGAAGGAGCCCAAAGGGGAAGGACGAGTGGGACTGCTTCCTGTCAGCCCATCTACCGTAATGTAGCCCAGAGTCTCGCTCTTGTGAGTGATGACGACAGTAAACTTGCGGCAGACCCCTCAAACTTTGAGGCGACTGCGGCCAATCGCAAACGACGACTCCGTCAGTGCGCTGATCAACTGAAACGTGATGTTGATGGCCCGTCCAGTCTTAAGGACCCCTATGCGGCAGCCGGCAAGTACCGCTGGCACAAAGCTCTCAACGCGGCAGTGAAGAAGCTCAAGTGGGTGGATGACAAGAAGCCCGTTCTGTCTCTCCATCCGGCCACTGAGCGAGAGCGTGAAAAGGCGTTTCACGACCAATCAGAGGTCGAGCACTTCTACGACTGCCCGGATTACCACGAGGCGGTCTCGGTGAAAGAGTATCGTAACTTTTTTGTCCAATGCACCGACCCACGGAAAACCCTGCGTGATGCTGATCTCCAGTATTCATATGAGGCAGACCGAAAGCTACAGATGGCCATGCGAGGAGGGTTTGCGGTGCCCGTTTCTGCTCTACAGGATGGAAGCACTGTTGGGTAAGCTGCTGGTTTTCAAATTGTGGCTATTCTTTAGCAGACACTTGTGAGAGGTCGACACGCCGGTCACTCCTACGTGGATGTGCCCGATGTCCAGTAGCTGCGGACCGACGCTCCAATTTGGTGGCCCACGGGTCCAAGGAGCCACACAAGATGGCAAAGCAGAACGGGATCAGCCGGATCATGCCTGCTCTTGCGAAGAATAGTGTGACTTTTGTCTCCCAGTGGGGATACAAGAGCATGTTGCATCTCGCAGCCGCAACCGCGACGGCCGTCGTGCGGAACACGGAGGAGCAAGCTTTACGTCTCGTTACCCCTTGGAGAAGGACTTGAAAAAGCCTAAACGCTCTGGTAAGGGAAAACGTAAGAAGAAGGGATCAGACTAGTCTGACACGGAGCAACCCTCCAAGAAAAAGGGGAAGAAGGAATTTGTTCCTGCTCCGCCCCCTTCTAGGAACGCCTGGGCAGACGGGTATAAAATTCCCTCAATCTCTAACTCGAAGGAATTTCCCATGTTGCCAGGTACCTCTGGGGCCCTTACGGTCCAACAGAAGTCCAGGCGTGGTGCCCCTGCCGCGGCAGAGGGGACACGGCCAACTGCTACCGAACCAGAGCCGGACCGACAGGCCGTGCTACGAATGGTAAGGTGACACAAACCCAGGCACACCGCCCCCGCCGGTTGATCGAGATAACGTTTCGCGAGCTAGTAAACTGGTAGCGGACTGCGCAGTAATCCTCCGACTGGCTCTACAAGAGTTGTTGGAAGGATTTTGCATCGACATTGCAGACACCTCTCGATGACGTGGACCGCAGAGGCCTCTCGATGACGTGGACCACCTGGTCGATCGGCTACAGGCGGAAATTGCACAGCTCATGGCGGATGTGAAACTTTCACTCACTGAGCAGGAAACTCCTGGTGGAGAGAATTACCCTTCTTGACACGCAAGTCATCGGACTTCGCCAGAAGAACAAAGAGCTCCATGCAGAGATAACTCTGCTAAGCGCTCAGGTTGCGCAACGCACTGCGAAACCTCTGTCTCCCGCACCCACAAGGGTGGAGACTTCTCCCCTGGCTGTCAACCAGGTTTTACGGCTACAGCAATGTAAGAGGGAGATTTGTGAGAAGTCAGAGAAGGCGCTAAGGGGTCCCCCCGGATTCCCTCCGTCTGACCTCCAGGGACCGAAGCCTCATTTTGGAGGAATCGGTCACGGTGCTCCTTCTCGCGACACTTCTGCGGTGGTAAAGCCTTCTTCAAGTCAGCCTGCTGCCCTGGAATCGACTCCTTCCCGATCCACAGAATCGGATATGGAGACCGACTCACAAGATGAGTACAATGCTCATATGCAAAGGCAGGATACGAAATGGCGTCTGCTATATGAGCAAAACCGAGCTCTGGTGCCCGCAAGGAACACAAAGCCATACTCCAAGAGAAACGGCTGGCGAAGGAGACTTTGGTGTGGAAACTCCACGAGGAAGAGGCCAATGGCCAGACAGCTCTACTTCAGAACCAAGCGGATGAAGAAGAGCGTCGAATGTTAGCGACCCTCGATAAGGAAAAGGGCGCAGAGGCAGAATGGCGACGCCATCACGCGGAACAACAGGCCTGTGACCAAGCATACTTCCGGGAGCAAGACGAGATGGAGGCTTGTCAAGCCAAGGAAGAAGCTGATCGCCAGGAGGCTGCTTTGAAGGAGGTGGATTGACAAGTCTGGCAACTTCAAGAGACGGAACATCTCCGAGTCGAGGCTCTCGATTCGTGGCGGCCTTCCTTCCCTCTGACCTGTGGTCTGTCCCAACTAGGGACGCAAACCACTCAGGTGTTGGACCTTTCGGGAACTCCAATGGACACTGATGGTTCCGTAGTCACGGGCGTAGTTGATTTAACTCACCTTCGCGAAACCTTGAAAACGGCAGACACAAACATGTGGCACACCCCGCGGTTGTCGGCAGCTAATGGGTGCCCTAACCTGCCTCCTAGCCACCACACCATGGATTCGTGCGAGAGGATGGAGCATCTCCTTGGCCATGAGAAACGACTCTCCTTCATCTGCGAGAAGTCTTTGGTGACCAAGCCCGAGCCACCACCGGGTGGTGAGGTCTCACCGAAGCTGAGGGCTCACCGAAGCTGAAGGGGTTGTCACCTTCACTAGTGGTGGTATCTCTTTTGCAACCCAAATCTGCGGATTTGGGCAAGGAAGGGGTGGGTAGTGGAGCCCATGTTCACCCAGTGTCTCCCCCTCTCTCAGGAGAGGGAGATTGTCCCGTGGAAGGTCCGGATATGGTGGGGGCAGGCTCAGACAAGTCTGCTGAAACATCAGACGTGAACAAGCAGGAGCTCCTACAGGATTCGGATTCTGACACATCGGCAATCTATGATTCCCTTGGACAGGAAGACAACATGGTCACTGTCCCAGGCAGTTTGATCCATTCTACGTGGCCATTATTGGGTCCTTGGGTTTCGAAGGCGGAAGCTGAGGCGGACAAAGACAACAGGTTTCTCTGAGACTCATCATTATGGCTAGGGTTATGCGCTGCGATACCCCGAGGCTGCAGTCTTGTGTGGGTTCATCTCACAGCAAGAAGAGGGCACTCTTCTTCGCAGGTGGTGGTTTTACCCGCAAGATCAGTTTCGTTCACTGGTCTTGCTTTTAACAATAAAGCTTTTGCACTGATATTTTTATGCTTTAGTGGATGCTTCTGGTTGAACCGCACTGCGGGATCAGAACAGACAGGCATGTCTGCCTGCCTCTTTCGGCCTATAAAGGCTGCGAACCTTAGGGGCAAGCGCAAGCCTGGCTCTAGGACCCATGCGGCGGAGTGGCAGAACCTATGCCCCGCTGCACACAAAGGTCTAGAGCAGAGGAGATCTCCTTGGTGCCACGGCGGACCCTACATAACTAGTTATCGTGGACCTCCTCTACTCCAACTAGTTAGGGGGCAGTGTAGTGGGTCCCCCACCCGGAATACATCAATGCTGCCAACTACCATCGCCGACTACCATCCAGGCTACGACAGCGGGGGCACTTCTACCGGAGCCGGAGAAGACCACCAGTTCCGGCCGCTTCCGTCAGAGGGCGACATACGTCATTGTGCCGACAGCACTGCAGACAATGGTAGGCGGTAGAATGGTAGGCGGAGGATACTACTACCTCTGCAAGGGGATCCAGGCTTCGCTTAACACTACAGACTCTAGCCGAGCCGCGGAACGAGATACTTCTGTTGTTCAAATTAAGCACCCTACGTTGGTCATGCTGATTTGACAAGGCTGCCCCATGAAAACCTTTTCATCCTGTCACCCTTTTGAGGGTGACAGAATGCAAACCATGTTGATAATAAATACCATCCCAGCATTCCTTTTGATGGTCTCTGGGTCGACAGCCAAGTTGATCTGGTGAAGATGCTACATGATCCGCAAGCCAAGCTGTGCTGAGAAAGGAAGCCGGCGGTGACAGACTGGCCTGGGCCGTGGTGACCATATGAGAGACCGGCAAGTATACGGCAGTGGTGGCGGTGGTGGCGGTAGCGGCCAATGACTGCTGATTGGAGGAAGCACTGAGGGTAGAAACTGCCATATTTGAGTGGAAAGATAAAGACAGTCTCTCCATTTGATCCAACACAGCGTTCCTATGGTCGCTCTGATCATCAAACTTCTGTTCCCACGAGGCCAAGGTATCTGATTCTGATTTAACCTCACCTGGTTTATTGTGATCATGTGAGCCTAGTCCATCTGACTTCGGTTTGGGATAGGCGCACAAGGCGTCCAAGTCAAGGTACGATCTCCAGGCGTCCACATTACCAGTATTGTCCCTAGACAAGTGTCTCTATAATATTTCCAAGTGGATTTCACAGTAGTTCCTGGGTGTGGGTCGACATACCTATAGGCTGTACAAACAACCATGATGAACGATTTGTAAGAACCAAAAACGATCCAGGTAAGCCAAGAAAAATTACGTCCACTTGCACAAACAGTGATGTACAAAATGGTGGTCAGCGTGCGTGTGAAACCTTAGCAACCAAGCAAACAACCCAACTCAGGTCTCGCAACAATTAGTATATATACATTATATCTATAAATATATAAGGTTACATATATATTCACCTCTAATGAAGGGCCCAACCCGGCCTGAAACATGTAAGGTCTAGTAATCTTCAAATAAATCAACAACTTCAAATAAAATCTGACTAACTTGTGTTTATTTGAGAATTTTGTCACTTACTCACCAACCTAGACTTAATTAGATATATACAAAACAGTCTTGAAGTCTTGTACATGTATTCATGACATTACCAGTGGTAATAACCCTACTAATGAGAACATTCCAACAAATAAAACACTGTCATCTATTTAGTGTAAGTTATGCTATCATATATAAAACAGACAGGTGTGTATCCAATACTTGCGGAAATGGGAATAATTATCAAAATTCTTTTCCACAACTTTGCAGTCTGAACGTTAAGTAGGCTGAAAGATTGTATTGAACTATTCTGAGAAAGGCTGTAATATTAAGTGCGTACAGGGGAAACCTCTGAACCATGCAACTTTCAAGCTCTCCTATGTTCATCCATAAGTCTTGAGTTAAAAAGTGACCTTTATTTGGGGATAATTACCCAGATCTCCATGTAAGAGCATATGGCATCTATATGGCAATTAAATACTTACAAAATCTCATGTATATAGTTAGTTTTTATTTGATGATAAAGCGGTCTGGCCACTGTCGACAAAATGGTGTTGATGCATAGTTGATGCAAAGACGATGGAATTGACAGCGATGCACGTCGATGAGGAGGGTTATCGGTGGTGGCATCATCTTGGCATTGACAAAGAAAAAAAGCTTGGCAACTATAGAACTAATTTTCATGCTTTTATATGTGGAATCTCATTGACTTATCGCTACTACCTTTACCGATGCAATTTTTACATCCGCAGTCATTGCTGGCTATTGCCGGAGGCATAGTGATTACAAGTTGATGCAAAGACGAAGCAATCAATTTCACAAAAATCTGATCGACTACCTCTCCACTAACACATCGCCAACGATTTTGTCGAAAAGTGGCCGGACCGCTTAAGTGAATAGTGAATAGTGATTTGTTTAATTTTCTATGATGTATTTGTATTTTTTTGTTGGGAACATCTGAATTTTATATCATTGTTTGAACGCATTATAATTTTTAAAAACAGGGATCTATACAAAATAATTGATAAATCAAAGGCTACTGCTTCTACATGCCATATCCATCTATATTCCTACACCACCTCTGGCAAAAACGATTACATACATTCTTTACGTCAACCATTATGTGGGTCAGATTAACAAAAAAATGTACAATTGGCAGCTGTACACATTTTGGAAATTTGGCAAAATTTGGCTAAAAAACGATGAATATCGGGTATATCTGAGTCAATTTGGTATCGCATTGATATAATGTATCAGTTCTGTTATGTTAAACTGCATTTTGAAGCTCATTTTTGTCGTAAATGTGGGTTTATTTGAGAGGAATGGTGAAGGCAAATTGTACGTTTTCTGAAAATCTGACCCATGTGTGTGTGGGGGGAAAGGGGGCGCGGGGGGGGGGGCGGATTAAGCATTCTGACTAATTATTTATACATACAGTTGATGGGCCCAACAGCAACGGAGATTATGTCAAGACAGCCAAATTACAATCTGAAGGCCGTTAACATACTTTTTTTTTGTTTTTGCGACGTCGTTTTATTTCCATCAAAAGACAAGAAGTAACATTTCTTTTACATCTAGATCAACAAGAGTACTCAGAGGGCATACTTGATATATTGTCTAGTCATGATCATAAATCTAAATCTAAAAAGAGTGTGTATGTATGGATATAATTTGATGTCCATTAACCAGTTACATATTATTCGGATATAGGACTAACTTTTCTTTTTCTTCTGTGACTTTTAAGTACAGTGGGCCAGATTTTCAGAAAATTTATAATTGGTAGCTGTACACATTAATTTGAGTAAATTCTCCTAAATTAAGCTGCAATTTGGCCAATACTAGGTCAATTCGAATATATTCGGCATTGCATTGATTCTAGCAATCTGTTTGGTTAGGTTGGACTGTATTTTAAACTTTATTTTCATCTGAAATTATGGTTATTTGAGAAGATTGGCGAAGGTGAATTTGTACATTTTCTGAAAACTTGACTCGTGTGTGCCTAGGACTATGATGAACTAGCTAAGTACCCATCCTCCAAACGGTCACCCTCTTCCTCTCACTGTCTCTCCCCTTCTTTCTCACTGCCTCTCCTCCATTTCTCCCCCTGTCCCTACCCGCCTTCTCTGTTCACCTGCCTTATTCTCTCTTCCCCTTTCTCACTCTATTCTCTTGTCCCTCTCCCACCCTGTCCCTCTGCTTCTTTCATTCTCTCCTTCTCTCTCCTACCCTTTCCCTCCCTCCCTCTTCCTTCCTCCCTCTCCCCCCTCTCCCTCCCCTCCCTCTTTCCTCTCCCCCGTCCTGTCCCTCCCATCTTTCTCTCCCCCTTGCCTTCCCTCTATCCTATTCTCCCTCTCCCTATTTGAGTTATCCCACCCTCTCCCTGCTTCTTCATTCTCCCCCTCCCCCTCTGATCTCTGATTTCTCTCCCCTTAATTTACTCTCTCTTTTTCCTTGTTGTCCCCCCCCCCCTCTTGTTGTCTCTCTCTCCCATTGCTATGGACTCTCGCAGGATGCATTGCTAGGGAATCCCATGTTGCCACAGACGGTGGGATAGGCATGACGTCAATCTCTTTTAGTTCTTAACAGGGGCCTTCCCGGGCTAAAAATGGTTGTATAAAACACAACTAAAAACTAAAAATGGCTTCAAAATTACTTTTTCACCCCAGATATTTCCCAAACCACATACGGAGAGGGTGGACGGAACTCTATAGATCAGAAAAACGTTTGGTAAAACAATAAATTCTGAGAACATGTCAGTCAAAGAAACCCCTCTTCCCATATATTATACGGATGTTTGAATATTTGCTGATATTAAAAGATGTTTCCTGAACAGGGTCACACTGTTATCATATGTGTATAGTGCTAACAGGAGCGGAGATGACATTCTTGTATCCTAATTTCGGCAATTTTGGATTTTGACCTTGGAACATAATAATAATTTCCGAAATGGATTCCTCCCCTCTTAAACATAGACACAGATACTAATGTATTACTCATGAACTGCTATTAGAAGCTGAGCTATAACATGTTGTTTTTCTGGTGGCAGCTTTTTGCTCTACTAGAGTAATTATCATACAGCTAGCGAGATCAACTAGATTCATCACAATCAACGAGACTACACTACATTAATCATTGGTATTAATTATACAACTCCATATAACAACCAAGTAATTAGTGATGGAATGTCCCAGAGCTCCCAAGAACGACATTCACACATATTTGTAATATCCATTAATAACACCATACCTCATTTTAAAAACTTTTTTAAAATGAGAATACAGGGAGAATGCAGTGCATAAGAGCGACCTCTAGTGGTCTATATGTACAGCACTGTCCTGGAAACCCCCGTGGAATATACAGTCACTACACCTGGTGCCTATATAGGGAAGGAGTTGTACCAATGCCAGCCAGCATGACTGACCCCATTAGAAATGCATGGAGAAGATTGATTAATGATTAAATATATCTATGCATTAGAAATGCATGGATATATTTAATGATTAAATATATCTATGCATTTCTAATATCATCCTATACAGTATATTTAGCTACTTTAACTGCCCACCTAGAAACACGGCAAACTTAAGTATATCAAACTTAAAATGTAGAATATCCTAATATTTTTTAGCGTGGGAATTGACCTCATCTTTGCAAATATAGCGATATCTCAAAAAAAAAATTAAAACAACTTGTGACTCATTTTCGTGGAACACATCAGGTTCAATCTCCCGATCTGATCTCTGGTTGTTTAAGTTTGAACCGACCAGCACCCAGAGCTTCTGTCAGTATAGTTGGAGGGGAGGAAATGAAACAGATAGAGGGAGAAGCGAGACAAGAGAGGAGAGAGAGTGAGAGGAAAAGTGAGTGAGTGAGATTGGTTGCTTTACGCCCTTATCAACACATTTAATATGGTTATATCAAGGGCGGGAGACCTGAGAGGGAGTGAGTGAGTGAGATTGGTTGCTTTACGCCCTTATCAACACATTTGATATGGTTATATCAAGGGCGGGAGACCTGAGAGGGAGTGTGTGAGTGAGATTGGTTGCTTTACGCCCTTATCAACACATTTGATATGGTTATATCAAGGGCGGGAGACCTGAGAGGGAGTGAGTGAGATTGGTTTGCTTTACGCCCTTATCAACACATTTAATATGGTTATATCAAAGGCGGGAGACCTGAGAGGGAGTGAGTGAGTGAGATTGGTTGCTTTACGCCCTTATCAACACATTGAAGTGGTATATCAAGGGCGGGAGAGCTGAGAGGGAGGCAGTTTATGATCATACCCAGGAAAAAGAGATAGAGAAAAAGGGAGAGAGAGACAGAGAAAAAGAGACAGAAAGGCACTTTATGGTCATACCCAGGACTACAGTGAGAGGACAAGTGTGAGATATTTTTATCCAACAGTTCCTACCCATTTTTGACCGAACATTATGGAGAGAAACTACCTGGTCTTAACCGTCCAAAGAATGGTAAAGTTGCTTTCAGATATATCAGGTTTTGGCAAGTTCAGGCAGCGCTAGGCGGCGTGGGGTTATAACTTTGGATTAGAAGGTGGCTCCCCCTGCTGTAATTTATTAGCATCATCTCTTACCGCCATCTGAGACAACCAAAAGATGTCCTGTATAGTTTAATGTAGCATGACAGCCCAAGTCCAGAGTGACATACTGTGTTATACTAACCCACGTGACACCGGCCCCTTGCCTGTCACTTCACTTTCGCCTACCAACCTATACGGTTCTAAATTGGCAGCACATACCCAGACATCGCAGATGGATTGTATAATTATAGGTTTTGTATATCAATACACATCATATATATATACTTGGATTCATATATTTCCTTCTTCATTGAATTTCTCCTAAATCCGCCCCTGAGGACGCTGAGTAAAAGTCAATGGAAGGTATGCTATGGTAAGTATCCTGTAGGCCTAGACATGTTTATTTTACTCTGTTTTTATTTAATATGCTCTTTACTATTATTTAATATCATTAGCTAAAACTATACCTCATCTCATTTATAAATATACTCCCATTGAAATGGCTGACTGACTAGTAGTTTCTTGTTACAGAGGCTGGCATGAGGAAGAAACACTTCAACAAAGAAATGATGCACCAACATGTAAACAGTAAACCTGTAACAATAAACCTGTGCGACATTGGTAGGTTATGTGGGCTAAAATTAGCTCCGTCCTGGTTGTGCTAAAATGTTTATAGGTCACAGAGCTAAACATAGGCAACATAAACCAGGTAGTCAGTCATAGTCATGCAGGGTCAGGTGTTCCAGTTGAGTGACCCGGCCTAGAGGTCTTATGTAGCATTTTTCTAAGCTAATTACCCAATGTATACATAGTTTTCACTGACGTCACGGCCCTCGCCATGTCTGGGGTCTCAATAGAATGCCTATGTATGCTGTGATACTTGAAAATACCGTTTTCTGGCTGTTTTAACCTTTACCAGTTTTAATCTGCCTCAACAATACCTTCTTGATAGGGTTAGATAATCTGTCTTTAGTGTAGTATTACCCAAGTATCCACTCTTGTGAGGTTTATCTACTTTGTTTTGCTAAACGCGCCGTAGACGGCAAGGGTAAAGGTGACCCGGGACATGGCGGCCAGTAGGATTCCCCAGCCTACTGGGTGACGTCATGTGAAATCTATGTATAGTTTCAACTTTGGAATGTTGTCTGGTACTCCCCTGTGTTTCATTTGATGTATATACCTGTACTTTTCTCTTTACAGAAGCTGGCACAAGGAAGAAATGGATCAGAGAGAAATGATGCACCAAAATAATGAAATGATGATTTTTAAGGGAATACTAAATTTGCCCTCCCCAAAGTTGATGAATGAAGAAACAAATAAATAGTTAAGCGGTGTTTTCGGCGGCCAGTACAGGCCTACAAAAATAGGATAAACCCCCACCCCCACCCTGCTCTGGGACCACTGATTGTAGTGAAAATAATCACCACAGCATGACGGGGGCGCTGCAATCGGCGGGACTGCGATGATGGAGTACGATAGGCATTCTAAGGCTTCCTATTCATATGATAGGCTATATATTCATACGATGGGCCACATATACGATATGAAGGACTGATGTCCACCCAATGATCGTATTCGTACAATGATGCTTCCAACAGTGTTTATATTGCCATCTTACACATTGGCAATAGAAGAGTAGTGCAAAAGGTCTTTTCCTTTTCATGTATTCTTTATTTGCGTTGCTAAGCGGATCGGATCCGAGAGATCACTACATAATAATAATTTTAATGAAAAGCAGCTGTGAAACTGCATATTTATTGCGTATTTAAATAGGAAAATAGACATGAAAATGAGTGAGGGGGACCGGAAGTGAGAACATGAACAAACCAAGTGGTGGACAGAGCTTGTTGTCTGACATTCATTTCTGTAGCATTTTACACTACTTTTTTCACCAAAAACCTCAGGAGAGGTATAATGAATAGAAAATAGACTTCTGGCCCTGTGAGAGGTGGTTATCTCCCTTGGGCTTGGCCTATGCTATGCACCCTTATGAAATTGCTATGCTCACGGGTGATAACCACCTCTCACATGGCCAAAAGTCAATTTTGTTTATAGACATTATTGTAGTGATACTCAATACCATGGAAAGCTGTTCATACATATAACCCAAATGTACAGAATTTTTAGAAATAATTTTCCTAATTTACCTAACCATATTCCTGATTAGCCCTTTTCTTTTTAAACTGGCATCCTATTTCGGGAGAATTTCTCCAGCTCGGCAGCTAACCCGGAATGAATTAACCTTAAATCGGGAGAAGTAGTTGGCTAACCAGGAAAATGAATGACGAATTAACCATTGAAAATGCATGCGAACTGGGGAAAAAATTTCCGGGTTAGCTGAGAACTGGCAAAAGAGTGTATTAACAAAAGCTATGCCCCAATCAGGAATTGATGAAGTCTAAGTAGGAATGACGGAAAAGGAAGATTAGCTAAATATTAAAAAGCACAATTTGGGAATTTTAGGAATTTTCCGATTTCATTTCTAATTCTCGGCTAACCCGGAACAAAATTCCCCAGTTCGCATGCATTTTCAATGGTGAAATCGTCAGTCATTTTCCGGGTTAGCCTACTAAGTCTCCCGGTTTGGGGTTAATCTATAACATGTATAAATGGCTTTCCATACAATACTCAATTCTCCCGCTTCTGCTCCCGCTTCTTTCATCAAGAAGCGGTAGCAGTAGCGGGAGAAGTAGCTGGCCAGTGGAACCCAGCTCTTAGACCAAAAAGAATCTGTCTAGGAGTGAATGGTTGTCTTATCATCATGCTGAATCCTGTTATGTTGGTAACCCAGCGTCTTTTTGTAATCATCCTCTGTAAATGGAATTAAAAAAAACATTTATATAATAGAACAATACTGATTGTGACGATATCATCTCTAAAATGTATATGTACATAAAAACTTAAGATATCTGTCTACTGTCTTCTTCACCCCCAATAACATTCCAGATTTAAAAAAAGTCTTTTGATAACGTCTGAGCATTCAGTCATATATATTAAGAAAACAAACGCATACAGATGCTTTTTTATGTAGCTGACACTAATAGCTGGCTATAGCTCAATTAGATTGGCTCCTCCAAGTCTAGACTGTGAATCAGATCCCTGATGAGGTAATTTATCTAAGTAATTTCCATAATCACTAATAGAGTGTTCCACACACAAATGTGTAGTAAGTATATAGCTCTTCAACAAAAATATGAGACAGAGGGGATAAGATTTAGATGGTCCCAACACAAATGAGGACGTTTTAGACTCTCTGTAACAAAAATAACTAGACAGAATTATCCAAAATTTAGGTCAAATGAATTTTAGAAGGACTGGATGAAGAATGGAACATACAGTAGAAAATGTTCAGTTGTAAGCTGAGAGTGCAGCTTTAATAAAAAAGAAAGAATTATAATTATAAAGTGTAAATAATGCAGCCATAGAGAAATGGCGCAGTTGGTAACATGCATATGGCCCATACATTCATGTGGATACCAATAAATGGACTGGTTAGAAATCGGATTACCTTATTGATATTATATTGTCATAGGTTAAAGGAAGGAGTAATATAGCCTTACATTTAGCTAGAATCCAAGAGGGTATACCCGGTACCATTATCTTTGAACTTAATTTCTATGCACATTTAATAATTGTTTCTCAATATGGGTGATTTTAAGTTGGTGTTTATTGATCAGAAATGTCATATGCATAAATTTAAAAGAAATTTAGGAGTGTGGGGGCAGGGATGTTGAGACAGATGTGTTTTGATTTGATACCGGGCATGGCCCACAATTCATTTTCTGTTGATAGATAATAGAAAGGTAGCATTACTACTGCAGATATCGACCTCATATTATGTCTCAATTTCCTTGCAATGTTTCATTCAAAGTAAAACTCAGAAATTGGTACATGAACACAAAATATACTTGGTTTAAGCATAGTAAATGAGTGGATGATACCGGGCATCCCCTGATACCGGGCATCCCCCCTTGAATCCTAGTGCCCTTGGATAAGTCAATTTTGAACCTACAAATCACCATAAAACTTACCATTTCAACATATCATGTACATATGTATGTGGCTTTATGCCTCAATTCCATGCAATTTAATTCAACTTTAATCAAAATCATGATACTGGGCATCCCTTGGCATCACCTCTAAGGCAGAATTTTTGTCATAACTTCTACCCATGTGACTTTATCTTCTGTATTTTGTGTACCTTGGAGGGGAAGGTTCGTCCATCTGGGCGTCCGGGAATGGTTCCGCCATTCCAGTCACCTAAAAAGCAAAAAACAGAGCAAAATCCCAAATTTACCAAATCCAGCGATTCAAAATCAAAACTAGACAGTGTGTTAAATACCTGGTCACGACACCAATAGGGGGGAGTTGCATAGCCGCCATTTTGAATCTTGATTTGCATGGAATTATGGGACTAATGTCTAAAATCTATGGAAAACACGCCATGTTCAGCATGGACTATTTATCAAAGTTCTAATGTCAATATCAATATATCATACATGCGTCCATGACACAAGTCCCCATCTTTCCCATCATGCATTTGGTTTTCATAGATCATTTATTCATGCCTTGATATTAGTGAAAACATTCTTGCAATTTTCGATAAAAATGTTGCTGAATATTTGTATGTCAGATTTGTACAGAATACATCCCATGATACACTGCAACAGACATGCGCAGTGGCACATGCAGCTCCCCTGTTGTAGTGATTTGCTCGACTTAACACTAATAAAAACAGAGACAACAAGCGTTTGCTCCCCTTCTGGTTCATTATTGTCTGGCTCTCGGCCCCGATCGGGATCATCTGTACAAGAGTAAGGTAGGCAGTACACAACAAACAATACTCAACATGATATTAGTTATAGCGCTAAACAAGTGTTATTCCGAATGTATGATGAAACTTAATTTAAACATAACAGTGTACCCCTTTCGTCAATGACTACTGGGGATTTGTTCACTGTTCTTGAAAAATGTAAATACACCAGAGAACATGGAGACCTCCCTCAGTCGAAGAACCGTCCTCTGTCAGTGAGAAAAATTCGAAAATAAAAGTTTCTAATCTAATCTAATCTAAAACATAAGAAGTATTATGCATCTATATCTAATACCATTATGCATATCTCACATAATAATTTGCATAGATTAGTAATACTTTGGTATAGCCGCACAGTTCAGCAGTATATCAGGTATGTATAACTCATTACATGTGTATAGTTGATTTAGAGTGAATGGATTATAATGGTATCTCATTAAAGAAAAGAACGAGTATTATGTGCTACTTTGTAGTATTCAGGTGCAACAGTAGCCCACTCTGATTGTGCTTTTATTTGTCAAAACAACACTTGGAAACACTAAAAAGTATTAATCTGAGGTAAAAGAACATTTTAAATTCATTGCTATGGATTGGGGGGGGGGGGGGGTTGCTGCTAGCGTTTTGTGTTCGAAAGGTGCTAACACAAATACTAAGGTTAAAAGATTAGAAATATTACAAATCACAATTCTCCCCCTCTCTCCTATTGCTCCTATCTGTCTCTCCCCTTTCTCCTTCCCATCTCATTTCCTCTCCCTCTCAACTTTTCGCCACCCTCTTTACATTCTCCGACTTCTTCTTCTCTTTTGGCTCTTTATTTCCCTTCTTCTCCTTCCTACCTCTACTCTCTTCCTCCTCTCTTGCCACATATCCATCTTCTTCCTTTTATAATGATATCATATCATATATGTATCCTTTCCCTCTCATCCCTCCTCACTCTCTGTTCTGTCACCACCCCTTCTCTCCACTCCTCTCTTCCCCTGGTCCCAAATCCGTCTTTCCTTTCTCTTCCCCTCTATTCCCCTCCCCACTCACCCACCCCCTCTTATTCACCTTATTTCCCCTCCCCTGCACCCGAGCCAGAAGACATGTACTTGATATGAGACAATTATTTAAAAAAACACACTTATCCTTCCTCTCATTGCCCTGTCCTTCCCTACCCCCCCCCCCCCCCCCCCCACACACACACACTGACTCCCCTCCCCAACCGTTCATAATACAGAGACAGTTGGGATAAAGATACAAGACATACATGGTTCAGATTTTTAAAAATGTACAATTGGCAGCTCTACACATTTAGTAAATTCTCCTTAAATTAGGCTGAAAAATGAAAAATACCGGATGCATCTGAGTTTATTTGGTATTGTGTTGATTTAAAATATCAGTTCTGTTATGTTAAACTGCATTTTGAAGCTCATTTTTGTCTTAAATGTGAGTTATTTGAGAGGATCGGTGAAAGTGAATTGTACATTTTCTGAAAATCTGACCCACTTAAGGGAGCGGGGAGGGCAGGAGGAACAAAGGAATGGAGGTGAAGGAGGGGGAGAAGTACAAAAGTACACCTGTAATTTCCCTACATATGTTATCTTTCTATAAATGCAGATATACATACCCCCACAGTCCCTCCCCCAACACCCACACATACCAACCACCCCCAATTTAGAAGAAAATGTGGCAAAGAAAATAAGGAGAGAGACGATAGGGATCAACAAGATACTGGAGGGAGGGAGGGAAGGAGGCAGAGAGGGGGGGAGTAGGTGGCAGAGAGACAAGGAAAGAGAGCATGAACATTCATCTTCTTGAACAAAAAGTATCGCATACCAATATGTTGTTGTATAGTTGACATTTATTGATGACTATACTTTATATAAGCGTTCATATAACACACAGCCCCGTCAGACTGGAAACGTTTTAATTGCATTTTCTTTCTGTGGTGTTCCTGAGCTGTCAAAAATCCCTCCAAAAAGTACTCGGAGATTAAGAGCACAGAGGATTTTTGCCAGTGCATTGTCGAATAATTTCTATCTAAGGTGTACTTGGCCATCAATCAATGACATGAATAATTGGTGGGCAATTTCCAAAGGAATGTTAATGAGACCGCAACGTTGATCACCCCTGAAAAAATAAGACCTCCTTCATAAACACATAGCTGTGTCTACTTGTGTTCAGAGTCGCCTCAATCACTTTGAAATGTTTTTTTAACGTTTTTATTTTCCATACATATCATGAAAATTTGCAGGAGAACATATGTGATGTGTTTCCGGAAAATGAGTCATGAGTCGCAAAATTGATATTTTTCAAAGTGTTTTCTTCACAAGATCACATTGTTGGAATTTTCTGAATTTTCGGGAGTTCATCACCTGGACTTATATCAATCGGTGTATAAAATTTCACGACAATCTACATAATATATCCTTTAGTTTTAAAGGTCCTCATATGTACTACATTTAGTTACTTTACTGATTATTGATCCCCAGAAATATTGGAAACTTTTTTTTTCAAAAACGAAAATATCAAACTTAAAATCTAGAAATACTTATAAGAGTATAAGACTGTTTACTATCATTGGAATCCCCTTGATCTCATCTTTTCAAATCTAATGATATCTCAAAATGTATTTTTTGCGACTTATGACTCATTTTCCTGAAACACATCTCATATTTGTGAGGAATAATTGCATGTGCCATAAGGCCATAAGGCCACGCATTTTGCAAGGGAATTTTTGTTGTCATCACAGTCCCGCTAATGTAATAGATGTATTGTGGTACAGAGGTAGGAGGCAGCCCTGGTAGCTCATATAGTAGAATATAAATGCTATAGAAACAACAATGACAACAAGAAGAATGAGAAGGCAAGGCGAAAGTTAACATGCAAACTTTTTCTTTTTCTGAGAAGCAGGGAGGCACAAACCCCCTTCTTTATTCATAAAGAAACAACAAGAAAAAAACCCAAAACAATTCAAGTCTCTGATTCTTTTCAACGTCTGACTTGCCCGATTTCTAGCTGGCCTCTGAGGAGGTAGGGGTAAATTATGTCGGGAGAGAGTCTATTATTATATAGTGGGTCAGATTTTCAGAAAATGTACAATTTAACTTCACCAATCCTCTCAAATAACCCAAATTTCGGACAAAAATAAAGTTCAAAATGCAGTTCAACATAACCAAACACATTGCTAGAATCAATGCAATCCCGAATATACTCAAATTTACCAAGTAATGTCCAAATTGCAGCCTAATTTAACAGAATTTACTAAATGTGTACAGCTGCCTATTGTACATTTTCTGAGAATCTGACCCATATATCCGGTCACACAAGGCAGTAGGTAGTCGGCGAGTGTTGGTAACCTCTTCCAGCATTTATAAGCAGATGAACAAAGTCAATCTTTACATTAATGTGTGTGTAGTGATTTCGGGTTCGGATCTCTTAACTAAATAAATGCGGAACAAGGTATTTAACCTGCTGCAAAAGTATTTATTCAAGACAGCTCTTGTAGCACCAACCCTGAGTGGACCAGCCACTAAGACATATATACAGGGTAAATCAGTAAAACAGCTGTTAACAATGGTAATCAGCACTGATAAAAATGATTACATTACACAGGTACATGTTAATTGAGTTCATCAGGCACTCCTTGGAAAAAATGGGAGAAAGTGCAGCACAAGCTCAGCTGGGACAATGCCCTAAGTAAGGCAAAGAAGGTGGAGCCAAAGACAAGGGAGAATCCACTGTTCTACAGAATAGTGTATCTCTCCTTCAGCCACTATAAAGCTCTCAGATGTGCTCAGGCTTCAGTGGCGGCGAAAGCCAAAGCTGCAGAGAATGCAAGCAGAGAAAGCAGCTAAGAAGAGTATTGCTAAGACCACCACTGCTACCAGTTTGGGTCCAAAAACTGGTAAACCTGCTGCTGTAATTATATGCCCTGTTTTGTAAACCATATAGTACAGGCATTTTAGGTACATTTTAGGCCAAACCCGGATTAAAATAATGTAAAGCTGATTTTTGGATATATGATGCAGGACACATGGGGGATCATTCTCTGAAAAGTCCCCACCTAGGGACTGTGTGCTTTTTGAGATTTTGACGTTTTTGCGTCATTTTCCACAAAAAAGCATTGGTCTCTATCATGACCAATGAATCATGACCTTCAAAATGGCCTACAAAGCAAAAAGTGAAATAAAAAATGGATTCCTCACACCCTTGATCCTAAAAAAATGTTCTTATTCATCAATATGTACACCCATTGAATGCATATACGAGTGCTGAGATAACATTCTTGTAACTCAGTGGTGGCCATATTGGATTTTGACCTTGAAAATAACATTGGAACATAAAATGACCTTGAGAAATGAATTCCTCATACATAAACACATAAATGAAGTGGTATTATAGTTGAAGATCTACCAAATAGAAGCCAAGATATGCCATAGTTACTGTTTGGGGCGGCCAATTTTGCAGCTACTGGCCACCAGGGGTGTCTACCAACTTGTAGCTGGTGCCTTTTGGAAAATTCAGGCCTTATTTAACACCATGCCAAATTTCAAAAAGGTGTCACAACATGCACAATGTAGACAATTAGGTCCCCAAATAGTATGACCTGATCTGAAAAAATGCTTTTTTCAGCAAAATATGACAGTTGCCATGGCAACAAAATTAAAAAATAAAGATATTTTGTTGAAAAATATATTTTTGGAATCTCCATACATACAATACCCCAACCTGTACAGTATATTTTATATATGTTGTATTCCCTGCAAATAACAATGCTAAATATTCTTAATGTTGGCAATATTGGCATGAGCCAAGTGCTTTTTCCCATAGAGACCAATGCTATTTTGTGGAAAATGATGTAAAAACGTCAAAATCTCAAAAAGCACACAAGGAATGATCCCCCATGTGCCCCGTATCACATTTAAAAAAATCAGCTTTACATTATTTTATTCCGGGTTCCATGCTAAAATACCTGTACTAATAATCAAAATCACATACAAGTGCCACAAATACTATCATATCATATAAGCGCATTGCAGCTATAATCCTACCCAAGAAAACAACATCTTATATGTGTTGTGTTTCAGGAAAATGAGTCACAAGTCGCAGAATTAGTGATTTTCAAAGTCGTTTACTTACAAGATCTCTTTGTTAGAATATTTTCATTTTTGGGGTGTCTAGTCCTTGTGGTTGTTTGAATACATGTACCAAAATCCAAGACTATTTATTGATTATATCAGTGCGTTTCTTAGATCATCCTATTGGGTATATTTAGCTACTTTACTGGTAATTTTCCACCCAGAAATATTGCAAATTCTTTTTTCAAAAATAAGAATATCTAACTAAAAAGATAAAAGTACTTATTAGATGCCCTTAATGTTTACATTCATTGGAATCGGCTTGGTCCCATCTTTTCTAATATGGTGATATCTCAAAATCCATATTTTGCGACTTATGACTCATTTTCCTAAAACGGATCACATATAATGTTATGTTGATTATACTAGCCTTACACAAGCATTCTCACAAACCAAATCAATCGTTGTTATAAAAAACTATTCCTGAGTTCAAATGTGTAAAGTCAGTCATCATGAAAATTCATTTATATCCAAATTATCCAAATCATTTCTTTTGGGAATATCATTTTCCTTTTCTAAGATATTCCCTCCCAGAAGTGTTTATTTTGAGGTGCAGTCATCCAAAGCTATATATAGCCTAACCACGGCGACTGGCGGGGGTATCACTCAAAGGTGAGGTAAACAAGTGGTAATAGGCTGCTGTTATAATTATATAATGACGCCCCTGAGTGGGGAGGAGGGAAATAAAAATAAACCCTGCACACACGCATGTGGGTCTGATTTTCAGAAAATGGACAACTCCCCTTCACCAATCCTCTCAAATAACCCTCATTTAATTAGGAAACGAGCTTTAAAAATGTATTTAACCTAACAGAACTGATAGTTTAAATCAATGCGATACCAAATGTATTCAGATATACCCGCTATTCATTACTGTTCAGCCGAATTTAGCCGAATTTCGTAAGTTTGTAGAGCTACCAATTGTACATTTTCTGAAAATCTGACCCATATATGTGACCAGGGGTTCCCCAATACCCGACCTGTCTTGAATGGGCAATTACAGGGCACATGTGCAGTTGTATGCAGAGCAAAATTTGATGCGGAATTTGTTACTTTTAATCAGTTTTTCTTCATTTGAATCGTTCCTCCAAAACAAATGAAAGCTTTAGAGTGTTTATCTCAAGGATAGACATTTCATTTGAGGATCTTCTACAGCTGATAATGCATCTTTAAGATAAATGTATGTATGAGGATTGGGTAATATTTACGCATGCGCACGCATGCGCACTAACATGTATCATGATATGTGATGTGTTTCAGGAAAATGAGTCACAAGTCGCAAAATTGATATTTTTCGAAGTGGCTTTTTCACAAGATCACATAATTGGAATGTTTTAATCTTTGGTGGCTTTATCACATATAGCTATGTCACTCGATGTATTAAATTTCAGGACAATCTATGTAATATATCCTTTTGTTTAAAAGGTCCCCATATGGACTATATGTAGTTACTTTAGTGTCTATTGACCCTCAGAATACTGTAAACTTTTTTTTCAAAAACGAAAATATCAAACTTAAAATCTAGAAATACTTATTAGATTATAAGACTGTTTACTATCATTGGAATCGGCTTGATCTCATCTTTTCAAATATAATGGTATCCCAAAATCTATTTTTTGCGACTTATGACTCATTTTCCTGAAACACATCAAATATATAAACACATGTTTCTCCCAAGAAAGTTGATGTCTAAACAGGACAAACCTCCGCTATTATTATAACACAATACTAGGCTATACTTAGCCTAGTCGATCATTTACTATACATTATACATCTCCGGGACTCTAGCTAGCTCTCCGATCGACACCAGATCCCTTGGAGAAAAATGATTGTGTTAATACTCTACACCTCCACTCCTTCCCCTCCGTCGCCCTCCCCACTTGAGGGGGAAACGTTTGATAACAAGAAAAATAATTCTGCCGTCACATCTAACCAGTCTGCTGATTGGTCACCCGCAGATTTCCTAAGGGGTGTTTTGATTGGATGAGAACGTTGCGTTCTCATAAAGCGCTTGTCTCTTATGTCCCTATATTAGATATCATCCACTATCACTGCCCTCACATTCAGACCTGGGCGTCCAGAAGTTAGACAAATATCCACTTCAGGGCACAACGACATCCTCCTGCAGCTTGCAGCATTCCAACACCTTGTATCCAAGGTAAGATACTTTAATTTGATATTAGTTATCATTGCCATTGATTTTAATGTGGTTTCAAAAGCAAATTAAGATTAAGATTAAGATACTTTTATTTCCGAACTTGTCGCTTTCAGAGGGCGTGACTCCAGCTAAGGGAGGTTTGCAAGCCTTCTGTTTATTACATTATTATTTTAACAGTAGACAATACCACAGTCGTCATAGACAAAGGTGGTTATATATATATATATATATATAACAACTTTTATTCAGTAATCAAATAGATACAAAATGGGATGTTCCATCTACTGGTAGATTTTCCAGGACAACCGCAAAACTAAAATTGTACAGTAATAAAAACATGATACATGAATTTTCATAGGTTCACTGTTCTTTTCCGTGTGTGTGTCTTTTACAGTCATATAATAAGTATTAAGTGCAGAAGTTCTCTTTGGGAATAATTTCTCAGTGATCTTAATTACCTTTTTGATATAACAGTTTCAACATGAAGTCTGGGGATATATAATATGTTTATTCTTAATGATAATCTAAACTATGGGAAACCATCTCTCATAGTTAAATTGATTTACTTGAACATTGGATCTATTAACTTTATTCAGTTAAGTCCTTCTTCAAGTTTTCTGTCGGTTAAGAACTTATTTTATTTCATTTTATTTTATTTTACTTTTGTTATTTAATGTATTGAGGATTACCAATTATACGTTGGCCTTTGCCATCCTTTTTTGCGGGAGACATACATGGGTCAGACTTTCAGAAAATGTACAATTCAACTTCGCCAATCTTCTCAAATAACCCAAATTTCAGACGGAAATAAAGTTTGAAATACAGTTCAATCTAACCAAACAGATTGCTAGAATCAATGCAATGCCGAATATACTTGAACATACCCAGTATTGACCAAATTACAGCCTAATTTAGCAGAATTTACTAAATGTATACAGCTGCCGATTGTACATTTGCTGAAAATCAGACCCACATAGAGTTTGGTTTTCGTCGCACTCCTCTACTGAGATATCAACATGTTCCGCCAGTTCATAACTTTTATGCCATGATAGCTGTGCGTATCCACAAAAACATGGCCAGATTAGACCATGGCATAAACATGCCTGGCATGCACTAGTGGAATCCGCCTTCGAATGCAACCAATCTACAACGTTATTTTGATTGGTTGCGTAAATTTAGTTGCGCCAATCAATGACGCTCATTTCATGACGCTCATTTCATGGCAACGTAGTAAGTGCTTGTTTCTGCCCAGTCAGAGTGTTTGTGAGACACGAAATGAAGGTAAATAATGATTAAATAAGGCTGAAATATATATATTATGGCATAAAAATAGAACCCAACTCGAGATGGATCTAGCATGACGGGTTCACAAAACACTTGTGCGTTATTTTTCCGTTTTTTCCGTCATGCTAGAGCCATCTCTCGTTGAGTTATATCCTATTATTTTTAAGTATTTGATGAGGATTAACAAGTAAGATGGCCTTTGCCATCCTAGAGATATGAGAGAGGCATAGCATACTTAGGTTGGATTTTCTGAAAATGTACATTTCAATTTTGACAATGTTCTCAAATAACCCACCTTTCCTTTTCTTTTCTTTTTTTTTAATTTCATTTACAGGCCAAATCATTAAATTACAGAATCAATAAGTTACAAAAGACGCGTTTGTCGTTTTCGAGCGTTGCCTATTAATAGTCTCATTAGCTCATTAACTACGAACTACTACAGGTTGTTAAAATAGCATAGTCCCACTAAGTCTAAGTAGCAGGAAAACATATTTAATTACTACATTAAATCAATTACACCCATCTTAGGATTCTTAGGATTGTTAATATGGAACGCCATTGGGTCATTTATTCAGTATTGTTGGATATCTGAAAATCATTTATTGATATCTGAAACTCATTTTCAGATATCAATAAATCATTTTCAGATATCAACAATTCATTTTCAGATATCAACAATTCATTTATTGATATGGATAAAAGCATTTTTGATATCAATAAATGAGTTGAACCATTTTCTGATATCCAAAAATACTGAATAAATGACCCAATGGCGTTCCATATGTTTACACCGTTAACATTTAAGGATTCAATTTTTAGAACCTGCTTATGGGTCTGTGTGGACATACATACACAAGTGTTTCAGTCTATATAAGGGTCAGATTTTCAGAAAATGTACAATTGGGAGCTATACACATTTAGGAAATTTCGCTAAATTGTGCTGAAAAATGATAAGTACCAGGTATCTTTGGTATCGTGTTGATTTAAAGTATCAGTTTTGCTATGTTAAACTGCGTTTTGAAGCCCATTTAGTCTTAAATGTGGGTTATTTGTGAGGATTAGTGAATGCGAATTGTACATTTTCTAAAAGTCTGACCCATAAAACAGATCTCGCAGCTGGGTTAGGAACAATTGTATAAGCCTTGTACACATGATAATACTTGTGTGGTCAAATATATTGGAATCGATATCTTGTATCTGCGCTTTCACCCTTTATAACTATAAGCTTTCTGTCCTCTAATTGTGATGTGTTTCAGGAAAATGAGTCATAAGTCGTAAAATTGATATTTTTCAAAGTGTTTTTTTCACAAGATCACATTATTGGAATGTTCTGATGTTTAGAGAGTCTATCACTTATACCTATATCAATTGATGTATCAAATTTCAGGAAATCTATGTAGTATATCCTTTAGTTTTAAAGGTCCTCATATGGACTACATTTAGTTACATTACTGTTTATTGACTCCCAGAAATATTGGAAACTTTTATTACCAAAACAAAAATATCAAACTTAAAATCTAGAAATACTTATGAGATTATTAGACTGTTTACTATCATTGGAATCAGCTTGATCTCCTCTTTTCAAATATAATGGTTTCTCAAAATCTATTTTTTGCGACTTATCACTCATTTTCCTGAAACACATCACAATTGTACGAGGGTTAGATTACACTTATATTTCATCATCTCGTCGATATATAGGTCAGATTATCAGAAAATGTACAATTCAACTTCGCCAATCTTTTCAATTAACACAAATTTCAGACGAAAATAAAGTTCAAAATACAGTTCGACCTAACCAAACAGATGGATAGAACCAAGGCAATGCCAAATAGTGTCGAATTTACCCATTATTGACCAAATTGTCTACTCACACTGAGCAAAATGGTGTTAGATGATGATTTATCACAAAATAATATGACAATATACAATCTATTCTTGCAGAGTACAATGACATGTGTATAATTGATAGAAAATGAGCCTCAGTTTTAACAATTTGAATGGTTAAATCTGGTTGAGTGGCTATTACCTTTAATTAAGTGCTTGAATGAACTGTTGCAATCAAGCCAAAAGCAATAGATCTAAATAGGTGTGTTTCCGATTTATCTGGCTGAAAACTAGGTGGGGGGGGGGGGGGGGTTCTCGTCATTCCTCACCACCTACAGAACCAGCACAAACCATCACAAGGCTTACCGCAGAGCTTATCGCAGCCAGTAGAGACCACCTTTTATTGGCCCCTGTTATTGCTAGGAATTACAGAAATACAGGAATCTACATTTGCTTAATATCAAGCGTGTTACCTGTGCTAGTTTAGTCTCTAAGACCATGTTGTTTTTGTTCATTCATATAGACAAAACAGCTGTTAACATTCATGATATTAAAGCAAAATTGGGGCATATTTTAATAATAAAGATTCATAATTCAGTACGCACTATGATACCGGTATGTTAACGGTCTGCATTACATGTAAACAGTGTTAGACGATGTACCACCTAGGTCACTTTATCACAGTATTACATGGGTCAGATTCTCAGAAAATGTACAATTCACCTTCACCAATCCTCTCGAAAACCCAAATTTCAGACGAAAATAAAGTTAAAAATACATTTCAACCTAACCAAACAGATTGCTATCAATTTAATATACTCGAACATACCTAGTATTGACCAAATTGCAGCCTAATTTAGCAGGATTTACTAAAGGTGTACAGCTGCCAATTGTACATTTTCTGAAAATCTAACCCACATACTGCACACAGTGTAACTAAAGGAAGAAAACGGCAGAATAAGCGAGAGCAAACTGTATCTTGGGTATAATATAGAGGGATTTTATTTCATAGTACGTGTACATAGAAACGCAATAACTGCACAATTGCAGATCTTCCAATAGGGGATGTGCATGTGCCACTGCGGATGTCTGTTACATTGCATCATGGGATTTTTTTGTTCAAATATTTTATTTTTTTATTTCATACAGGAGACATCTCAATTTACACTGGTTTTCATAAGAGTCCCTGTAATCTATTTAATTAACAATTTGGTAGTAGGGCTTCAATAATTTATACCAACTTATATCATTCTTTTTATTTTAATATATGTGTGCTTAACATAGCAATCTGATACATTATTTACAAGTACTTGTCACTTCATGATAAATAATCAGGTGGTGAGTTGAATGAAATAAAAGAAATAATGTAAATGAAATGAGAAGAGTACAGACTATTTGTGTTGCGTCTATTCGTTCGTAGCAAGTAATGGGATAGATTCTGTTTGAATCTGACATGACAAATTTTGGCCACATTTATATCGAAAGTTGCAAGAATGTTTTCACCATTTTCATAGCCTGTATAAATGATCTATGAAAGCCAAAGCATGATGGGAAAGAAGGGGACTTGTGTCATGGAAACATGTATAACACTATTATTGATATTGACATTGGAGCACTGATAAATATTCCATGCTGAACATGGCATGTTTTCTATAGATTTTAGACTGTACCATTAGTCACATAATTCAATGCGATTCAAGATTCAAAATGGCGGCTATGCAAGTGCCCTATTGAACCTATTGTACATCTAAAGTTAGGCTACTTGTGCGGGCAATGGTGAATCGCAATTGACATGTGATTCCTTAGTTCCATTAAGAAGAAGGAAAAGTGGGGGATGTTTGACCGACCATGGCTAAATACACAGCTGTATTGTATTGCCACTGTTCCATGTGCAGCAGCTGTTGTTTTGCTTAGATAGAAGGCACAGCTGGTTATACTAGCCCTGTTTCTCCATGGTTGATTGCAATGAGCGGCTCGCTTGGCTAAAAGGGTGGACTAGTCCTTGTCAGAAGTAAAAATCTCCAACTTTCCCCTCTCCTTAAAGGGCCTAAGGAATCATGTGTAAACTAATGTCAGACAGACTATAATGACAGAGAAACCTCACAAACTATAGAGTTGGGTCAGATTTTCAGAAAATGTACAGTTCGCCTACACCAATCCCCTCAAATAACCCACATTTAAGACAAAAATGAGCTTCAAAATGTAGTTTAACATAACAGAACTGATACTTTAAATAAATGCGATACTAAATGTACTCAGATATACCTGGTATTCATTATTTTTAGCCTAATTTAGGAGAATTTCCTAAATGTGTAAATCTGCCAATTGTACATTTTCTGAAAATCTGACTCATATACAGGGGAAACATCCCAACTATTTCCAAGGGTTGAACTTTATTTTGAACTTTTTTTCGTCAGAAATTTGGGTTATTTGAGAGTAGTAATGAAGATGAATTGTACATTTCCTGCAAATCTGGCCCATACACAGTCGACACCTCCAACTCTTCCCAACTATTTTCATTCTAGTTGATCTAATTATCAACACGAAGGTTGTGGCGGTTTAGTCCATTTTGAGTCAGATTCTGGGGAATTTTGCGTGCACTTATGGTACTTTAGTCCCCGTTTGTTGGTCTGGCAGGGACGAATGGAGAGCCATAGAGGGACGTCTAAGGCGGAAGTCGTTTTTGGTAGCGGTGGCGATGGTGCCGCCACCTGGCGAGTGCGGCAGTGAACTGAGCTGAAGGGGCTGGCGACGCATGAAATTCGCAGTCGTCGCAGCTTTTGGAGGGCCTAGTATATTGAGTTCAAGTGTAATCGTATTAAAGAAATGATAGTAACAGCCCAACAAAAGGGGACTAAAGGCATTAGAGCATTCGGTTATGGTGCTTCGGGTTGATTATGGCTGCCGGAACCAGAACTCGGCTATGCCTCGTTCTGGTTCATGGCAGCCATAATCAACCCTCATCACCATAACCTCATCCTCTAACCGCCTAACAGACTGCGCTTGTTACCCTGTAGCGAGTCTGACCCATCACTGACTAAAACCAATAAACAACGATGATTTTAGCGTTTGAATGGTCTGTAGGCCCAGGGACGTCCCTGGGCCTCCTGCCTTCAGACGTCCCTGGACCTACAGACCGTTCTCACGCTAAAATCATCGTTGTTTATTGGTATAATTCCCAAAGATGAGAGAGTCCCTTCAAACAGATGTAAAGCCTCTCACCTCAAACCGCAAAGTGCCATTATAAATGACTCATTAAGACTGCAAAACGTCATTATAATCCCATTAGAATGCCTGATCCTAGGCTAGGAGTGAGTGAGTGAGATTGGTTGTTTTACACCTTTATCAACAGATTGAAGGTTATACCAAGGGCGGGAGAGCTGAGTGGGAGGCAGTTTATGGTCATACCCAGGAAATACAGATAGAGAAGAAGGGAGAGAGAGAGACAGAGAAAAAGAGACAGAAAGGCACTTTATGGTCTTACCCAGGACCGGCCCTAGGCTAGGAAACCGATTATGGATTTAGACTTTGAAAAAGATAACTAATACGTTTCTGAGAATAGAACAAAATCGAATATAAATCCAAATAGAATAGAATAGATCAAGATACAATGGACAGATTGATCCGCCGAATACCTTAAAATAACCAGTAAACATACCTCATTGAAAATATTGATGAATGGTCTGCTTTGTATTGTCAATGAAAGTTACCAACGCAGATAAAGAGAAATGTCAAACGTGATGTAATATGAGAACAAAACTCATTATAGACTGATGGAGGGATATGAATGCCATAGACACAAGGCTGTGAGTACAATATTGGTGATTTATAGCATTGGTTCAATGAATGGGATTGCTAGGCTCCTGGGGGGGGGGGGCTGTCTAATTTCTCCTTGTCGCTACCAAAAGACGCAATAACATCATTTGTCACTAAGAAAATTCTTTTGTTGTTTGTCGCTATATCTTTGTAAAACCGCCAAATTTTTGTCGCTGAGGATTATGAAGGCCTTTGTTGATTTGTCAGGCTAAGAAAGTGTTTCTGTTGTTTGTCACTAGTTGCCTTTGAGATTTGTTGATCTAAGAAAAGGCCACGATGAAAACACACAGGTCTCTTATATCCTGGAATCAAACATACATACTTTATCTCCATCCCAAAGATGAGAGAGTCAAATGGAGGGAAAGCCTCGCGTCTCTAACCGCAAATCTCTATCCGACCCATATGTTTACCAGTCCCACCAAGATCTATTAGAATCATCAACGCCCAAAATGAGATCTTGACTCAAGATAATTCGTGGCTTGACGATGATTGCACCATTTTTGTTGACGCCTAAATTCGTTTGAAAATCTTCCCCCTAATGTATCACTCTGTACAAAGGTAGGGGGGATATAAATGATCTAACTACGCAGTGGTGATCAGACCATATGGGTCAGATGTAAAAAAACAGATTGGTTGCCATGACAACCCCATGTAAATCACTATTGAAATACGCCCTATGCGTAAATCACTCTAGATACATTGTTTTCAGAGCAATACATCTGTAAGAAATTCTGCTAAACCAGGCTGAAAAATGCTAGGTGTATCGGATTCTAGTAAACCAGGTGTCAATTAAAAAAGATTTTGAAGTGTATTCTAAACATAAATCTTGTCAAGAATTGTTGTAATTGGAGAGGATTGGTGTAGATGAATTATATGTTTTTCTGGCTGTTTATTTCACATATCATTCAAGGGGTAGTTTGTGTGTGTGTGTGGGGGGGGGGGGGTTAGGAGAGGGGTGGGGGGGGCGAGGGTGAGGAGGGTGAGGGGGGTGAGGGGGGTGAGGGGGGTGAGGGGGGTGAGGGGGGTGAGGGGGGTGAGGGGGGTGAGGGGGGTGAGGGGGGTGAGGGGGGTGAGGGGGGTGAGGGGGGTGAGGGGGGTGAGGGGGGTGAGGGGGGTGAGGGGGGTGAGGGGGGTGAGGGGGTGAGGGGGGTGAGGGGGGTGAGGGGGGTGAGGGGGGTGAGGGGGGTGAGGGGGGTGAGGGGGGTGTCACAATAGACTATGTGACATATGTGAATTATTGCTACCTTCTCAGCTGTTGGTAAAAAACATGTTCTTACCAAATCTACTCAATGCATGACCTATATTACCGTATGGTATATAATGTGGTAGCTTTATATCAATGAGATCAGATATGGGTCAGATCTTCAGAAAATGTACAATTCGCTTTCAACAATCCTCTCAAATAACGCACATTTAAGACAGAAATAAAGCTTCAAAATGTAGTTTAACATAACAGAAGCGATACTATAACTCAAAGCGATACCAAATATACTCTGATATACCTGGTATTCATCATTTTTCAGCCTAATTTAGCAGAATTTCCTAAATGTGTAGAGCTGCCAAATGTACATTTTTCTGAAAATCTGACCCATATAATAGTAAGGGTGACAGATTGATCCGGTGTAGCCTACTCGTCCACCGGCAAAGGCATGTACAATTCACCTTCCCCAATCCTTTCAAATAATCCAATCCTAAGAGAAAAATAACGTTCGAAATGCAGTTCAACACAAAGAAAGAGATATTTTTAATCAACACAATGCCATAGATACTTGGATATGCATAGCATTTAAATATTACAGTCTAATTTGGCAGATGTTACCATATTTGTACAGCAGACGATCAGTACATTTTCTGAAAATCTGACCCACATACCTGTTGTATTCCCGAGTGGCGATATCATAAAATGGACAGCTTTGTATGAGATGAGGTGTGAATGTAAATAATGTGTGACACATATGAAGTAATATATCTCCCCAGTAGAAATATCGGGCTCAGCCTCATACGCCCATCCGAAAACTAAATCTACAGCTAACTGAGCTCAGCAGGTAAAAACTGGAGGTGTAGGCGGCTTTTGGTGACAGCCAGAAGGAAGAGAGAGAGAGAGAGAGAGAAAGAAAGGGAGGGAGGGAGAGAGAGAGAGGCAGAGAAAGAGAGAGGCAGAGAGAGAGAGGCAGAGAGAGAGGCAGAGAGAGAGAAAGAAAGGGATTGAGGGAGAGAGAGAGGCAGATTTGTGAGGGTGGGAGGGTGGCTATCCCAGTGTCACATGGGGCCCTACACTGAGAGGCAGCCAGAAGGCCTGCCACTCAGTTGGATGTTGGTACCTGGGGCAACCAGAAGATAATCAGTTATGATATACGGGGAGGGGGTGATTCGGAGGGGGTGGGGGTGGGTGGGGTGGAAGGGTGTATAGCAGAGGAAGGTTTGAGGTATGTAGAGGGGTGGTTGAAGGGGCAGGTAGTGGAAGGTAGGGGCAGGGGGTGGTGTAGGGGGAGTGGAGATATGTGTGTAGGCACCTGGGGGAGGGGGATAAGCCAAGTGGGAGGGGGGATAGGGAGTGAGGGGTAAATACAGTGGGATGGTGGTTAGTTGGGTGAAGGGGTGTAGATAGATAGAGCTAATATAGCATTAATAGCCAAGGTTTTGGATGGTCTAAGGGTGGGTGTAGGGGGTGGTAGGGTGGGTGTAGGGGGTGGTAGGGGGAGGGGAGGAGATTAGAAGAAGGGGCAGGCACAGGAGGTTGATAGGCAGGTTGTAAAGGGGGAGGGACTAGAGCGTTGTCTGCAATGAACTGGTTTTGCCCCAAGCTATGGTCCATATCTAATACACACAAAGAACAAATGGAGAGGAAGAAATAGTTAGAAAGAAAGGGAGGTTTAGAGAATATACAACAGCTTCATCGGTTTTGTCTATTTTTCTCACATTGTCTAATTACTGTGTACTCTGTGAATCTTGATAAATAAATGCACATGTCATGGTGGGAATGTAATCTTGCAGGTAATTGGTGAATTAAGTATCATTATCTGACTACATGATTATACAATAGACGTATTTTTCTGTCTCTGTCGGTCCCTATGTCTATGTTTACAAAAAAGTTACTTTGATATACATGTTAATTACAACATTAATTAGAAGCAGAAAATACAAAATTAAGAGACTATATGTCCATAACAAATATCTACCAATGATCCTCATTTACCTTCAGAAAAATCACTGGTACAACTTATTCTTACATAAGGACTATAATAATAGGTAACATTGCTACCAGTGTTGTATGACAACTGTTGACATTTTCTATTTTGTTTTGTTTGTTTTAATTTTTATTGTAAGCTCTCATACATGTATAATATTTTCAGCCTGTGTCTATGTTTACAAAAACGTTACCTTGATATACATGTTAATTACAAGATTAATTAGAAGCAGAACATACAAAATTAAGAGTCTATTATAGCAATAGACAACGAGGATTTTAGCGTGAGAACTGTCTGTACTCCCATAGATGTCCCAAGGCCGAAGGCCGAGGGACGTCTATGGGAGTACAGACCGTTCGAACGCTAAATCCGAGTTGTATATTGATTTTAGTCCGTGATGAAACACCGTGGTGGTGCCACTAGACCAACGCGGTCTGTAGTATAATAAGTGCACGCAAAATCTTACCCAAAATGGACTAAATGTCCATAACAAACATCTGTAGTGAACCCCCGGATATCTCGATTACCAATCCGGGGCTGTAGGCTCTCCTACAGGTAGTTTATCAGTAAATGGTGACACTAGTTATCCAGCCCGCGATAACCTTCATGCTATTACTTAAACAACCGAGGTTCGATTCTCCTCTCGACTAAGGGAAAGTAAAACATGGACAACGATCTCTGTTTCCGTAGCTTTATTTCCCCCACAGTGCAATCACAAGGTACATGGTCAGCCGGGCTAACCAAGACATCTGACGGAAAGGATTTCCGGAATAGTCACAAATACAATCCGTACAATAACAAGGTGTGTACAAGTAAATGGCAAGATGTTCTTCGTACAGGAATACGTGATACAGGAGATACACAATACATCACAGTTATGCAATACAGTACGTATTCTGGTCAATGCAGAAAGATGAAAGGTAATCTGTAACTAGGGTAAAGCTTAACATTTCATTCAAGGTAAAAACGGAACAGATCCGAAAGGCTTAAAAGGCTGAGCGAGCGGAGCTCCAACCTTGACCTTGAAGGCCGACCCGGTTATATAAGAGTTAAAACAACAGCAAGCTATACTAGACTTGCGCTGATCCTCATATCCACTACACATCTACCTTTAGAATAATCACATACATATGGTTACATAAGTTACATTAGTTACATAAGGACCATATTAAAGCTGAAACTTCATAGGAAATCATGTACATACATTTTCTGGGCTGGGAAAACGTACCCAATTACCTCATCTATGTATTTTATGTAATTCTCACCTATTAAAGAGGTGGGGAGCTATTTTACGTGAAATTAATTATAGCAGACAGCTTGTATGGATGCCGCCATTGTTGTAAGTCATGTGACCTCTGATGACGTATGATACCCTCAACTGACAACGAGGTGTAGGCCTTTGCCCCTATTAATGTGTCAAAACATAGCCGCCGTCGCCACTATATTATAGCGTTTTGTTTTGGTGTAGTATGAGGGGAGAGTTGCACACTAAAATCGTAGTTCTCTTGGGTGAATAAGGTGTATATGTGATCTGTTTTATAAAAGTATGAATATCCAAATATTCTCACTGTTAATACATCATATAATTATGCATCTACCGATGCTTTAAACTAAGCACTTGTAAGTTCAATGTTTGTTTACATGTATATGCTGAGTAGAGTGACCAGTCACACCTAGTGGTTCAGTGAAGTCATCAATAAACATAAATTACCACCAGTGGCGCTGTTGGTCACCAATATGTCTGCCTCCTTGTAAGAGAGAAACTAGCTGTCTTTTCTTATGTTTCTGGTGGTAAATAATGATGTCGATCACTATAATGATGCACAAATACTCTTAAGACTATAATGTTGCTGCTATTTGCAAAAAAAAAATTCTAGTTTTCTAGTTAGTGTTTCGGCTTTAATATACAGCATATTTTGGGATTTTACATATAATAAGATAAGAACATTATCACAAATTGGTGACGGAAATTTTTTATCAGTTATGAGTGAGGCGCTGTGCGCATCATCGGAGAGAAATCTTGGGTAATTCTGATTGGTCTTGTATCAAAATTCCTAGTTTGTCCAACAGTTACATATCTTTGAACGTATACCATATCAACAGAACAAATGATATCATATCTCGTGATTCAGAATTGTTTTTTTCCTATAAAACCAGTGGACATTGTGCCCAACATCAGATATTATTATGCAAAGAATTTCAACAAATGGCCCAATAGAGAATTTAACTAATTACCAAAAATAACTAAATATGAATACATTTGTACATCAAGGATAGAAATGATCACGCTCATGCTTGGTCATTGAATTGACTGCGATAGAAAATGTGTTCTTTAGAAAGGAAATATAAACACTAATACAGGTTAACTAACAAGTTGATTGAAGGAGCGTGAATATTGCATGAGTTGCGTAGAGATTATAAGCGACTGAAACCAATGAGTTAGTTAGAACTGATTAATTAAACATGCTTTTAATAAGTTATAGGCTATAAATAAAAAATAACATTTTTTTGAGTTGTAAAAATAAAAAGATTGCCATGCCTCGGCTCACTAGTGAAATACTCACTGTACGTAACTCAATCTAGGTAAGTTGTTCTCGAAGCAATGTGTATATAACCATGCAGGGAGGTATACAGGTTAGTTTTTCAGAAAATGTACAATTGGCAGTTCTACACATTTAGGATATTCTGCTAAATTAGTGAAAAATGATAAATATGTATATCTGAGTATATTCCATTTTGTATTCATTTAATAAATGTGTCTGGTTATGTTAGCCCGGTCGGTCAGCAGCCAACAGGTAGTCCCCAACCACATATTTTCCTAATTCATGACTAATATTTTGTCTTCAATTTTGTAAGCGACCAATTCCAGCTTATTCCATCTGGTCTGGCATTTGTAAATTTGCTTTTAATGCAGCTTTGGTTGGTACATATATATAGGCCTAATAATGTTTCAACCAGGCGTTTCCCTTCCCTTCACAGAGTCAGTTTTTTTAAGTTTTTTTAGTTTTGAAAGCAACACTGTTAGATTTATCTACACTTTGGCATGACTCCGCATTGGGAGTTCCCTGTTGTCAAATAATATGAAATGAAGGTGTGAAATCACAAAGGAAGTTACAAATTAGGTCTACAACCTCCATTTATAGTAAATAAAAGCAGGGGCTCTCTTCCAAAAGAGCCCCGGAAAATGCGCCTCATGCAAGTGATGCTAATTAGTCTAGACACATACTTTTACCTATTTTTCACTTGATTCATCAGATGGAGAGAGGGCAGTATGAAGCCTGGAGCACGCTCTTTGTGTTACTCATGTCCTGCTCATATGCATGTAAGTATAGACTGAAATGTTTCACAGATAAGTCCAATGTCTTTCTTAAACGGAAAAGAACCTTTTAAAACATCAACTTTCAATTAAACTTGTTTGTTGTGTAAAGCATATGGGTCAGATTTTCAGAAAATGGACAATTTGTATTCACCAATCCCCTCAAATAACCCACAATTAAGACAAAAATGAGCTTCAAAATGCAGTTTAACGTAACAGAACTGATACTTTAAATCAATGCGATACCAAATATACTCAGATATACCCGGTATTCTTCAATCTTTAGCCTAATTTAGGAAAAATGTCCTAAATGTGTAGATCAGCCAATTGTACACTTTCTGAAAATCTGACTCATATAGTATTATAAGACCAAGGTTTAGATGATGTATTAGGATAGAGTTTATGAGCACAAAACTGACACCTACACTTTTCAAACAGTTCCAAATAATACAACATCACAACCCACAACATGCATGTATCTTGCTTTTAATGCAGCTTTGGTTGGTACATATATATAGGCCTAATAATGTTTCAACCAGGCGTTTCCCTTCTTCAAATTATAATATTATAATGAAAACAAAATTGAGTTTCTTTATTAGCAATACTGCCCAGCGGTAGGCAAACTGTTGTAAAAATCATCTCTTTTTTGCTTTTAAATCTTTTAAATCTTTTAAATCTTTTAAATCTTTTAAATCTTTTAAATCTTTTAAACTGCATACAACATTGAATTAAATTGAACAATACTTTATTTGCCTGAGGTTGTACAGGTACAAGTATGAAAGTTAGACAAATAGGTGACCAGGCTTCTGGATAATATCCAGCTCTTCCAGCCGTCACCTCAAAATAGAAAAGACATTTATACTAACAGAGAGACTGCCTAAAGGCACATATTAACAGGGCAAGGACAAGCTAAAGTTGTAAAACAATTTTTTACGTTATGAAGCAAGTTATAAAACCAATAATATCAATAATATCAAAACTGACTGATATCACTTCTTATAGCACCGGCAGTTAGTTATAGACGCTCATTATATTTACCTACACACCATTAATTCTATCAAATCCAGTTTTTTTTCTAATATTTTTAAACATCAATATTTTCTAAATATTTCTTTCCTAGTTTCAATAGTGACGATGCATGTTAAATTGTTGTGCATATTTGCAGGTGGCCAGGTGCAATGTATTCCAGCTGCAGGGATAGCCAATGGAGCGGTTCATAACACGAATCTCAACGACCTTGCTCCGGACACATTTTCGCTCACATGTAACCCTGGCTTTGTGATAAGTGGTCCTCCGACGACTGCTGTCCCCGCTAACATGGTGGCACTTGGTCACCAGCATTATGTTGGACTGTTGTGCCAAGATGATGGGACGGCTGCTGATGTAACAGACCTTACTTGTGGTGAGTAGATATGTCATCTTCACACAGTCATACAGTATGTGTAAGTGTGTAATAGGGGAGTTGCATAGCCGCCATCTTGAATCTTGATTTGCATGGAATCATGGGAGTAATGGTACAGTATACATTCTACAGAAGACATGTTATATTTAGCTTGGAATATTTATTATCAGTGGTCCAATATCAACATCTATGTGTTTTAGCTGTTTCTATAAGACTATCTCTAACTTCATCTTTCCCATCATGCATTTGGTTTCCATAGATCATTTACACAAGCCATGATATTGGCGAAAACATTCTTGCAATTTTCCATAAAATTCTTGCTAAATATTTGTATGTCAGATTTGAACTGAATCTATCCCAGCATGCACTGTCATAGACATGTGAGGTGAGACATGCAAGTCCCCTATTAGATGTAATACAATATCAGAGCTAAGCAGGATCAGCAAAATATTGTACAATTTATACCAGGATCCGCTTACCTCCTACAGAAAGAGATTACATACCATATAATGTAGATGATGCATTAGTATAGGCAACGCACAAAGACACCCGGGCAGGGTATAATTGCGTTTTTCTCTTCTATTTCTCATAATTTAAATGTATTGGCCTCAAATGAAATATAAAAAAATGCATAGCAAATGTAGACGATGCATATGAATAGACTCTTTGGGACACACTGTCAGTTCCTAAGAAGAAACCCATCTTATTTATTGTTATGCATATTTGATCTATTTATATAGTTAGTGTGGTGGACTGCGCTCTTCCACCTGAAGGGATAGACAATGGTGTGGTCTATGGTTTGGTTGCTGGCACTCCTGAGAAATACACCCTCAACTGTTTCCCTGGCTATGAAATTAATAGTGTTGTAAATGCCATCGATGCTGCTGCTGATGGGGTTCCTGACGTAACACATAGTCAGCTAGACTGCACTGATGATCATATGACAGATGCTACATGTGGTAAGTAGAATGCTCATGTAGTGGGTATTGATGTTCTCATACATTTGTGATGTGTTTCAGGAAAATGAGTCATAAGTCGCAAAAAATAGATTTTTAGATATCATTATATTTGGAAATAATGAGATCAAGCCGATTCCAATGGTAGTAAACAGTTTAATAATCTAATAAGTATTTCTAGATTTTAAGTTTGATATTTTCGTTTTTGAAAAAAAAAACTTTCTAATATTTCTGGCGGTCAACAAACAGTATAAAGGGACTAAATGAAGTTCATATAAGGACCTTTAAAACGATAAAATATATTACATATATTGTCCTGTAATTTGACACATCGATTGATATAATTATAAATGATGAACCCTCAAAAAACTAGAACATTCCAATCATGTGATCTTGTGAATGAAACACTGAAAAATATCAATTTTGCGACTTGTGACTCATTTTCCTGAAACACATCACATTTCTCTATGAAATGTTTAATGACGGGAATGATAACGCAGGTATGGTTGATACTTTTGCACTCACATATTTCCCTGGCTTTGAGATATAGTGGTCAGAATTTCAGAAAATGTACAATTCGCCTTCACCAATCCTTTCAAATAACCCCTACTTAGGATAAAAAAGAGCTTAAAAAGGCAGTTTAACATAACGGAACATATACTTTAAATCAATTTGATACCAAATATATTCAGATATATCTGGTATTCTTCAATGTTTAGCCTGATTTAGGAGAATTTCCTAAATGTATATAGAGCTGCCAATTGTACACTTTCTGAAAATCTGACTCATGTGGTCCTGCTGTCCCCCTTGTTGCTGCAAACTTGGCAGCAGATGTTTGACAATATTGCGTGTGCAATTCAAACAAACATATGCGGTGACATCTTGTTGACTTCAAGAATTTAATTACCGTACATAGAACATAATGAGATAGAGCCCACCATTAGACCGTTGAACTAATGGTGGATTGTTACCCTTATCAGACTGTACTAAATGTGTCCAGTAGGGCTTGAGATCCTCCCCTTTCTGGGAGATTGACCCACTGATGTACGTCTTTCTGTTAAAGACCAAATAAAAGTAACATCAACAACACAGAGAGAGTTTGTGCACACACAGAGACATGGGGCTGGGCCTGATACAGTGGTGCCACCCTGTGTCTATACAGTGCATAACCGAATTTAGACATTTGGGTTAGATTTTCAGAAAATGTACAATTGGCAGTTCTACACATTTAGGAAATTCTGCTAAATTAGAGTGAAAAAGGATAAATACTAGGTATATCTAAGTATATTCCGTATTGTATTCATTCAATAAATCTGTCTGGTTATGTCAAACTGTATTTTTAACCTGATTTTCGTCTTAAATTTGGGCATAGTCCTTTTCATTAAGTAAGAGATCGATAATATTGAGTTTCGGAACTAAATTTTGAATGTAAATCCAGATAAACCACTCATTATTAATACCTGGGAAAGCATCTTTAACTAACGATTTTTTTATTTATTTTTAATATTTTTATTGGCCTAGACATTTAACAAATAATATATTATAATGATGAGAAAATACGCATAACTGTCCACGCAGCTCTATTTCATGCGTTGCCCCGATTGGTTGAAGGAACGTGAATATTGCATGAGTTGTGCAGCAACAAGTACAATATTCTAAGCGGCTGAAACCAATGACTTAATTAACTGTTTCATTATTATGCTTTAATTATATAATTAGGAAAGATTATTTGTCATAATGTTGAATTTCGGCGTAAACTAGGTAAAAACACAACGGTTGCCATGGCGACCATGCATAACGCATCTAGTGAAATGCGCACTGTGCATAACTCACTCTAGATACATTGTTCTCAGAGTACATATTGTAGCTTCAACTAAATCAATTGTTGTAGCCGTTGCTAGAAACCAAAACAATGCCCTTCACTATTTTTCTCCAAGCAGCAGTCGTTTTTCAACGGGGGGATTTTCAATTTTGCTGGAATAGCAAAATCTCTTTTTTTCCTACTTGTTTTGTTCGACACATCACATAATTATTGAAACATCGACATAGAGCTAGTGTTATCTGGAGGAGACTGTGAAGAAAGGCACTTTCAAGATGAATCCACTTCTTTGGTGATCTACAAAACTTATATTGTCCCTGTAATTGAGTTTGGATCTATGTTGGTAGAGTTCTCGTCTTAGCAGAACATCAGTAGGCTCCAGTTAGTATAAAATAATAGTCTGCATACTATTTTTGGTGTTTCAATTAAGGATTTTAATTAAGGAACAAAATCTTACCCCTCTGCTATGGACATATAATTAAGTTTTGTGGACATTTTTGGTGTGATTTTAGAAAATATTGCTGTCATACCTCAAATTATGTCATGAGGGATGAATTTATGGTATATTGGGTCTGAGAATATAGCAGCAAAGTAGAGCAAATTGGACTATGTTGTCTAACAAATTTCATTGGTCTAAGTTCCAGAAGATCGATTGTTTCATAAATCATATTGGCAATATAGCATAATTTTTATTTTTATTGCATTTACCTCGACCTCAATCATTATCATCATATAACCTTCCACCATTACTTACTATATTCTAAACTCTGTAATACAATTTTTCGCATACCTCCAGATTAGTTCTCACATCTTTGTGTAATATTAATCCCTGTCTTTATACAATAGTATTAAAGGCTGGGTTCCACTGGCCGGCTACTACTCCCGCTACTTTGACAGTCTATTGCTCCCACTTCTTTAATAGCGGGAGCAAGCAACTGAAAGTAACCAAAATGGGTGCCATTGGGACGGCAGTTCCACCGCTACTTCTACCGCTTTTCCGAAATGTGAGCAGACAACATTTTTATTTCACATGGAAATGAATGCATCAAGTAATGTGAGGGGTAACATAGAGTGGTGCTATTGCCCCGCTTCAGCTACCGCTACTTCTCGCTATACCTCTTGCTACAAAGTAGCCGCCGCTTCAAACTAAACATGTTTGATAGAAGCGGGAGCAATCTACGCTTCAAAATGCTCCAAAAGATGCGGGAAGTAACGGGTTTGTACTGGGGCCCAATAGCACCCATCCCTGTTACTCTCTCGCTACTGCTCCCTCCCGCTTCTTTAATCAAGAAGCGGGAGCAGAAGCGGGAGGTGTAGTCGGCCAGTGGAACCCAGCCTTAAGACAGGGACTTATACTTCTTTACTGGGGCAGATTTGTCTGTCCTATCCACACCCAGACTAACGCCTCCAGATCCATCTTCCACCCATGTCCAATACAAGCATTGGTTCAGAAATCGACTTTATTTCTTTAATAATATGCAAAATGATTTTCTTTTTTAAAAATGAAAATCAGTTTGCATCTTATGTATGTATCGTTTGAATTTTCGTTTCCTGAATCATTTTCACTTTCAAAATTTTGTTTTGACTCATTTAAAAAAAAAATAAAATCCCTTCGATTTTGACAAAGGATGGGGCAGGGGGTGGATGAGAATTGAGACCATCATGTGGTAGGTTGGTTATGTCAGGTACATTATGTCGGGACTTTTATTTTAAATACACAAAAGACCTGTACAGGACTGTACTGCTTTACTAAAGGCAGTGTAAGGTTCCCATTTGACAACATTGTTTTTCATGTTGTGCTTTGCACACCCTTTTGGACTTTCCAGCTATTTATTATACACACATTGCTCTGAAAACAACATATCTAGAGTGATTTACGCATAGTGCTTATTTCACTAGTGATGGTTGGGGTTGTCATGGCAACCAATCTGTTGTTTTACTAATATTACCGGTAAGATTAAAATTTATGACGAGATATTTTTCTATTTTCATGATTGTTATAATAAATCTGTTAACTAACTCATTGGTTTCAGTCGCTTAGAATATTGCACTCGTTTCTACGCAACTCGTGCAATATTCACACTCCCTCAACCACCTTGTTAGTTAACCTGTATATATCCACAATTCTAACATTTTAACCGATGAAGTAGCGTAAGGAAAGACTTCATAAAAGGCAACATTCATATGTTGTGAAACATTAAACCGTTGACAACAGCAATATGACATGAAGTCTGACCTATCACTTAGAATTATTTGACAGCCAATTGGAGTAAATACCACATTACCTACTGTACACATACACATATATGATATTCATATACCGCTGCTTATGTTTATTTATTTGAACTAGGGGGGAAATGAAATATAATTTCGCCAATCCTCTTCCCCTCTCATTACTGCTGATGTAGATATGATGAGTATGTCTTATTTTCAAAAAAATAGAATGACTTGTGATATAATATAATATAATGAATATGTGAGTTCCTTGGTCCGGTTCCTTAAATAATTAACTAATTAATTACTTGGTTATTAAAATGGAACCATTCCAAAGAACTCTTGATACTATTTGGTCTGCCTGATACCAAACTGCCAGGGTGCTAAGATGGCTGGATCCTCAGTTCAGTCCAGTTATACCAATAGAATATAAGCCATAGGTGGAGTGTAGAAATAAGATAGAACCCATCTTAATGGACATGTTGGAACCTGTCCTGCACATATCCCGGAGCGTGATCAATATTTCTATATGCACCGATATGGAAACATAACCTTACACAGAAACACATTGCAAAATATAATTCTATGCTATCGTATGGATTAACTTAAAAGGTGACTCTATATTTGATATATTTCCACTCTATAACCATATATATATCTAATCAATATAGGTCTATCCTAATTACTAATTAACGATTAATTAGTAATCTAGTAATGACCCCACACTTTACACATTTCAGTGTGTGCAAGAGTGGCTGGTACAGAAGGAGTAAACGGTGCTGTGGTTGCTGATGATAATACTATGTACGCCTGCGCTGCTGGATTCATCTCCCCGACTGGTGTTGCTGGTCCCACAGCCTTTGCATTGGACTGTACTGACCCACTCCCAAATTGCTGTAAGTACTGCTACAACTACATATGTGATGTGTTCCAGGAAAATGAGTCATGAATCACAAAATTGATATTTTTCAAAGTGATTTTCGGGAAGATCTGTTTATTAAAATGTTCTGATATTTTTAGGCTTTAGCACTCATAGTCAAATCAACTTATGTAACAAATTTCAGGAGATTATGATAAATACATCCTTGCATTTTAAAGGCCTTTGTATGGAGTATATTTAGTTGCTTTACTGGTAATTACCCATCCAGAAACATTGCAAAGTTTTTATTTCAAAAATAAAAATATCAAACTTAGAATATAAAAATACTTATAAGATGTCCTAGTGTTTACTATCATTGGAATCAGCTTGCTCCCCTCTTTTCAAATATGATAATATCTCAAAATCCATATTTTGCGACTTATGACTCATTTTCCTAAAACGGATCACATATGGTTAATATTAAGATCTTAATACTCGTGAATGGAAGAAGGGAACTAACTGTCAATGGCAAAAGTCTATTACAAACTTAAAGCTGCATTCTATGACAACACAAGTATACATAATGTGGTCATATATGACTGACTCATGGGACTGAATTTATCATTTGGTGTATATTTAATTAATTAAATATATGTATAATTGAGAGGGAGAGCCATCGTAAGGTTTTGGGCTAAAGTTGATGTTGTTTTTGTATCAGTATCAGATCTGCTTGTTGCTCGGGGAGATCCCCGCTGCCAGGTGCGAATATCAGTGTATCTATGTATGAGTGCTGTATTTGCCTATGCCTATTCCAGTAAGTTGTAGAAGCTTTACCATAAGTGAAAGGTTCAGAATCCATCTTGTAAAGGATTAATGACCAACATTGACGGGCTGCTGGTGCTGCCTGTGGGTGCTCTGTTGAAGGCACCAGCACATCTGTAATGGAAGTGATTAATTAATGTAGTGTGAGAATTTCAAGGGCAATTTGCCCAGTTTCCCCTTCTAATTGGCTGAGAGGTATCCCTCTATCCTGCAGACTCACCCCCAGCTCTCCTCCATGCCAGGATCATGCCTTGTGTCCACATGATAGTTGGTCCTTAACCTCAACTCCCCTATCCCTCCCTTACCCAAAATCCTAGCGTATAGTCCCTTGCCCTCCCTCGACCCCCTACCCCCTACCCACGGATTAGATTAGTGCAGGGAAGAATAATTAGATCGGCCAGGTTGCTAGGACAACAATTTCACACACAACAAGTGTCCAAGTATTCCCCCCCTCCTTCCCAACTGGACTCCCCGTGACTACCGCTTCTGTAAGAAGCTTGCCAACAGCAGAATCCAAAGGAAAACAGCAGTCGTACCGGTTATCACGGTCAAATGCCTATATACCTAGAACAACATTTATAGCTGTCTCTGCCTACCAAATACATGTGCTATATATAGGTACGCTTGTATAATTAAAACCTATATGGGTAGTATACTCCCCCTTCTTAGCATCTTGGGTAGTATCCCCCCTACTATTGGAGATTGCCAACCAGCGCATGCGCGCTAGGTCGCGTGGGACGCGCCCACGCTCTATGACTAAATAAACCAGTTAACATCAACAAGCCGCCGTGTTCACTTGCTTTTCCCTTACATTATATTCAATAATATAACACATGCTTATTGAGCTTATTCTCCGTGCTCACTCCTACCGTATATATTAGTAAGCAACGATATTAGCTAGTGATTACTGGAACAATATTGTCTAGAAAAGAAGATATAAGCCCATTTAGCACCAGTGAGGCCTGTGATAAGATTCAAATCGATGGCCATTGCCGCCAAATATAAACAAAGCGCCGAAATATGGTGTCTCCCAATACCGCCGCTAGCGCCCCTGCATGCATAGACCATAGTATAGTGATCTTCATATAGACGTTTTAGAAGAGCTGTTTAGCTGGTGGGGGGGGGGCGGGGGTACGATCCTTTATTTTTAAATATAAAAACAATCTAAAAGCGTTCAGATCTGGTGAAATATAACCAATTTACTTCCTACAAATAATTACCTTGTGCGGTTACTTTCTGGACCAAGCATGGCGGGCCGAGATTCAAGCTAGTGGGGGAGGGAGGGCCAACCCAAAGTACAGTAGTAGTACAGTAGTCTCTGCCTAGCGTGGTTATAGCCCCAGGACCGTTCATGGGAGTGACTAGCAATGTAATTCATGGAAGTAGATCTTTCTATTTGACAGATTGCAACCCGCCCAACGTTCCCAATGGATACATTGCCAGTTATACAGATACTCCAGGTTTTACAATTGGTTGCGATGCTGGTTATGAAGTAGACACAACAGGTGATACCCACACCTGTGCATCCCCTGAATCACCAGTATGTGGTAAGTCTTCTTACATATATGATATAGTACATGTATAGTATATACAGAGAGAATGGAACTCGCCGGCAGTAATTGAAAATTTATTGCACAAGATTTGTCTACATAAGCACTCTGCCATCTTGTCCAATAAATGTTTGATTATTGCCAGCGAGTTCCATTCTATATTTATTACATGGGCATTAAACTTGATGTGTATCATCTGTAAATCTGAAGAAAGTAGCTGACTTTGTGAAAGAATATAAGTTAAGGTAACTGTCGGCAGAAATGGAATTAACTTTTCATATAGACATGTAGACCCTTTTGTCTCTTCTTATTGTATTTTCGAGTTACTGGACAAATAAAAGATTATCTTATCTTATCTTATCTTAGCTCAGAGACAGTGTGAGCTTATGGCATTTGTTGACGTACTTTGCGGAGACCCGTCTGGTGACCGCCCAGCTCAATTGAACATGTTCAATTTTGTTGGACGTCAAAGTGCTAATTTTCTATTAAAATAAAGTTAAAATAAAATTAAAAGTTAAAATAAAATTAAAAGTTAAAATAAAATTAAATTTTGAGTGATCACAAGCCAGACATTTATTGATCTTCATAATATCAGAGGTACTTGAATTCAATTAAACAATTGAATGCAACATTGAATGCAACATCTTTACAAAACAACTGTGGTAAAGATTATAGGCTCCAAAAACGTGCCATTTTTCTTGTGTAACGGAACAGATCAAAGTAAAGAGTGAAGCAAATTTTTCTTATGATAAATTTTGAAACAGATGCTTTTCAACAAATCTCACACTGTATATTTTTATAATGTAATCTCATTACATTCTACTTCCAGAGGACACTGATGAATGTGCTGCTGCCAATTTACCAAACCTACCAGGGGGATGTGATGATACTACAGCTTTCACATGTGTTAATGTACCTGGCGCCTACTTCTGTGTCCGTAAGTATTTCAGGGACAAAAAGGGATTTAGACATTGCTCAAATCTTTTTTTCATCACTTATAGCTATATCAATCAATGTATCAAATTTCAGGACAATGTATGTAATATATACTTTCGTTTTAAAGGTCCTCATATGGACTACATTTAGTTACTTTACTATGTACTGACCCCCAGAATTATTGGAAACATTTTTTTTCAAAACCAAAATATTAAACTTAAAATCTAGAAATGCTTATTAGATCATTAGACTGTTTACTATCATTGGAGTCGGCTTGATCTCATCTTTTCAAATATAATGGTATCTCAAAATCTATTTTTTGCTACTTATGAATCAACTGTTTAATATATTCTTAGTAATGGTACAGTCTCCTCCAGGGTTTGCATAAGCAAGTAGGTGGGCGTAGCCCTTACGTAATACCCATGGTATAGCACGTATGAGTAGACTTGCACAGTGCTTAGGTAGTTAAGTACAATTAGCGATTTTAAGTCATAAGATAATATAATAAAATTAATAGGTGATAATTAATAATTAATAGAACTATAATGAGGTTACACAATGTTACGTAATGTTACATAACTCATATTATACATCTGCTGATGACCAGAAAGAAAGAAAGATGAAACGTAAGAAACCAAGTAAACCTGAGTTTTTCTGGTTTATCTCACCATATTTTAGTCATTGTATGACTTATATGACTGAATTCTGGTCCTGGGTAAGACCATAAAGTGCCTTTCTGTCTCTTTTCTCTGTCTCTATCTCCCTTCTTGTCTATCTCTATTTCCTGGGTATGATCATAAACTGCCTCTCTCTCAGCTCTCCCGCCCTTGATATAACCATCTTAAATGTGTTGATAAGGGCGTAAAGCAACCAATCTCACTCACTCACTGACTAACTGTATTTTATTTCACAGCGCTTCCTGCCACACCCGTAGACTGTGGATTCCCTGGAGATGAGGAGAATGCCCACTACCCAGAAGTGGACTTTGATCTGGCGAAAGCTGGAGCTGGTACTGTTACAGTTACATGTGAGGCAGGATGGGAAACAACAGCTGATGCTGCCACATATACCATGCAGTGTGTCGGCACAGACTGGGTAAAAGCTGATTCATGCTCAGGTATGTCAGTCCTCTTCATTATATGGGTCAGATTTTCAGAAAATGTACAATTGGCAGCTCTACATATTAAGTAATTTCTGCTAAATTCTGCTAAAAAAATGATACATTTTTGGTATATCTGAGTATAATTATTTAGTATCGCATTGATTTAAGGTATCAGTTCTGTTATGTTAAACTGCAAATTTCTGTCTTAAATGTGGGTTATTTGAGTGGATTGGTGAAGGCGATTTGTACATTTTCTGAAAATCTGACCCACATAGTCTGCCCTAATGGTACAGTATAAAATCTGTAGGAAACATGCCATTTTCAGAATTATATATTTATCAATGATCTAATTGCAATATCCATGTGTTAAACATATTTCCCATGATTCATTTGGTTTTCATAGATCATGTATAAACCAATGCTTTTGGTGAAAACATTCTTGCAATTTTCGATAAAAATGTTGCCAATATCTGTGTCAGATTTCATCAGAGTCCATCCCAGAATGCACTGTAACAGACATGCGCAGTGGCACATGCAACTCCGCTATTCATTATTTCAACAAAGGCTGTCAGGGACAGGAGAGAGATGGGCCATGTCTGTCATATGTTGTGCCCTAGCAATGGTAGAGTTAGATATCTAGCCCCTAGCAGATTTGTGTTAATTCACTATGCACAAAAGTACGAGAAGTGCGATATCATCATGTTAGAAAGTACCATAGACAGCCCCACAGAAAGTACTACAGCTTGGCGTAGTGCCAAAAGCTTAGCCATTTTACAAAGAATGATAATTTAGTTGTAATTAAACTTTGTAAAGACCAGAACGTTATTGATTGGCAACCTAATTACTGAAACTATGTTAACATAATGATACATAGATAAGACATGAAGCAGGTAGCATGATAACACATCACTTAAGGATTTAAATTTTAAAATCATGCATTAACATATGATCACAATTAGAGTATCACAAATTACGCATAAAAATAGTGCAACCGCAAACTCGAAATAACGGTTTCTAATCCTTTTAATCTCTACCTTAGGTGCATATGACTCCACGATGTTTATGGCAGTGAATAAATACATAGAACTACCCAGGATTTGAGGCGGGAGTGAATATTCACTGATGACGGTCAAGGGACGGTAGTCCCGCGACCTTCATCAGTGAATAGTCCCGCGACCGTCATCAGTGAATATTCACGACGCCGAGAATCCAAGGGTTGTTCTGTGTTTATTTCACCCCGCACACTAAACTAATGTTAAATCAACATGATATACAGCGATTTTGATAAATAAATTGTTAAATAATTAGTCCTTTAGGTCGATTCGCTTCGAAAACGTAGCCCCGAATAAGGACCGGAAGTGGGGAAGATCACAAAGCATGCATGCGCACAGTGTTAAAAAAACTACGTCGGCAGTGTATTGCCCATAAGCAATATCAAATCAGTTACTGACCAGGGGCCCGTTGCTCCGTTTCTCGCTAACTATTTTCCCATACACTTTCAATGGAAAAATAGTTAGCGAGAAACGGAGCAACGGTCCCCAGCTAAACAATATCCAGACCCTATGTTATCTCTATGGGCTCAGCATATCGAGGGTGAACTAATTTCCTTTATATCCTTCAGTGGACATCAACGAGTGTACTGAGAATGCTGGAATATGTGGATCTAATGCACAGTGCATAAACAAACCTGGTTCCTACAGCTGTGACTGTAATGATGGCTACTACTGGGAAAATAACCTCTGTAAAGGTCGGTGTTGGAGGTGTTCACTATTGTCTAAATCAGTAAACTAGCTTACTTTTACTTAGCATACTTTTGCTATCTACTTCATGAATCCAATTGAGGTAATGAGACATTGATTTATATATTTACAAGGTAAATATACTTCATAATGGACACACTTGAGGTTGAGAAATAAGTTCCAGCTTAACATTTAATCTTAGTATAACCTGACAGCGCTGATGGCTGGATGCAGACAGGGATAACTAATTCATTGTTTAATTCATTTGTTATCATGAACCCTAATCCCTGTTCCCACAACCCAGAGAGTCGTTGTGTGGATCCTGGTGTGTATCTCCATGCCTCAATGAAACCTATTCCCCTGGCGAAGACCGAGTCTGGTGAGACCTGGACTGTGACTTGTGAGCCCGGGTGGCAAGTGACTGCCACTGAATCTCAGTTCCTTATTACTTGTACTGATACTGGAGGTATTCTGCAGTGGGATGATGGTGACAAGGGATGTGTTGGTAAGGAATTATAAATGTGAATTATATATGCATAAAATAATATGTTCTATGGTAAGTCTTGTGTTGTATAATTACTTGATACTGTCACTTGACAGAATAAAGTAAAAAAATTGTTGGGTTTTCAGATCAAGATATTTCTATAAAAGTATGGCATATTTGCAAATGAACATTAAAGTTATGTTAAGAAAATATTGAAAAAAGGCTTTATTATATAAATTGATTTTTGGTGAATGCGATTTCTATATATCAGTTTTCCCTCAACGGTTTCAGTGGACATCGATGAGTGTGCTACTGCTGGCATATGTGGTGCTAATGCACATTGCACAAACAAGCCTGGTTCCTACAGCTGTGACTGTGATGATGGCTACTACTGGGAAAATAACCTCTGTAAAGGTGGGTGTTGGTGGTGTTTACTATTGTCTAAATCAGTAAACTAGCTTACTTTTACTTAGCTTACTTTTACTATCCACTTTATGAATCCAATTGAGGTAATAAGACATTGATTCATATATTGACAAGGTAAATATACTCCATAATGGACACACTTGAGGTTGAGAAAGAAGTTCCAGCTAATTGTTGGTTTGTTTGTTTGTTTGTTTTACTTTATTTGGCTAATGCCCTGTCTCCCCAGCGGTGGGAGGTTTAAGCTTTATATAAACTGACAGCACTGATGGCTACATGCAGACAGGGATAACTAATTCATTGTTTGACTTATCTGTGATAAGGATAAATTGAGTATGAACAAATTATATCATATGAATGTTAATGTTGGTGTTCCCCAATCCAGAGAGTCGTTGTATGGAGCCTGGTTTGTACCGCAATGCCTGGATGAAGTCTATTCCACTGGCAAAGACCAAGTCTGGACAGACCTGGATTGTGAAGTGTGAGCCCGGGTGGCAAGTGACTGCCACTGAATTTCAGTTTGATATTACTTGTCTGGAGTCTGGAGGTGGTACTCTGCAGTGGGATGATGGTGACAAGGCATGTCTTGGTAAGAAATGATAAATGTGAATTATATATGCCTAAAATATGTTCCATCGCAATTGTTGTTACATAATGATTTCATACTCTCCCTTGGCAGAGAAAAGTCAAATATTTTGTTCTGTCACTAAGTTGTTGCATTCCAACAGATGTGGCAGATAAGATCTAAAGATATCTATGTTTGATTAACAAAATATTATGATTCCATGCTAAGTTATGTAATAACCTGGGATTGAGTTTGATCCCATAATCTCAAAACACTTTATATTCTTTGTTAATCAAGTTCTAAGATGGTGGACTTGCCAATATTAAACTATTTAATACAGAGTTCTGAAACATGCTTTCTTTTCTTTATATTTCTAATTCTAATTATTCTTCATACAGATATTGATGAGTGCAAGCAGACACCAGCAGTATGTGGGGATGCTATGCACACATGCGTCAACAGGCCTGGTTTTTTCTACTGCTCCTGTGCATTCGGATACAGATTGGATTCTGCTGGAAGGTGTGTCAAGATTCCACTTGTCTCCACAAGTAAGTTCAGCTCTTAAATCCTTGGGTGAGATCTTGAATACTGAGTTTCAAGCTGAGAGTAATTAAGGGAGTTTTTAAAACACGTCAATCATAACGTATGGAGAATGTTCTAAGGGACTGTTCATAATTACTCACTGGGAGTGGGGGAGGGGATAATATGCAAAAAAACTCTATAGTTTATGACAGGACAATTAAACAATGATGATTTCTCTCTGATGTCGATGTGTGGACAAAGGAATACCATTAGTCCCTGTTAATCAGTTAAGATCCTCATAGAAACCAGTTGGGCCATGGGGTTCACTCTCCTCCCTCGCCCCAATTTAAGGGAAAGTTCCTCCTAATTTAGCTTTAATCCTCTCCCCTGTAAGGCCAGGCCAGATCGGGTAACCGGCATTTAATGACACTTAAATGACCAAAGCACCTGGCCTTTTTCCCCTTCCTACTTAAATGACCCACACATGCCTTTAGAGTCTGCAAAAAAAAAAAGCTACTCTTCAAAGTCTGCACAGAAAAAGGTGGTCCCCTGAAAATTCACCCCTCCTCCCCCCTATTCCACCCAGTAATTAACAATGAACGGTCCTTAATTAATCATTTGATTACCTACTGGGTATTCTGTCCTTTGATTCATAGAATATTCAATATTGAGTTAATTTGCTAGCTTAGATGGATACACTGGTTAGTATTTCTAATTGTGCCAATGTTCCTATTGTTATTGTTGTGTTCTCTTGTCGCCATACTTCTGCTTCATCAAACAATTAAACATTCAATGTTCATCAGTTATTGTATGATGTATAATGTACAATAATTTATATATCCTCCTCAGCTGATCCGCCGGTGGTTGGCTGTGAACTGATAGAGAGGATGGGTTTCTGTAGGGCGGACACTTGTATGACTTCACCGGCAGGCTTCCCTTCCTGCACGTAAGTAAAATAAGCAGATGATTACAGTGGAACCTCACATAAAGACCACCTCATTATAGAGCCCACCCCTCTATTAAGACCAGTTTCCCCAGTCTCAAATTATTCCCTTTTATTAGATTTAGAGCCCTCTAAAGAGACCACCTTGCTATGTGATCAAACATAATTTGTGATGTGTTTCAGGAAAATGAGTCATCTATATCTTTTAAAGTATCTTTTTCACAAGATTTCCATATTGGCATGTTCTGACTTTTAGAGGGGTTATTAAGTATCGTCATATGAATCCATGTAACAAATTTAGGCACATTGTATTAAATATATTCATGCGTTTTGAAGGTCTTCGTATGGAGTATATTTAATTACTTCTCTGGTAATTACCTATCGAGAAACATTGCAATTTTTTTTTTCAAAAGTAAAAATATCAATAAATTATAGAAATACTTATTAGGTGTTCCAGTGTTTACCATCATTGGAATCAGCTTGATCTCCTCTTTTCAAATATGGTGATATTATCTCAAAATCCAAATTTTGCAACTTATGACTAATTTCCCTAAAACGGATCACATTTAGTCCCAAGGGTGGTCTTAATAGACAGTTTCCAATATAATATGTTATATTTATATTTTTGGAAAGACACTAAATCTATGGCAGATATGGTATCTTTCCATTGAATGTATTAAATATATTATTGACCTTTATTGAAATGAAATAAATGGGATGGATCACAGGATGAACGCAGGGAAATCGAAAAGTTAATATTTTCAAAAGTGATATATTCAGAAAACCGCTTTGTTGGAATGTTATCAAATTCCATTTCTATGCATATCCATCACTGCATATCTGAGGTTATCCTAGGGAGTACTACATCACTATTAATCATCAGGAAATATTGCAAACCTTTTTATTGGTGCATACAAGAAAGCAGAATGACTTATCAAATACATATAAGCAGGTGATAATTTATATTACCTAATCCAAGAATATGACTAGCATTGTTGTTTTTATATTATGCATCTGGTCTATGTTATATAATTAGTTTCATGAGAAGGCAAAACATAAAAGATATGTTTGTTGAAGACAGTATTGACCGATGTTGCATAAAGAACATTCATACATTCAAACTTAATGTATTTTGTATTGAAGTTTTCCTTGTGAAAACATCAAAATCTCAACATTAAATCCCTCATAAACAGACCAATATGTATGGTTAAACTGCTTTTGATATTCTCTTATTATTCTTTATCATTTATCTGTTGTAATAAATGGGAAAGGCACATAAACCAATATGCATGAAATGATTATACAGAATCCTGTACCCTGACTCCTACACATCATAGCTAGCACAATCCATTAGACCTTTAGATGCCTTAATTAATGAACCTTTTGACAAAATTTCAGTTGCCCAGACGGGGAAAGAGGACCATTCTGCACCAGAGAAGAGGAGTCCTCCCCAAAGCTTGGTATGATCCTAGGAATTGTGGCCATCTGCCTGTTCTTCTTCCTGTTTATCATCGTCATCATCATGTGTCTGGTGCAGGTGCGACCAGCTGTTCCAGGCTATGGCAAGCATGAAGTGATTGCAGCCCCACAGCCGTTCTCTCCCATGCACAGGGGCTGCAGTGTGCCATGGAGAAAGGCTTACTATTAGTTAGACCGTACAGATTCAGGGGGAGTAGAGTTGATTTGGCTTTCCAAAATGTCAATTTACGTAGATTTGTCTCAAGAAATAAATGATTTGGACCCTTTTTAGTTGAAATAATTTGTTTTGGTTGATTTGATTATAACTGTTGAAACAATTCTGAAGATATTTTGGTCAGGCCATGCCATTGCTACATCCTATGTTTCTCTGTGTAGCCATTTTGTGACATCATTGACTGAAGGTTAGATTAATTAACCCATTCAGGACGGGGGAAGTTTACACACTTTTGGGGCTTCAGGACGGGTTTCTTTGCTCCCAGCTTCCAGCTTGTATGTATGTTAGTAATGACGTCACCATTATTGTCCCCATGACAACATACATATTTTTTTTCCTTCATCTAAATCATCTAAATTTAGTGCCTTGCCATCACTTTTAGTCCATCCAATCAATTCTAATGCTTCAAACTGGACTACATTTCTGAATTTTAAAGTACATTTACAATTCTTCTAAGTGCCTCCTGGTCACTGTGCCAGTAGGCTCCTTCTTGTGTTGCATTGGTGGTTTCTGGCTATTCTCAGCCTAGTATAGAATATAAACAGGGCTGAACCCCTTATATTTCAGATTCCAATATTTCATTAAATTAGTCTTCATGTTTTGATTGGGCTTTTAGTCTAAATGCAAAATTCTTTGTGGTATTAATTCAAAGCATTTTTCTGAATATTCCTAAGTGCTTTCAATCATTGTGCTAACATAACATTATGTTTATGTTGTTTTTAGCAATTATCGCAACTCTAAATTGTCTGCTCAACAAAGATTTATTGTGTATGTTCTCTAAATCATACACATATGTGACATCGCATTTGTCTAGTATTGTACTTATATTACATTTGTCTAGTATTGTACTTATATTGGAGTGCTGAACCACTCCAATAGATACGAGAAACCTGATAAAGAAACATATATAATTAAACATTGACATTACACTATGTTCCAATTAACCGGAACTCAGTTTACCTGGATTTTTGGTTAACCTGATTTTTTCCAATTCCCTGCAGACTTCCTACTTAATGTATCTGTTCTCTTTAGCTGAATTGTCAGTTAAGCGGTCCGGCCGTAGTTGGCGATGCGTTGGCGATGAGCTAGTCGATAAGATTTTTGTGAAATATATTGCATTGTCCTTGCATAGATTTGTCATCGCTATGCCTTCGGCAATAGCCAGCGATGACTGGCGATGAGTGGGTGATGTAGAAATTGCATCGGTAAGGGTACCGATGAACATCAAACATGTTTGATATCCTGTGCATTGTCTATGGAGGTAACGGCCGTGGCGATGCATCGCCGATGCGTTGCTGATGTCTAGTCGATGAGATTCCATATGTAAAAGCATGAAAATGAATTACATAGTTGCCAAACTTTTTTCTATTGTCAATGCCACGACGATGCAGCCACCGATAACCCTCTTTATCGATGTGCATCTCTGGCAATTACATCATCTTTGCATCGTCTTTACATCGACTATGTTTTGTTGACAGTGGCCAGATCGCTAAAACCTGAACTTTTTCTGATTTCCCCTCGAGTTCAGGTCAAGTGAAACATAGTGTAATTTCTATGTTTTATTTTATACGTTTCTCAATTTTTACATATTTCAAATTTATGAGATTTTATTCTGTGTTATAAAAGCCACATGTGATCACCAGGAGCAGAATTACCCTTGTTGTCCTTGGAATATCATGAAAGAGCTGGACTCTGGACCCTTTCCACACAACGAGGGTAACTCTGTCTGGAAGAAGCTAAAATTATTAGGATTTTTTAAAATATTTTTGGTGATTTTTAAGCTAGCATGCACAAGCTTTCCTCAATTGTTAATTGTTATATTATTAGTTCATCAGTCAGACCTTAATTCAGTAAATAGTTTTGATTGTTGTTTTAGCTGTTGTTAAATCTTTGGAAACTATTTTCGTGGCATTAGAAAATAAAGAGAAATTAAATGTCTTGCAATTTTTTCTGAAAGATTGCATGTGGCAATGTTAAGAAATCAGTCCACATAAAGATTCAAATAGTTTTTCTGTGGTTATGATTTGTTATATTATGTTTTTAGTAAAAAAAATGTACTGTTTTGTATTGTTGTATAACTAGTATACCATTGTCTGTGTATCACAAAGTCCCTGCTTCCCTGGGCTTGGCTGAGCCGGGCCGGGCCCCCCCCACTCAGGGCTAAAAAGTATAGTCTCTTCTGTTCCCAATTTCGCAGAGAAAGGGGTAATTTTTCACGACCAAACACGGAGCGCGAAATTCGAAATAAGGGTACCAATTTGCAGCTGAACTCCGTGAAATGCTAAAAAAGGGGGGTATTTTTGCAAGTAAAAACACAATTATTCCATCATGGACATGCATATGTATTATAACCTGGTATGGTATTAAGTTATACAAGACTTGAAATCATGAAAAGGGGTCTTTTTTAGCTTCAGATTGTCCGCGTTTTGCCACAAAAAGGGGGGGTAAAATGGGTATCATGTTAAGCAAGACTCCTTGAAATCATAAAAAGGGGTCTTTTTTAGCATCAAATTTTCCGCGTTTTGCCACAAAAAGGGGGGGGGGGAAATGCCTTGAAAATTTGCAGAAAGGGGGTACTTTTCAAAGGCTGGAACAGAAGAGACTACACTTTTTAGCCCTGAGTGGGGGGGGGCCGGGGAGCCCGGCAAGGTCTTGTGAGACAATCTATTATAATATCGCCCTATACTTTTGCAATCTGAACAAACTTTGCATCCAAAATTGAAAGCTTTTTCTTTGTTCTTACTGAACTCAAAATTTAAACATCTGATTTAGGAATAATTCTACCTGTAAAAAGTAATTTACATCGCCAGGCATATGTCCATATTTGGATGAAAAGCACTTTTCCCAGAACACGGTCTAGTGTCTTCCTTGCCTAGGCTAACATGGACTTTGTAAATGTAGTTAATTTTAGCCGGCTTATGTATACGTAATTGCGCATAATTAATATTTTGATGTATGAGGTGTATCTTTTGAACTAAGTAACAACACCAAAATGAACACAACTATCGGACATGGTGGTAAATAAATCCCTAACCAGCACAATGGACTTATAGGGTCAGATTGTCAGAAAATGCCCAATCTACTCTTCTACACATCTATCAAATTCTGCTAAATTAGACTGAAAATTGATAAATACTGGGTATATCTGAGTATATTCTGTATTGTATTCATTCAATGAATCAGTCCGATTATGTTGAACTGTATTTTGAAGCGGTTTTTCAACTTAAATTTGGCTTATTTGAGAGAATTGGTGATGGCCTATTATAAATTTTCTAAAGATCTGACCCTATACGGTATGTATTATTGTGCATATCTATTAAAGTACATTGTGTAGTATACTTAAAGCTGTATTCTCAGATATAACAACATTCAAGATCATACAAATTTTGTTCATACAATGTTTCACCCATAGCCCTGAAGTCACCAACATTCTGCCAATGTTATATGTGTATATGTTCATACAATCTGTGTCTCCAGAACATTGTCGCAAAAACAAAATCCTTCAGAATTGTGGTCAAACTACCCTGATGGGCTGGAAAACATTTAAACAAAAAGTAATTTTGACTGATGTTACCTGAGGGTGCAGCTTCGATGAGACTTGTCATGGTCTGGAATGGTATACACAAAATTTTAATGAAAGTTCAAAAGTAGTGGTAGACGACTGCTGCAGAAGGGGTAAAAGACACACATGGGTCAGATTTTCAGAAAATGTACCATTGGCAGCTGCACACATTTAGTAAATTCTGCTAAATTAGGCTGCAATTTGGTCAATACTTGGTAAATTGGAGTATATTCGGTATCGCATTGATTCAAACAATCTGTTAGGTTAGGTTGAACTGTATTTTGAAGTTTATTTTCGTCTGGAATTTGGGTTATTTAAGAAGATTTGGTAAGTTGAATTGTACATTTCCTGAAATTCCGACCCACAAAACCCTTTTTACACCTGTATCCATCAATAATTATTTGCACCAGCATTTTGATTTAACGTTTTATGATACTGTTTGATATCCAAGATTTGAATCACATAACCGAGATTCAGAACAAAGGTATATTTTTCATTATTCCTTGTGGTTGTATGGTTATATTTTCGTTGGTGTATCTACAATATTTCGATCTGAGATTGGTTTTGAAGTTGTCCGTCTGAAAACTACTTAGAATTCCAAGAAAATATGCTTCATGTTGATTGCCAGTTTTTTCACTCATTTCTTCACATAAGAAATGCAAATAATGTTGTGAGGTTCTGTTAAAGGTTCATTAGACTGTCTTTCTTCAACTTTGCAATGCTATGTTCATTCATTCATTGATTTTGCTCGTTCATCGTCGGGCAAAAGTTTGTTATGTTGTTTGGATAATTGTTTATTATTGTATTGTGACGAACCACCAACAATTTACACTAAGGAAATAAAAATGACAAACGCCTAAAATATTGTGTTTCTGTTCTATATATTTGCACGAGATTCTCCATAGCTTCCTTACGATGATCCCATAGCGTCCATGGGCCCTAGTCATAAGTCGCAAAAAGTAGATTTTGAGGTACCATTATATTTATATATGAAAAGATGAGATCAAGCTGATTCCAATAATAGTAAACAGTCTAATAATCTAATACATATTTCTAGATTTCAAGTTTGATATTTTCATTTTTGAAAAAATAATAATTCTGGGGGGCAATAAACAGTAAAGTTACTAAATGTAGTCCATATGAGGAACTTTGAAAAGAAAGGATATATTCCATACATTGTCGTGAAATTTGATACATCACTTGATATAACTATAAGTGCTAAACCCTCCAAAAATTACATTTCAATGAAGGGATCTTGTGAAAAAAACACTTTGTAAAATATCATGTTTGCGACTTGTGACTCATTTTCCTGGAACACATCACATATGTCATGATTGACATGTCATTAAATCATGCCTTTGCCCGTCCGAACTTCATAAAATATTTCCGAATCAAAATATATATGTTTTATGAAGGAAAATACCATTAAATCGGGAATAAAAAACAAATGATGATTTTTAATGTTGCTGTATTTATTCACAATTGAAGTCGAACCTGTAAATCTGCAACTTGCATTGTGGGAACTTCTTTAAATCCTTAAAACCATCGCCTCGGACTGAGACACGTCATATAACATAACAAATAATACTAATAATTATGAATTGCAAATAGTAGGAGTGAAGTAAGAGGTGTGATTCATGTCCATTCCGTAAACATGATGTAGGACAGTACCATCAGGATTTGACAGACACGCCCGTATATCATCTTAAATTGTGGGTATAAGTGTCAAAATGATATTCTGCACATTTTCGGCAACATCGATATAAGTATAACTTCGAAGTAATAGGTAACACAACGGCAATAGACAACAACTTTAGATTACTTAGATGACAGGAGAACAGAAGATATTGAAACAGTATTTATTTACTATACTTTAAATGTCATTTAATCGGCAAAATGGAAGAACTAAATCGTAGAATTGTTCATCCAATTTCGTGTATTTGTTTTGTAAAGCAGGAATAAGAATTAAATAATAATAATAATAACTCTAAATACGATTGCACTTTCTGTGGCAAAAGGGACAATATATGTCACTTTCTGGTAGAATGCAGAAATACCAACAAACTGTGCTTGGAAATTTTAAATATAATTGTCGAGGTGGGATATATCAATGAAGACAACCGCAATAGAAAGCTGGTAAAAATGAAAAACAATGAAATTGATATAAATGTTAGGGATTTTTTTTTTTTTAAAACATTGCAACTTTATTACATTTTCCTGCCATCTAGGCTTTTACAACTCTAACGCTCTTGCGCAACGATCTTACTAAAACCAGTAAGCTTTTGTCTTAATTCTAGAGAACTTTGTGTGCTCGTATTTTATACTTTTTTTGGATTTTCTTATTTTCTACATCTCTGCCTCCGACAGCGAGGCCTTCATATTATGTATTATCAGTTATCAATAAATTGATCTCGAAAGTCGTTCATATACACTCTCCACTTTTCCCCCTTCCCCCCCCCCTTTTTTTGAATAATTTTTTCCCCATATCTAATGGCCATAAACTTCCTGCATGTTTCTCTGCCAAACTGAACCACACAGATATTATTTTTGTGGAAGTGACGCTGTCTATGAATAAAATTCTTAGCTTGAATGAGTATCCAGTTGATAAAATCATACATTAATGTTAGGGATTTAATATTCTGCATTGATCATTGCAACGCGAATACAAAAAGTGTTAACTGGATATTGTTGCAAACAAATGCATTTATACAGTGGTACAATGATGGTAGACTGGAGTTTAAAGCCTTGTTGTTCGAACTAAGAAGAAGGATTAAATCTGAGATATATATCAATGGAATGAACAAAAAATTGAGTAGGGAAGAGAGAGAAAAATGGAAGCAACTGCTAGTGGATATTACCGACAGAGTAGAGAATACTTAAAGATGTATCACAAGGGTAAATGAGAAACATAAATACACATAGAGCGTCTAAAATTACTGCAATGCCATCTCACGAGAAAAGGCAGACATACGTTTGCTCATCAACTTACGGTATCGCCAACTGGTGTGAAATAATTGAAATAAGTTTCTTCCCTTTATACTGCATGCGATTTCCAACTGCAATGCTCATTGGCTTACAAATACATTTTATTACCATGTTTTAGGATTGTAGATGCCCAGAAGGCAGGAACGTGAATAAAAGCTTTAAAACAAAACAAAATAATAACTCTACCACACCATGTAACTATGTGGTCCTGTGACGTCCTCCAAACCGGAAGTACATGAGTCCATGATGTAGTTTGTTACCACTAGGGGAAATGAGCCTGTGGAGTAGTTTTCTACCACTGAAGGTGTATTTGGTACTGCATTTGCAGAATCTGTGTCATATCTTGACGCATCGGTGCCTTGTGGCAGAGCAAAGCAATGCCTGCATTTCACCATTAACGTTAGGCCATGCCATCGACACTCTGCGGCTATTTATTAGTCTAGAAAATCTGTCTTGATCACCCAACTACCTATGTTTCGCAGAACTCACAAGAAACTGCACTTTAAATGCACATACCCTCACTTTCCTCAGCATATCTAGGATTCTATTTCCAAAGCCATGACAGCATGCTCGATCTGTCTCATATGCTCGGCATGACTCTGAAAGTTTGGGTAAACTCGGAGAATTGTTTCTCACTCTCTCACCAGGTAGCGCGACCAGCAGCGCCAACCAAACACTATAAACAAAGCGTATATGTATGTGCCAAACCATTGCTAACATCGGCGATGGTTCGCACATGAATTTAACACAAAAACAAAACGATTTTAATGCCACTAGCCACGGGAGGAGGGCAGGACAGCAAGGAGAATGGTCGGCGGGATGGTGGGCAATGTCAACCTACAAAAACATTCCATATTTATGAGGGTAAATAGCCCAAGACCTCTCCTCATTCCCATGAAGTTGTGACGATACTCTGGCGCCACATACCTCTAGACATACATTTCTCAATATAACTGTAACAGAGGAACGGTGACATGTTTTGTTGTGATTTACTGAAATGAAAGAACGCTAGATTATATTTGAGTAAACATGAAAAGAATCAAGGTGGACAACTATCCAAAGTCCCCAAATACATAACTTCCGTAAGGTTACTGAATCAATTCATTAAACAAGTTCAAGATCCCCTTTAGTAACTCGACTATTGCAACATGAAAAAGACATTATTTGTAGTCAAAATAGTGATTGTAGACAAAAGCAACCATATTGATTATAGATGGATTCTTTTGCTCACCAAAATTATTGAGGGGCCTGTTATTAGACTTATCCCCAAGGTCAGCAGACCTAAAGCCCCAATATTGTCTTGGTGCCTTCCTGATGGGTCGGGAATGATCAACCCACAACGTAGAAAAGTTTTTGGTGGTGAAAATGGTCAAGTTGTTGTTGATGAAATCTTTGTATTGTTTCAAGGTATATTAGTAGAATGTGTGTAGTTATTATGATTATCATTATTATTATTAAATTGTTTTTCAGTAAACATATACATTTCTGGTACTGGTACTAGGTAGTGGCAATACTAAATGGGAATAGGCCCTACGAGTAGGTCTTATCCAGAAAGTTACCGCACAAGAGATATTTATTTGTGTGATGTACATTGGCTATATTTCATCAGATCTGAACGCCTTCAGATTGTTTTTATATTTAGAAATGAAGGAGCCTTCACCCAGCCGTCTCGTTCTCCACCCCACCCCCACCCTGAGCGCTGTTCAGCCCCCAGCTGAACAACGCTTCTAAAACATCTATATGAACATCGCTATAATATGCAGTGTATCTCAGTGTTTGTTGATATATTTTGCGGCAATGGTTGTTGATTTGAATCTTCTCAGGATGATGTTTCAAGCTATACCTGACCCTACCATCGTTTATATACAGTATTGACGTATTGATTCCGGCCAAAATTGTGAGGAAAATGTCTTAGGAATGTCATCATCTTAGCTAGAATACATGGATGACCAAGATCGTGTTGGCAAAGACAGCAATAGTTCTCGTTTCTCCCTCTATAGCACCCGACCATGATAACCGGTATGACAGCTCCAAGTTTTAGGAAATAGCCGATGGCGGCTTTTTACAAAAGCGGTAGTCGTGAAGAGTAAATTATAATATACTACAGACAACAATAATAAAGACAGTGATAATGCAGGTACATAATCAATAATCAATGAGTTAACAATTGTGGCTCACTATGAGTACTTACTCAACATCCTATATTTAATTTTGACGGTTATGGCAGAGTCCTTTTAGAGTATTAAAGAAGTAGTGAAACTAGTAGGCTGTACGCAGTAGTAAATAGCTCCACCTTGTGGGTAGTACCTAAATGTAATGTGTTTTGTAAAATCAGTCATAAGTCGCAAAAAATGGATTTTGAGATTTCATCATATTTGAAATGATGAGATCAACTTGATTCCAATCTGTAAAATGAAACTGTAATTTCTAGATTTTAAGTTTGATATTTTCGTTTGTGAAAAAAAAGGTTTTTCTGGGCGTCAACAAACAGTAAATTGACTAAATCTACTGCATATGAAGACCTTTAAAACGATAACATATATTAAATATATTGTCCTGAAATTTGAGACGTCGATTGATATAGCTATAAGTGATAAACCCTCCAAAAATTAGAACATTCCAATAATGTGATCTTGTGAAAAAACACTTTGAAAAATATCAATTTTGCGACTTGATGTCTGTTGACAAGTGAGCAAGGCGGAAGAACCGCGGTAAAAGTGGAAAGATTTTTTCAAAACGGAACGGGTATGTGAACTCTTATATTTCGAAAAACGGGGCCCAAGGTGATAATGTATTGTAGTCTAGACTTTAGAATGTTCTTAATCAAATGAAATAATAGTTTGAGACGGCTAAAGAAGTAGTTGGTGTATGTATATTGTCTATAAGGAGGTTTCTGGTCAGTTTGATGCAACGAGGGTCGTTCCATCTTCTTTCCATGTGCAGTAAAATACGGATCCATGCACGCACTTCTGGGTCAAGTCAGGTAAACAGTATGGCGACTCTCATGGCGTGTGCTGATGTTTTTCGACTGGAATAAAGGTTTATCTATCTTTTTTTCTCTCCCATGAAGTGAATGTCATCAAATCACATCTAAAAGCAATATTTCCCGAGGTTTTGTCTGCTCCCGGGTACTGTTGCCTGAGGGAAGTTCTTCTCAAACTTCCCTCAGGCAACAGTACCTGCGAGCAGACAAAACCTCGGGAAATATTTCTTAAATAGAAAAGAAGAGTCACTCAAGGCGACAGCACCTCACCAATTGGCCAATGGTACTCTACTCTGTCTCCTTGTATGTCCTCAAGGCGGCCACATCGCTGAGGCACGCAGGACTAGCCAAAAGTAAAGTATTTGTTTGTCATATTCTTACAAACAAATAAACATTTCAAATGAAATAAAATCATCCCTTGATGCCTAGTCATCCCATGTGTTCCTGATCATAGAAAGTATCTATGGAGCCTTGATGAAGCCTCAAAAGGATCTCCAACGATCTCCATGGAACTCCAGGATTCCTGCGGGATGCTTGTGCGATGTGATGTAATTCCTCTGACCACCGATCGGGTATTTGTATCTAGGGTAGAAGATATTCCAGCGATATTATGATGTTATGGCTGTGAATAAAGACTGATGAAAGACTGATATTTGTATTTTGTATGGTGAAGTGTTCTGATGTTTAGATATAACCTTGCTTTTGAATCATTGTAATGCATGTAAACCGAAGAATCGCCAGAAAATAAATGAGATACTTATATGAGGCTTTCAACGGTAAAACAGTCTGAACAGTTCCTGTCAAATCTTGGTAATGGTATCATTGCCTATGTTAACCATTTTAGGGTTCTTTTAATGTGTTGAAATATAATTATATTGTATTCTAAATGTGGCACCGTCTGAGACACATGGTGGATATGGCGTTTTTTTCAGTTAATGATGTAATTGTACAATTTTGTGCCCTAAATGAAAAAAAAATTCATGGTAAAAATTCATGCGCTATAACTACAACCATTCTTTATGTTCAACGTTGTTTGAGTTCCCGGTAACTTAATTTTGAATATATTATTTTGAGTATTGTCCTGATTTATGTTGCAACTACTTCAATGTACCAGTTCATGGTTTCATATTAAAGGTCTCCTCGAGACTTTGGTATGTTCAGGTTGGGGAACACATCAACCCCTCCAAAGAGCTCAGGAATACAAACTGGAATTGCAAAGTATTTTCTCTTGGATTTTGGATCCTGCAAACGGAACGGAACGTTTCATTTTTATTACTGACAAGGGTAGGCTATGGTAGTTCGCATTTGATAATCAAAGAAACAAAGCAGATGAACACACTTGTGAAAGTCATTGTCATTACTTTTTTATTAGTATAATTTAAGGGTATTTGATATTTTATTTCATTTCATAAACTCATAAGATTGCAAGTAGCTAATTACATGGTTCGCATGGCCAATATTTAATTCAATTCAATTCAAGAATTCTTTATTGCTGAAGGTGTTTTTTTACAATAAGGTGGTCCAACATTCTAAATAAATTAAAATTAAATTAAACCCTATAAATTATTGGGGTTCAGCCCAAGAACGGATTGGACAGAAGAGGGATCTGAGTTTTGGTTCAGTTTTATTGGGGTCCGACGTTTCAGGCACATTTGCCCTTTTTTAAGGATTCTAAATAAACAGCTGCCTAGATAGGTCTTCCGTCGGGTGCCTGATTCTTGTTTGATCTTTACTTAAGTTACATTGTTTCTAAGACTTTCTAAGACTAGTAATTAATTAAGTGGCAGATGTGATGGTAAATGAGATGTACATCATCCTATATATATGTTGTTACAACTAGTGTAACACAAAAGGTAACGAAGTATTGAAGTTTGAAGATCTATTTATTCCTGGTACAGATATACAGTGTGATGGTATAACCTAGTTGGAATCAGGCAGGCAACTGACGAGTAAGGGGTCAGGGAACCCCTTATATCCTAGGGGAGGCTTACCATCAGGTCAGCCTCCCACCCTCATTGGGGGGTGTGGCCAGACCAATGAGGGTGAGGGATTACTCATTATAGAGGTAGCCATGGAGGTAGGAGCTACGGTGAAGGTATAGGCATATGGCCATTAATAATTACAATTTTAGGGACACTAATATATTATGACACAATGAGTTATAACAATGTATAGATTTTAAAGCAAATTGCATGATTCAATCATCTGCTATTGGGGGAAATTCGGGAAATACTGGTTTTCCCATAGGCTTCTATAATGAACAGTAGTTAATTTCAGCGGTCCCTGAAACAAAAACTAATGCAATGACATATGTTTTTGGTGGCTTTTTGGGTTCCACAACCCAAATTTCTGAGAAATGGTCGTCGCAGAAAAACGTCATAAACGACGTAATGATGAAACAGAGAAGTACTTAATTTTACTCTAAGTATCAATTCAATTCTACCATGCTATAGTCTGTCTAGAAAGTAGTTGACACGTGATTCCTTAGTCCCTTTAAGGGGAGGGAAAAGTGGGGGAGTTTTGACTTCAAACCTTTGCTCCTTGAATCGCCGTTTGCGACTGACCATGACCGTTTGCGACCGACCATGGCCAAATATCCAGCTGCATTGTATTGCCCTATCTCTGTTCTATGTGGAGCAGCTGTTGTTTTGCTTAGGTGGAAGGCAGAGCTGATTATACTGGCCCTGTTTCCCCATGGTTGATTGCAATGGGCGACTCGCTGGGCAAAGGGTTGACAAGTCCTTGTCATAAATAGAAATACAAAATCTCCCACTTTTCCCTCCCCTTAAAGGGACTAAGGAATCACGTGTCAACTACTTTCTAGACAGACTATATTAAAGAACAAAACAAAATGATCGAGAAAATATTCGTTTGACGATTTAACTGGGAATGCAGCTTAGATTTAGTACTCACAATGAACTCACAACAATAAATATTAGGAAAATAGCATTTATTTACATCTTTACTATATACAATTAACAGATTCCCCGGTTCTTCAGGACACATACCTGGGAAGCAAGTGCACTACGTGACACCAGGGAAAAGAGTAAACTCCCTCTTAAAGAGAAAGATTTTTTATGTAGTGTTTCTAATTTTGTTTTTCTTAAGGAGAAAGTTAATCAGCTAGACCTTTTCCTCCCATACATAACAAAGGAACTTCGAGAAAACACTTTCACAAAATTAAAACTTCACAGAATTAAAACTTGTGACTGCTGTCTGTCATAGGTTCTTGTACTACATACAGCTACATATATATATTATATATATATATATTGAGAGAAAGGCTTGTGAGAGAAGTTGTATAGCTTGAGTGTCTAGTTATTTAAACAGTTTGGCACATCCTTATTTGATCACAATATGGAGAGCTACCATGTGCATGTATACGCTGTAGAAAAGTCTTATCCAGCATGTCATAGGTGGCGCCACTTACATAATCTGCTGCCGTCGATGCCAGTTCCCACTTGGTCCAGGCTTGCCAACTTGTAATCAAACACTGCTGTTGGGTTGTGTCCAATTTGCATTTTGATGATTTGATCAAACTGTACCAAGTAGAAAAGTGGAATTTCTATTTCATATAGATCCCATGATGTCTCCTCTGTCCCACAATTGGCTATTTGATGAAGAAGAGGGTCGTCCAGGGAAAGCACTTATTGGCGGAAGACAGCAAAAGCAGCCATCAAGGTGATCATGGAGACAGAGGCTGTGATGAATGAAGCATCCCCACCAGCAGCAGCAGTTGTTGCTGCAGCTGTGGTCGCTGCGGCGGTTGTGTTAGCAGCAGCTGTTGTTACGGCTGCAGTAGCACCACCTGCTGTTGCGGGTGCAGCTGTGCCTGGGGCTGCAGTGTTTGCAACTGTGTTGCTTGCAACAGTTGTTGCAGCCTGTGTGGTAGCAGCCATGAGGACCACAAGGGCAAGTGTTGCTACAAAGAACTTCATCTTGAGGTATTGGATGTGGTGTGGTGTTGAACCAGGCTTGATGTTGGAAGCAGGTGCTGCTTGTGTTGCTTCTTGGTGGATGTGATGTTTGGTAAGCAGACCACAGTACTTATATACCCACCAGCCACCAGCCTAGCCTAGCACGTTGCTACAGGGACCTCCCCTCACTGCAACATGTTTAACAAACATTAGAGTCAGATTTTCAGAAAATGTACAATCAGCAATTCTACACATTTACTAAATTCTGCCAAATTAGGCAATAATTTAGTCAATACTAGGTTAATTTGAGTATATTTGGTATTGCATCGATTCTAACAATATGTTTGATTAGTTTGAACTGTATTTTGTATTTTATTTTCATCTGAAATTTGGGTCATTTGAGAAACTTGGTGAAGGTGAATTGTACATGTTCTGGTGACCTGACCCATTAGCTACTGGAGCTCTTCACAGTGAGATTAGTGGGCGGGGATTAGGGCCTGGACGCTGTGGTGGCCTTCCCTGTTTATTAAAACATTTGTGATGTGTTTCAGGAAAATGAGTCACAAGTCGCAAAATTGATATTTTTCAAAGTGATTTTATCACAGAATCTCTTAAATGAAATGTTCTGATTTTTAGGGGGTTTAGAATATATTGTCATATAAATCCGTGTAACAAATTTTAGGATATTATATTGAATATATCCTTGCGTTTTGAAGGCCTTCGTATGGAGTATATTTAGTTACTTTACTGGTAATTACCCATCCAGAAACATTGCTAACCATTTTTTTTTCAAAATGAAGTTATCAAAGTTAAAAAATATAGACATACTTATTAGATTTCCTACTGTTTACTATCATTAGAATCGGCTTGATCCCCTCTTGATCCCCTCACTTCCGGCAGCTCTACAAATTTGGTAACTTTTGCTAAATTAGACTGAAAAAATATGAATAATTGATATATCAGCGTCTCTTTGCAATTGTGTTGATAAAAATGTGTTTTTCATTGTGTTAGATTGTATTTTGAATGTCACTCTTGTCTTGAATTTGGTACATTTGAGAGGATTGGTGAAGGTGAATTGTACATTTTCTGACGATCTCAACCATAACAAACATTAGTTCTTGGAATACTTCACAGGGGGATTAGCGGGTAGGGATAAGAGTCTAAGCCTGGACGCTGTTGTTGGCATTAGCTTTTCTGTTCATTGAAAGGTGCTATAAGGGTCAGATTTACAGAAAGTCAACAATTGGCAGATCTACACATTCAGTAAATTCTCCTAAATTAGGCTGAAAAATGATGAATACTCGGTATATCTGAATATATTTGGTATCACATTGATTTAAAGTATCAGTTCTGTTATGTTAAACTGCATTTTGAACCTCATTTCTGTTTTAAATGGTGGTTATTTGAGATGATGTGTGAAAACGAATTGTACATTTTCTGAAAATCTGACCCAACCAATCTGGTGCTGCTCTACATGGGTCAGATTTTCAGAAAGTGAACAATTGGCAGCTGTACACATTTAGTAAACTCTGCTATGGGTCAGATTTTCAGAAGATGTACAATAGGGGATTTGCATACCCGCCATTTTGAATCTAAATTCGCATGGAATTATGGGACTAATTGTACAGTCTAAGAAAGATCTAGAGAAAACCTGGCATATTCATTATGGACTATGTATCAATGCTTTAATGTCAATATCCATCCGTTATACATGGTTCCATAACACAAGTCTTCTTCTTTCCCATCATGCATTTGGTTTTCATAGATCATTTATGCAAGCTATAATATTGGTAAAGACATTCTTGCAATTTTCGATAAAATTTTACATAATATTTTGTATGTCAGATTTCATCAGAATCTAATCCATGCTGCTATAGCAATAGACAACGAGGATTTTAGCGTGAGGACTGTCTGTACTCCCATAGACGTCCCAAGGCCCGAAGGCCGAGGGATGTCTATGGGAGTACAGACAGTTCAAACGCTAAATCCGAGTTGTATATTGATTTTAGTCCGTGATGGAACACCGTGGTGGCGCCACTAGACCAACGCGGTCTGTAGTATAATAAGTGCATGCGAAATCTTACCCAAAATGGACTAAACTGTAATAGACACGCAGTGGCACATGCAAATCCCCTATTGGCAGCTGTACATATTTAGTAAATCCTGTTAAATTAATTTGGTCAATACTAGGTAAATTCGAGTATATTCGGCATTGCATTGATTCTAGCAACCCGTTTGGTTAGGTTAAATTGTATTTTTACCTTTATTTTCGTCTGAATTTTAGGATATTTGAGAGAATTGGTGAAGGTGAATTGTACATTTTCTGGCGATTTCACCCATAAGCAGAACAGTTTAAGTTTAATCCATTGTTAAATCATTCAGAGAACTCAAGTTTTGTAGCTGCCAAAACAAAACCTAACCATATTGATTGATTACTATTAAGAGTTCATATTTTTATGAAAGTAAAATGTCCTTTCATGAAAATATCTTTCGTATCACATACAAATATAATTCCAATCTACTTATATATTGTTCCCAACAATGATATTTTTATATCAATATTCGCAGCATTTAAATGCCTTATCTCTTGAAATGTTGTGTATGGGTCAGATCTTCAGAAAATGTACAGTTCACCTTCACCAATCCTCTCAAATACCTCAAATTTAAGACGAAAATCAGGTTCAAAATTCAGTTAAACATAACCAGACAGATTTATTGAATAAACACAGTACAGAATACACTCAGATATACCTAGTATTTATCATTTGTCACTCTAATTCAGCAGAATCTGAGAGATGTACACAGCTTCCAATTGTACATTTTCTGAAGATCTGACCCATATAATGGTGGGTACACATTAAGGTTACTTGGTCTGTATTAAAGTAATGTCGGTAAATGTATGATTTTAATCCCGGAGAAGTCCTTGGATGTAATTAGGTTAATCATTTCTTCACAATCATTCTAGTCTAGTTCCACCTATAAGTAAGTGATATAATCGTAATTACTATGTGGGTCAGATTTTCAGAAAATGTACAATTCAACTTCACCAATCTTCCCGAATAAGCCAAATTCCAGATGAAAATTAAGTTCAAAATACAGTTCAACCCAACCAAACAGATTGCTAGAATCAATGCAATGTCGGATATACTCGAATTTACCTAGTATTGACCAAATTGCAGCCTAATTTAGCAGAATTTACTAAATGTCTACAGCTGCCAATTGTACATTTTCTGAAAATCTGACCCATGTATAAGTAGTCCACATTAGCGGCCTCACTACGTTAGTGGAGTTACACAACTCGAGGTATGTACATTCTGATTATACAACAACGTGATATAACGATGTTTTGTATTAAGTTGCATTGCTTTTTTGAATTTGTTTTTATTAGAATTGTTTATTAATTGTTACACAAAATAATATGACAATATCGTATCTAAATAACTTCATTTAGCCAAGCGTTATGTGATACAAAATGTTCTCAGTCGAAGCTAATGAGAAAAACAAGTTATAATACTAATACAATTTTACAATCGAGCAAAGATCGACAAAGATGTATTACTAAGATATCAAAATTAAAGATTAAGCATCAAATCATTTTTTTCTTTAAAAAGTTAAAAGAGACAAATTAAGATCAAGTGCAGAATGAGGAGCATCATATACAATCATATACAATCCTATAATGCGAGTACAGTGACATGTGTATATTTGGTAGGGAAGGAGCCTCAATTATAACCGTTGGATCAGTTAAAACTGGTCGAGTAGCTATTACCTTTTAGTCCATTTTGGCTCAGATTTTGGCTATATTCACCGTGCAATATGAGGCCATATACCACAGTGTCATCATGGTATATTGGGACTTTCTGGCTGGTGATTGGTTATAATCCTGAGCCCCCCCTTTTGCCGTGGTATATTTGGGGTTTTTCGTTTCCCATTGGTCCACACTCAAACACCCCCACCCCCACCACGGGTCTAGGTCGCTGTATTACCGACTGGCAAAGGCGGCCATTTTTTTTGCTAAATCTGTGATAAAATTCGACATGAACAAATAAAACATTCTTAGCAACCATATATTAAAAGAATTTGAAGTTTAGACTAAGACCTTGACTCAATATTCCATTTGCTGCCCAGGTTAATATTGAAACAAGCAGACAAACAGAAGATCGAGGCGAGCCCCGTCCGTTCAACCGTTCGTAGAAACATAACTTACCTCGGAGGCTATATGAGTCCCAAATGCCCAGGTAACAAATCGATAATCCAAGGTATTTTTCAGTCTTCTACACTCAAATGTTCTATTCTTGGTCGTCGACGAAGATTAATCAAATGACAAAGGTACAAAGGATGTAAAAAGCCATTTTCCCCTTCGATAAGCGTGAAGGATCACACACGTGTTGACGTTCGAGCAAGAAGCCGGAAGCACTGTGGAGAACTTTCAGCATAGCCACTCTGTACAAGGTTCACTTGGCGTTGCATTGTGTACCGTAGTCTAAATAGCGCACGGAGGATTTCATTCGAAAGTCCCCAAACCGACCTTGAACTTTGAAAGGGCGCGCGCTCAGCAAGCAGCGGAACCTTATAGTAACGCGCCGGCTGGCTGAACGTGAGTTCAGTAAATATGCACCTCTGATTGGCTGTTGTAGCTGTAGTTCATTCGGCCAGCCGTCACATTATCATGAGGTTTCCGACTAAAGCGCCCAGCTTATGGCGACCTTGACCTTGATCGATTCGGATATTTTACGGTGTCAAGCGATTTAAAAAAGAAATAAATGAAAATTCTGAATTGCTAGAAATGATTTGAATATAGTTCTACCCTCCAATAGCGAAGTTTTAGTTCAGTGGCGATTTTATAAGCCATACATGTCCATCCTTTATATTGGATATTTTCTATGCTATAAGCGATCGGCGATTCTTTATATTATCTATTTTTTATGCTATAAGCGATCGGCGTGGGCACTTTCGAAGGGAAGCATATGTGCGCTGAATAGGCTGTTTAATGCTACTGAAAGTACACCACGTGGTTATATGGGTCATGCCGAAAGTCACTCTGGCTACAACTGCCGGCTGTATAGCGAGAGTGACGCTGCCAAACTGGACCCATTCCTGAAATCTAATTGCCGAAACGCAGAAATGAACCGACTGCAGAAAGGTTATTAAAATAATGGTTTGTTGTTTTGTGTAATGTAATGGTTTTGTAATGTTCTCTATTTGTTGTTGATCTGAACCATCACGGACTAAAGTTATTATACCACTCTGGTTATGGCATGAGATTGGTGTTCGATTCCATATACCCCACGAGGCCGTAGGCCGAGTGGGGTATATGGAATCGTACACCAATCTCATGCCATAATCATCGTGGTATAATCCCTAAATAAACTGATCTTTTAGAATGCGCTGTATTAGATGATTTAGCCTAAACTAGGACTTGACTCTAACTTTTCAAGTGACGTTCACAATACAGTTAAACATAATGAAGGAAATGTTATTGACACAATACCAAAGATGCTTTGATGTACCAATTATTCATATTGTTTCAGTCTAATTTAGCAGGAGTTACCAAATTCGTAGACCTGACGAATGTGTATTTTATGGAAAGCGGAATGCAACCACCGACAAATCGCTAGAAATGTCGGTAAAAACTCCGACATATCGGTAACAGAAAGAATGTAAAGCTGACTATGTTGGTAATTTTCCGATAGTCGGTATTATGCCCCGACATTGTCCGCAATTTTATTTTTACATTTGCAAATATTTCTAAAGTTTCTCCAAGTTGGCCGATCATCGGCCGACAAATCGGCCGATTTATCGGTAAATAAAAAATGTGTCGCCGCTATATCGGCCGCTATGTCGGCCGATTGTTGGGTCCAAGTGGATGATGTAGGAGACATTAAAAGCTAACTTTTTAGACACAACGATTTCTGAGTTAGGCCCTGATTAATTTATGAAAAAACATCAAATAAATAATCCTATATTTAAGCAATTGTGAATCTCCTCCTGTATGTCCAACTATAACTTCTCCTGTCCATCCCCATGTACGTCATCTGGCACATATCCCTGTACCTTCTCCTGTACCTACCCCTCTACCTCCTCCTTACATCCCACTGTACCTTCTCCTGTATGTCTCCCTGTATCTCCTCTAACATGTTAAAAGAGATGCGTCTGCATTAACGATTGCTCTCACCTGTAATGAAGCGATTACATGAGATAACATGGCAGTATATACATGCTCCAATGGCAGAACTATAACAAAAATTCCATGAAAATGTAACACATCACAAATGGAATACCTGATATAAAGTAGTGTATGTGTATGTTAAAATCATGAGATGACTTGATTTTCAGTAACATCTGCTTTAAAAGTATACATATGGATTCATGAACATCTCAAGAATCACCAGGAGGAGGAGATTACATCGACAAATGTTCTTTCTTACCTTATGAACTGAAACCCTAAAACGATTCGAACGATTTCAAAAAGCCGCCATTTTGATCTCTTCCGGTGCTGGATTATCCACCGATTATCGTCCATGCAGTATACGTGGATTATCGATTTGGGATTATCCATATCTGGATTAACATAAAAAAATACCAAAAACAATAGGAATTTTCCTGAGGTGGCAAAAAGGTACATACAGTGTTCTGACAATATTGGGATATCTCATATTTCATTACCATACGACTACAAAATAACCTATATAATTGCCATGAGCATATGGATTACCAGTCGTCGAGCCCCATCCCCGGACACTCGCTAACAAGAGCCGTCAACAACCAAGAGCTATCGCCCGTTCTCCCTCCCTTCGACAGGTTGGTCAGTACAGACGATATATCATTTTACTACACAGCAGAAGAGGAAAATATTGAACTTAACTTCTCCAAAATGAGTAAGGAAAGCATGGCAAGCCAATTTCAATATTATGCTAATCCAACTATGGCTCTAGCCCCTATACAACAACAACATATAGCAGGGGAACAAAACCAGGCCATGTACACTTACCAGGGCGTGCACCCAGCCACGCACCAACAAGTCCAGCCGACAGTAATCATGCATCCTTTCCCTCAGGCGTCTGGTATGGTACCCATTGACAGTAGCAATGCGATTTTAGTATCTATACAGGCCCAAATGAAGAAACAAAGCGACTTCATGGAGAAAATGGCTTCCAGAATAGACAACAATACCGACACGGTGCAGAAAACCATGACTGATTTCCGCACGGAAACCACGAGCATGCGCAGAGACATCGCGGATTACAAACAACAAGTCACTTCGGAACTAGGCGCGATGAAAAACAAGATAGGCAGCATTGATGTGAACCAAGATGCCTTCATTGATACCCTAAGACCTGAAGTAGATCTGAAAATAAACAAATATGTCAAAGAAGCAGCAGAAGACATAGATGCCAAACAAAAAGAAATAACTGCCTCACTAAGAGACATCAAACATCAACAATTACAACTTCAACAGTGCATTAACGATATCCACTCGAGCAATGGTATCGCTAAACAGAAACCAGAAACGAATGAAAACAAGTGGGCGGGCCTCTTAAAAAATCCCCAACCTGCCCAACCTGATGGTCAACAAAAGAAACATCAAAAAACAAATAGGCAGGACAATAACAGAAAAGAGAAGAAAAAATCGACCTATGACAATACGATTATCATACTAGAAAACTTCACTGAGTATGACAATGAGAATGTACTAGAGGAAATGTTAGCATTAGTCCAAGTGATACGGCCGCAGATCACCAAGGAGGATGTAGTTGAAGCGTACAGAATGGGTACCTCGACTACCAAAACAAGGCCAATCTTCATGAAACTTAGTGATCAGGTGCTACGAAAGGCTGTTGTTGATAACCTACGTACAATTCAGAATTATAATGAGGAATTTAAGGAGTTAGATATAAACCCCTCTGGCTTACAAATATTTCCACACGAAAAGGATTTGCTTGCAAATTGCCTAACCCTGCTTAGCAAGGAAGGACATGACGCGCAAATTTGCTTTAATCACATCAGAATGAACGATAAATCATATATGATGGCAGATTTATATGAGTTGCCAGATCGCTGCACGCCGGATTTCGCCTCAAGGATCTCCATTGACAATGACAAAGGGGTGGGATACTACGGTGAACACAGCTATCTGTCCAACTTTTTCGCAGCCCCAGTCAAACATAACGACACAGAATACCACAGCGTTGAACACGCCTATCAGGCTATGAAGGCGGTCAGCGCGGGAAAAGCCGAAGTGGCTTGTAAGATCAAATCGGCCACTTCGGCATACGAGGCCAAATATATGGCTAGAAACCTAGTCCCTACGGATGACTTCACTAAAAACGAGGAGAAGTTACTAAATGAATTAATCAGACTAAAATTTGATCAAAATGACGAACTAGCTAAAGCCTTGGTAGAAGAAAACAAGGAGTGTTTCTACGAGGTCACTTCCAGCAGGAAGTGGGGAGCCGGCATTAGGTTCCCTCGCCTCCGAAATGGAAACAACACCATTCTGTCAAGACACTTCCCGGGAAAGAACATACAGGGACAAATGATTACTAAACTCAGGAAGGACCTCATCGAGAAGGCCTGAACTCGTGTGTATTCTCTTTGATTTATATTACGATTCAATACCTTTTTTGAGGAAAAATACCTTTCTCTCCCTAATATCGCTCAATGCTACCGAACAATGACAAATCGTCTCGATACAGTCAAGCGCTTAGCATTATTTACAACACTCACCTAACGATGAACTCACTGATAAGTATCACTTGCATTATTATTCTAAGTACTGTATAACCACTCTTATTATTATATGTAAGTCAAGGAACTATGTTAGCTGTTATTACTTGCATCATTATTCTAAGTACTGTATAACCACTCTTATTATTATATGTAAGTCAAGAAAACTATGTTAGCTGTTTGTTACCGCACGCTCCATCGAAATTTAGTGAATACTAAATACAGACCATGTCAGAAATCTTGACCTCTTTTAAAGATGTCTCAAACATTAAGGGCCTTTCAATAATAAATTGGAATGTAAGGAGCCTACAAAAGAATCTTGAAAATGTACAACTATGCCTAGAAGAGTCTAATAATAAGCTTGGAATCGTCTGCCTCACAGAGTCATGGCTGAACGATAATAATCATTCAAACTCATTTAAAATGGACGGTTATGAATTTGTTAGACTCGACAGAAAACTAAAAAAGAGAGGTGGTGGTCTTTGCTTGTACGTGAACACAAAATATGAACTTGATGCTGATAAATATTCTAGTCACTCTGTAAGTGGCAAGGACATTGAGTTACTGATTGTAGAAGTGAAGGTTAAACACACCACGCCCTATATCGTTGCACTGGTCTACAGACCTCCAGGGGGGATGACTGCTCCTTTCCTAGAAATACTAGATGAAAAATTATCCTCTTTAAACAATAAACACCAACTAATAGTAGCTGGCGACTTTAATATAGATATATTAGAGTCAAAAACTCAGGCATCTGATCTGCAATCCTTAATGGATAAATTTAACCTGATTCAACAAATTAAAACACCAACTAGGACAACTCTTACTTCAAAATCTATAATCGACCATATCTATACTTCTTCAGGGAATGTGCAGTCATCCGGTGTTATCGAGAATTCCTCGTCTGATCATTTCCCTACCTACATTATTATCAAGAAAGCTAAAACGAAATATGAAAATGCTCAATATTATGCCAGAAATATGAAAGGGTTTGACCAACGTATTTTAAATGAAATACTACAAAATCTTGACTGGGATAGCTTCTACCAAGTCAGGGACCCTGGAATCTGCTGGAACATAATACTTGAGAGAATAACTATGTATATGGATCGCATGTGCCCCATGAAACATTTTAACAATATCAGAAAAAAGCCTGAGTGGCTCACAAAAGAAATAACCACACTTATGAACGATAGGGATAAAAAATTTAGACTAGCTAAATTGAACAATGACAGAGACCTGCTGATTGAGGCAAAAACAATTAGAAACAAAGTTAATAATTTATGTAGAAAAGGGAAAAATTCGGCCCTATCTGATAAATTAAAAGCCAATGTACATGATCCTCGTGCTCTGTGGGGTTCGATACAACCGATACTTTGTCCGGAAAAGATCAAAACTAATAACCAGATTTATTTGTCAGACAGTAATGGAGACCAGGTCGATCAAGAAAGGGTTGCTGATGAGTTCAACCAATTCTTCACGAATATTGGACCATCGCTTGCCAAAAAGATCCCTGACCCCTCCCCGCTTGAATCTGAGAAACTTAAGAAAATCGCTGAACAACAAGGTAAAACAAATAATATTTCACTCGAACATACTGAACTTAATTTCAAGGAAGTTACACCAAATGAAATCCTTGAAGCCCTGAACAGTATCGACCCCCACAAGAGCTCTGGAATTGAAAACATCTCAGGTAAAATTCTAAAAAATTGCCTGACAGCTCTTCTCTTCCAGTTCACACATATTGTGAACCTGTCAATCACTACAGCTACTGTACCCGATTTATTCAAAACTGCAGTAGTTACCCCTCTTTTTAAGAGTGGTTCAAAAAAATCGACAAATAATTATAGACCGATACCTGGGATTTCAATGCCTGCAAAAATTCTAGAAAAAATTATATAAAAACAACTCTCGAATTATTTTGAATCGAAAAATCTATACTATGATAAACAATATGGCTTTAGGAAGGGTCGTTCTGTATCTCAAGCACACACTGATCTTCTTCAGGAAATATATGATAATATTAACGATTCGAAATCTTGTATGGCGGTCTTCTTGGACTTCAAGAAGGCCTTTGATACCGTGCATCACGAAAAACTATTGACAAAACTTGAATTATATGGAATTAAGGGTCGTTCGAATGAATGGTTCCGAGATTACCTAAAAAATAGAAAGCAATCTGTAAGAGTTAATGGTCTCACCTCCAGCCAAGAAACAATAACCTTTGGCGTTCCTCAAGGAACAATACTAGGACCGATCCTCTTCTCTATCTATATAAATGATTTAAACAAAACTGTCGAAAACTCTATCATCCAGCACTATGCGGATGATACTGTCCTTCTTTACAGCAACAAGGATCAGGAAAAGCTAGTAACACAGTTACAGCGAAACCTGGATTGTATCCACCTGTGGTGTAAAGTAAACAAAATTTCAATGAATGTAAGCAAGACCCAGTACATCAATTTCAATATTGGGCACCAAAAAGCAAAACCAACGGCTACAAAAAAATTGACTCTAGGAGATGAGACCTTAACTCAGGTAGAACAATATAAATACCTAGGATTAATCATAGATGAAAGGCTAACTTTCAACCATCACCTCCAGGGAGTAATAAACAAAGTCCGCTGGAAAGTGAGTCTTCTTAGAAAGACAAACACAATTCTCAGTAAAAAGTTAAAGACCACCATCATAAAAATGTTGATCTTGCCAATCATGGACTATGGTGATGTATTCTACAGATCCGCCTCCAAAAAACTATTAGAAAAGATACATACTCAACTAAATTCATGCATTAGATTCGTTATGGGTGTCCACAAAAGAACAAATGTGGACAACGCCTATAAAGAATTACAGATTTTAACATGCAGCCAGAGGTCTGAAATCCATTTAATGGAGAGTGCCTTCTACCTCTCACAAAAATCAAAAAATCAAGATAACAGAGGCCTGAACACAAGAAGTCATGCCAAAAACAGAAGGAATCTTAAAGTACTCATTCCAAAAACTTCTGTATATAAAAATAGTTTCATCTATAGAGCCAGGACAGGGTGGAACGCACTCCCCACCATAGTCCATGAATTAAGCACTCCAAAAGAAGTTCGAACACACTTGGAACGTACACTGTAAACTATACCCCTGTGATAACCTTTTGGGATTTGTAAAGATTTATGAATTATTTATAAATTTAAAAATGTAAACCACTTTCAGTCTCTAGGAGTACACCTAGACATTCCATTGGACAAAACGTAAATGTCATTCTCAGTATGTTCTCTGAGACCACTACGCAGCTTGTCTTAGCTGAATAAACAAATTGTATACCTTCACTGATATTAATTGATGCGTAAGAATGAGGCACTGTATAAAGACCTCTTTTATCTGAATTGTTTATGTACGACTCTAGAAGTACACCTAGATGTTTCATCTGACAAAATGTTTATATCACTCCCAACATAAATCTGGGACGACGACGCAACTTGCTAAACTGAGTACTGGGTATATACCTGTACTGGTATTATAAATATCGACTTGAAAAAGGGAAAGTATTTAATACTTCTCTGCTCCTTCTTACTAATATGTCTTATATTTTAACATTTTAACTGTTGTACCACTGTCACTTAAATGTACACTAGATTAGCTAAAAGTCATGTAAAAACAAAGTTTTAGGCCTAAAGGTAACGTCAGGGAGAACTGGAGGTAATCTAGATGTCTGTATACCTGTTTATCGTGTAATTTATACCAATTTGATGAATAAAGTAGTTCTTATCTTATCTTATCTTATCTTATCTTATATAATGATAGTGTTCAACTTTAGGATAATCAGATAGACATGTCGTGACATTTACTAGTAAGCCTAGAGAGAAGATGGGGAGGGGGAGAGGGAGGAGGAAGAGAAGGGACGTATACCTGTAAACATACATGAATCTATGTTCTAGATCGTATGATATTATATATATATTGAATTTTTATTCATGGTTTGTCAACAGTTACAGAATCATGAAATGGGCGTACAATTCTACAGAGTAGGTCTTCCACTGAGTCCTAAAATAAAATAAAATAAAATATCTTACCTGTCTCGAAATTTACATATACAATTATATCTGAGTTACGCTCTATTGGTTCCAATTTACATACAGTAAGTACTTTGGTAATAGTTAAGTCTTAGTATACTCTAAGACCTTTCCATTTATGTTCATATCATTTTTACAACAGGTATATCACAATTCATTAATAACAACATATCCGTAGTAGTTACGGGGGGATATTCCCTATATTATGGCTACATATTATGTACTACAATCTATATGGACGGAATTTAGTCATTGCCAATATTTACTAGGTATCGTCATAGTTGTGTTAGAGCAATATAACATCAATAACATACAATTGAATTATTGATAAGATCTTTAAATAAAGATCACCCCGCCATCCAACCCTGGAATGTCTACCCATCGATGTCTCGATCTTTAAAGAAATAGGTATTATGTACCTCAGTTCTATACCCGAAAATCAGGTTTCAACTTAGTTGGTTTATGTTTAAGTCATCTCACTACTCTGTAAAGTTAGCATTGGATGAAATACATACATCGGTAACAAACAACTGGTCACAAATATTCACTCAATTTTTTCAGTAATAGGTTCGCTAAGATATTGGTCGTATTCAGATGGATACATTTGCTTCAAATATCAGTTAAATTCCTTGTTTGATTGTAAAATCTGGGTTTTGTCCGGCAATTTATTCCATAGGACTGCCATGTTGTAGAGGTAGGATTTTTTAAACATTTCATTTTTGGGATGAGGTACTACCATTTTTCTCCCTTTGGTAAGATTTCTAAGTCCAATGCCTCTGGTGTCAATATTTTTCCCAGTTTTTACCCTGAAAAAAGCTCTCCCTAGCATATGCATTTCCCTTCTAGTTTTAAGGGTCGGCATATTTAGAGTTACATGTATTTGTTTCGTACTCGTAAGTTTGGGTAGTCCCAATATGATCTTAAATGAGGCGTTCTGTAATGATTGTAACTTTTGTAGTTGTTTCTGGGGAGCTACATTGTAAAATACATCTCCATAATCAATATGGAGAGAATGTAATATGATGAATATTTCTGGCTGGTTAGAGGTTTATACCTGAGTTAATTGCATATGTTTGTAATGTATATGTATATATGAATGCATGTATATATATGCATTCATATATAATATATGATATATACGTATACATATATTTTTTTTTGTTCTAAAATCTTTATTCAGGAATTAGTAACAATATATTACAATCTCACCCCCGGGGTGATTTACGTCATGCCCTGACATCATACATTTTAATTTACAGTCAAGGTATTGCGTCATCTGAACAATCGACTACACAGGTCTTCAGAATTATTAATCATTCATCATATTCTACCAAGTACAAGATATTACAATTCTTCTTCTTCGACCCTATAATTTCGACAATGTCAAAGAGTTATCTTCTAAATATATCAAGCAGTTAAAATACATGTATACATGTTTAAAACAACAATTTTAAACTAATAAATGAAACATTACTTTGTGTTTCACAAGATATTAATGAATGATATTGACGAAATGAGATGAGGGGTGATTAATGAATGATAATAGTGTTCCTGCCTCTGATTCGTTATCGTCTGGTTCAGAGAGGTGAGATGGTGAAATGTTTCCTTTCCATCCAATGTAATATGATTAACATGTCAGTTCTCGCAGATTTGAATTGGTTTTCAGAGTTTGGGAGTCCTATTATATATGATGCATACATATAATGTATGTAATAATAGTGTTGTTGAATAATGAATAACATTTCTCATCATAAGGAGATTGACGGCCGACATGACGACCGCCATGTCGGCAAATTGTACTTTAAGTCACCGACATATCGACCAACTTATCGGCGACTCATCGGCCGACAAAGTTCATTATGTATCAAAGTGGAAGAGCAATTTAAACACGAGAAAGCAATGTCGGCAATGACAGCCGATTTGTTCAGAAATTTTCCGATGTTTTTTAGAATTCATTTTGTGCCCCCGAAAAATCGGCTGATAAATATAAAAGTCGGCCGATGCGTCGGAAAGCTTGCCGGCGTACTACCCGACATTTTTAAATGTCCCTATAGTAAGTCTATGGAGATCCTCCGACTTCTCTTCTGATTTGTCGGTAGTTGCATACCGCTTCCATAGTATTTTCTGAAAGTCTGACCCATACCACCCCGTCATTCTCGCTCTCATTTCCCGCTGTTTTTTTATTCTATTTCGAATTCTTCCCCACCACTAGGATGAGTCCACTAGGATGAGTCCACTAAGCCGATTCTCATGCGATTCTCACAGAATTTAGTGCAAACGAGTTCTCTGTGGCGCAACATCGCATGAGAATTTTCAGAAAATGTACAACCTGCATTTCTAAACTTCTATTAAATTCTGTTCAATTAGAGTGGAATTTGTTGAATACTAGGTGTATCTGAGTGTATTCTATATTTAGGGGCGGAGTGTGTGTGTGTGGGGGGGGGGGTTCGTGGGGGTTCAAATACCTCCCCGTCGGGCCCCATGGTGATTTTTTGCCCTCCCCAAAAGTGACCTTTTTGCCTTCCCCAGAGTACTCTTTTTGCCTTCCCCAAAGTACCCTTTTTGCCTTCCCCAGAGTACCCTTTTTGCCTTCCCCAGAGTACCCTTTTTGCTCGCCCCTATATGCACCGTTTTGGTTAGTTAGAACTCTTGTGAAGCCTGCCCTTTGTTGCTATTTCATGAGGATCTTACTGCATGCAAAACCGATTATAGGCGACCAAACTAAGAATCTTAATAATCTAATCCACAATAATAGGAGGATTAGCCTCAGCTCCTATGTGCAGGAATGTAATCCTACTGTGTAATGGCACGCTTCCTTAACTGGGTCAGATTTTCAGAAAATGTACAATTGGCAGATCTACACATTGAGTAAATTCTCCTAAATTAGGCTGAAAAATGAGGCTGAACACCTGATATATGATATAATGATGATCTGAGTATATTTGGTATTGCATTGATTTAAAGTATCTGTTTTGTTATGTTAAACTGCATTTTGAACCTCATTTCTGTCTTAAATGTGGCTTATTTGTGAGGATTGGTGAAGGCGAATTCATTTTCTGAAAATCTGACCCGACTAATCTGGTGGTGGTGCTGCAGTGTTTGACTCAAAACACTACATGGGTCAGATTTTCAGAAAAATGTACAATTGGCAGCTGTACACATTTAGTAAATTATGCTAAATCAACCTGCAATTTGGTCAATACTTGGTAAATTCGAGAATATTCTGCCTTGCATTGATTCTAGCAATCCGTTTGGTTAAGTTGAACTGTACTTTAAACTTTATTTTCGCCTGAAATTTGGGTTATTTGAAAGGATTGGTGAAGGTGAATTATACATTTTCTGGCGACATGACCCACGTGTTCATTCAGGTATGTATGCACAACATTGGTTAGGTTGGTCTGTACGTTCATGATAATAATTTATATGTATACAATATGTGTTGATCTCCCAAATGTACATTTTCTGAAAATCTGACCCGTATGTACAACAGTTAGTGTGCTACATTAGCCCAAACAAATATAAGTTCTATGGGTTATTTTCAGTGAGTCATAGACGGTTTCCGCAACTACAGAATTTGAGAGGACAATGGGGACATCAACTGAGCTGCTGTGGTGAGATATAACAATAGAGAGGTTCAGCAAACAAAATACAAACCTATCGCAATAGAGGATTTGCATAGCCGCCATTATGTACCTCATTTGCATGTTAAGTTTGATGTATTTTACACAATAGGTGAAGCCAAACTGTACATTTCCTTGTAACTTCGCCCAGAGTTGTCTTCAAATGTTGTCAAGCATTTAGAGGCTGGAATAGCTGCCTGGGTTCTTGAGCAGCTGAACAAATGAGGCCAATTCTATGGGAATTGATGACGTCAGCAGATCTACACATTTAATCAATTCTGCGCAATAGGGGATTTGCATAGCCGCCATCTTGAATCTAGATTCGCATGGAATTATGTGACTAATAGTACAGTGTAAATTCTATAGAAAACATGCCATGTTCAGCATAGACTATTTATCAATGATCTTTTGTCAATATCCATGTGTTATACATGTTTCCATAACATATGTCCCTATCTTTCCCATCATGCATTTGGTTTTTATACAAACTCTGATATTGGTGAAAAGGTTCTTCTTGTATGTCAGATTTCAACAGAATGCTTCCCAGGATGCACTGCAAAAGACATGCACAGTGGCACATGCAACTCCCCTATTACGTAACCGTGTACGTATCTTTTGTGTGAGTTATGTTGTATTCTTATGTATGAAAATTTATTTTTCGATGAAATATTTTGCTGTGATGTTTTGCTGAACCTTTTTCTTTCTTTTCACGTTTGCTTGTATATCAGAGATACGGATACGTTTACATTAGATAAGTTAGTCTTGCTGAACCTCCCTAGTATAGAAAATTGGTGGTGGTTGTGGTGGAGGTGCATGATCATTTAGATTACTGTGTCTTTATTTGCGATTGAGGGCCTAAGTACATACTACAAAAATTACAAACATTATTACATATGTACATGATTTTGAGTGCGTGATTCAGGGTTGCTATATAAAAAGTTGTATGGCATAAATATGTGATTACAACCGAACTACTTTCGAGCATCACATGACTTCATCTGACCAATGAGAAGCCTAGAAAAATTGTCTGCTTTGACCCCCGACGATCTGCGAGATTTTGTATTATCCAAAGTTGCGAAGAATATAATTCATCAAAATGAAGTAGTTGCTTGAAAATATGAACGTTCTTTTAGAGGGAAATGTGTTGCCGTCTGCCTCCGCTGCACATGCAGTTGAATCAACTTGTAACTGTATCAATGCTGGCACGGCCGTGCGTTCGCTAGATTTGTAGACATTCTTTGTGAACGGTTTCATGACTTGGTAACCAAGGAGAGAAAAAGTTTGTAGTCACCCCTCTGAAGAATTTCAAGCAATACATCGAGATCCATGAGATAGAAAACCAAATACATACCTTTAAAGGTATACGCGGGTGTCAACGCACACGCCACCTAGCGGCTCCTTTTTTTCTTTGAAATATTTCGTTACCACGATAAGTTGAGATATATTTGTACACGATTCCCAATATCGACATGGTTTATTTTCATTACAGCAGTTTTAAGTCATGTTTCTAAGATTCATTTTTATTAGTTATGCTTATGTTTATTGGGTTTTATTGGTTATTTCATACTTCAAATGACCATAACTTTTTTTTAAACCCGTCAACGTACAGTTTTTTTTTGATAAATCAGTAGCATGATACACCAAATATATGTGTAGAAAGTTTTGATGGAAAGTCACCGATCAATTTTTTTTTATATAGTAAAACGTGAAAAAAAAACACATTTTTCCATAGACTACTATGCTAAAGCAATGTTATTTTCAGGCGGCTGTAGAAAAAAAAATAAGTCGTTGAGATATACTTTTTTTTTCATTTCTTGCTTTCTTATGTAGTCAGGAATGATCCCTGAACGTTTCATGAAAAAGTCACAGACCAATCTTTTTTCCATTGAACACCCGCGTATACCTTTAATGTCCAGTTAGCCTTATATTAGTTCTGAAGAAATCAAAAGTAGAAGCATATAATTATTAAAGAAAAATTAAGCCATGGTAGTGAAAAGTCTAAGCGCGCAATAAACTAAACTACTTCCGCCATGATGGCTTCCACTGTCATGTCAGTTCAAGATTGATGTCCACAAGCTCAATGGAAACCAAGGTAAAATGTCATTAAAATCGTCTTCTCTTGTTGATTACGTATGAAATAAATATCAAATAGCCCTCTCTTCAGTTTCAAATCGATCTCGACGTTGGGTCAAATCGCACTCCACCCCTTTGGGGTTTTGTGTGATTTGACCCTCCGTCTTGATCGATTTGAAATCTCCATCGGGCTATTTGATATAATTGCAGAACTTAAAAAACTTAACAATGTCAGCAATGAGCAAAACCTTTTAAATATGCAACCTCTCTGCGAAAGGAGAGAAAGACACACAATTGAAATCTCTCACCACTTAGCTAAAAATCAAGAAAACTTAGACAGTAAGAAATTTACAACTAGAAGTCATGTCAGTTACAATTTCAGTGTCTTTTCTTGACTTATTACAGGTCGGCCATGGATTGGTTTTGGAGACTACTTGTTCCATTACTCATCGTTGTTATGGTAAAGTTTGTTATGTAAGTTACCCTTGAGTTGTTTTACCGTTTCCCTACCTTGTAATATATTTTATGATATATACTTGTGTATGCATACATATTACAAATATTAATGTCTCAAATTGCATTTTAGTGAGAGGAGGAAGAAGCAACAACAGTTCATAGAACTTGGGATACCTGGTCCCAAGCCAAGTCTCCTTATGGGCAATATGAGAGAAATGCAGGTGAATACTGGACCGCATTAATGATGAATCTATTTCAGCTGTTGATGGTCACCCGGAGGTTATCCAGTAAGCAACAGCTAAGCGATAAACAGATAATCTAGCGAGGACTGGAAGATCAGGGTTTGTGTGTTGTGTGTTAACCCCCTACCCAACAACGACACAAAAACCTAGATGCTGCATGACTAGTAGTGGCCACCAAAGGTGCTGCTAGGTACCAATCAATTCCTGTAGGTGTCACCCCAGTCTCTCTATTTCAGAGAAAGGATGTATGCTCAAAACGGCAAACAAACACCTTTTCTCAGTGATCTGATACATCTAGTCATTTCCGTTGCCACAGAACGCCCCCTAAACCTCTCTAGATCAATGTTTTAAAGTAACACTAGTCATCATAGCATGAATAAAGGAGTAATGGACGTTTTTCCTTCCTCTGCCATGCCAGCCAGGCCGTGTTTGTAACAGCTCTTTAGACTATGTATTCACCACAAGGGGAGATACCTCAGTCAGTATGGCACTCACTTCCATAGTAAAGGGTTGAACGCTTGAGCCTCGCAGCTTGTTTTGTCCCTAAACTGTCAGGATAAAAATGTGTCATAGTAAATATCCAACATATCCAACATTTTTCTTTTTCAAATATCATTTTCCTTTTCTAAGATATTCCAACACACAATCAACATGACTTATGGATATCCTAATATCCGAAGAGATACTTTCTTTTCTTTCTCTCAAAGAGCTATACACATAGCCATGTTTCATATGCCAGAGTCAGTTGCTCATTTTCATTCATTCATTTTCTGAATAATGGCTAGTACACAAGCACTGAGTTTGTTAGGCTATTCTCATAGACCAGAAATCCGACCAAAGTAAAGTTGGTTATTATATGATACATTTCATTTCTGTAAAAGAATATTATTATTAGTTTAAAGCTGCATTCCCTAGTATTAATATTGGATGGTTCTTTCAAAATTACATTGAGATTAGTTCCCAAACTCACTATTATTGATCTCTTACTTAATGGAAAGTCCAATAAATATCTAAATTCATTGATTTAAGAACTGACCAGATCGTGGTCAAGTAAATGCCAAGCTATATTTGGTTTTGGAATTGCCAACAGGTGGCAGGGTGGTGTGGCCTGTAACCTGTAAATGGGTCAACAGGCTAGAGCCTGCTCCTGTATGCTCTGATCTTATTGGTTGAGGCAGGTCACTGTTATGTGGGGCTATGACTCTAGAGGGCAGGACAGTGCTTTACAAATGGTGAGAACTTTATTTACATCTTCTGGTGGTCACCAGTACGGAAATAGTCAAATATCTATTTTCAACATTAAGAAAGAGACCCAAACTCTTGGGACAAGGTTGGGTAGGGTATTTGAGATCTAAATAAGTGAAATTTGAGATTTGTATAGGAAATAGCTGGGAGTGCAGCTTTAATCGTTGTTTTCAAGGTAATGCCCAAGAAATAGTGAATGTGTGTGGATAAATTGCATTTATTTGTATATATTGATATCCTTTAGCTTATAAAAATAATCAAGGTGCGCAAGTCTATCCATGACGCTTAGGAAAGGAGCAAAAAAGGAAGAAATCCTCACTGTCATATTGTAAAAGGACCAACTGCAATGCATCATAGCAGCAGATGACACAGGTCATAGGTAATATAGGGGAGTGGTAATAGTAAAAAGATTTCTTGTAATGGGAGAAAAGATCTCAGTTATGAACAAATAGTCAGTGCCATGAAATTATTTGTTCCAGGAATAGGACTATCTAGTTGGTAATGGGAAAAGGTGTCTTAGTAATGTATTTTGGCTATGTGTAATATGAGCCAAAAAAGAGGAAAAGTCTGTAATATTACACATATCGTACAGATGACGACTCTAGGACACAACACCGCTCAATGTTTTTATCTCTAGATGCTATGTCATTCTATGCAACCAGGACGGGAGGTGGATTGGCATGGTTGGTGGTGATGGGAAAGGCAGGAGAAAGTTAGTACATATGCTTATAATGTTTTACACATAGGCCTACTTACCCATCGATACTCCATGGGCTATCGATCAATACTACTAGAGAAAAAAATAGGCTTTCAGACCTGTGCTAGCATATCACCACTCTTCCTGGTCCTCGCCAGGATGGTTACTGGTCTGGGTGATCAATGACAGCAAAGCAATAATCAGATAAGACTGGAAGATTGGTGTTTTTGTGTTGTTATTTCTGTTGTTACGCCAAACGTTAAATAGCAGACACTACAATACATTCATTTGGGTTAATTAACACAAACCAATAGCATGTAATAATTATAAAGGACCACAAGAGGTCGCTATATCTAACCAATCATACATGAAGATATTAGTATGATAATCTTAGACCAATAGCCTGGTCTGTTGGTTGTGCCCAATCAGACCGTTTGTCTAATTGGATGTGACCCATATACTCATGGTCCACCTAGTGTGTGACCTTGGGACTACAGTCCTTACATAAACCTACTCATGAATATATATAAGCATATCGCTCATATGATAATATGTTCATTATTCATACCATAAAGTTATGCCATTGCATAATATTACATAATACCTTTGTTATAATTACGTGAACAATGCTGATCGTAATACATGGGAGTGGGTTGTAGGAGTGTGTGGGAGTTTGCCGGGAGGTTCAGGACTACAGTGGACCTATTTTAGGGTATGAATCATATTACCCATCCTCCCTCCTATGTGGAAACGACTTATAATCCTATCCGGTTCATGAATCACAATAATGCCGTGTTTGTGTTTTATTCATGATACTAGGTGAGATCTTAGGGAAATTCGATTCCATGGTTCAAAATATGGAATCAATTCAATGTGAAATAAATCCACAATAGATTTTTTTTATTTCCTCTTATTCTGCTTTCATTACAGGTAGAGGGCCTTACAACCACTTTTACAAAATGGCATAAAGAATATGGAAAGACATTTGGGTAAGTTATTATTTAAAGTAAATCGGATCTTTTTTTGTTTATTTTATTTTACTACTGTAGTGGCCTGTTTATAAGCCGGGACCTGTTTAAAAGCCTCAATACAAATCTTGAATACAGACCAGTGGTGTGGGGGTCATGAAGAAATGAAATCCTCAATTAAAAGCCTATCTTAATAGGGGAGTTGCATAGCCGCCATTTTGAATTTTGATTCGCATTGAAAGTACTTTACTTCATGGAATCATACAAAGTACAATAAAAGTTGCGAAATTCATTGGAAGTGCTGGCATGCTTGAATAGCGGCATTCTGAGATTTCTGATGTAGTGCTTTCGGCACTTACAATTCCGGTTCCATGGCACAAATTATGCAACATGGCGCAAAGTTGCTTGCTACTTTTGTTGAATTAATAAATCCCTGCAGAGTTTAGAATTTACATGTTCTGGTTATGCTAGACAAGGGAATTGTGGTTAATGTCTGATTGAAACGTTGACCTCCATGAAAGCATTAAAGGCAAACGCTACTATTCACTGCCCCGCCCCCCTTTACCATATACCAAATCTACGGGCATTTTACGCACTACTCCTTTAGCATTGCAGTCTATGAGGAAACGGCCCATTTTGTCACATTTTACAGAATAAAACAAACAATTAATGGCTACTCCTACTGTCCCAAAATTTTCTACATATACAGTTCAGGTTATATACTACAGAAAAAAAGGAAAAAAAATATATGTCATCACGTTAGATTTTTTTTAATAGCTGTCTGAAATAGACATGTTTGGGAAACAGAGCTAGCTATGGGTACTCTCAGTTGTACTCAATTAGCATGCAAGTCTATTGGGAAATGCTGCATCTTCCTTTCACGGTTTTGGGAATAAAACAAAAATGGGTACTCCGAATGTCCCAGAATTTTCTACACATATAGTGCAGGTAATATTCTACACATATATAGGGAAAAAAAATGTATGTCATCACGTTAAAAAAATAATTGTAGCTGTCTGATATAGACATGTTTAGGAAACATAGAACACTTTGAAAGCAGCAGATTTTTGGGTTGTCAGCCCTGTTTCAAAGCCCCATAATTCAGAAACTAGCACGGTGACCCATTATTTTTTTTTCAGTTTTAAGAACACAAATACTTCAAAAATCACATACTAAAGAATCAGAAAAATGACATTTATTTTCACTGGGGAGGCAAACAAATTGTTTTTATAAAAATGGTGAAAAATATTGAGTTTTTTCGAGTTTTTAATTTAAAATTCACATTATGTATTTGTTGTTTTCAAAATAAAAATAACAATGCACCCTATAGAAAAGGGCCATAGAATTATTGGCCAAATAATACTCTCTCTAAAACTGTTAATTTTACTTAAATTGAGTGAATATAAATAGTAAATATGAACTATGAAGTTGAGGTACTGCAAAATGGGCCCCCCTTTTGGTCGTCATTGGTACTTTTGAGATGCCAAATTTTAAAGCACTGTAATTCAAAAATGAGCATGGCGACCCAATGATTTTTTTCATCCTTATGACCAGAAACACTTCAAGAATCAAATACTAAAGTTTCAGAAAAATTACATTTATTTTCATTTTCCACTAGATAGTAGCGTTTGCCTTTAACAACAGCAGGCAAGTGGTGCATATGTTAGTGGAATGGTGTATATCGTCAACGCGAGTGGTGCCCGCTAGGTAGAGTTCACGCCCCATCTCAGAAGTAACACATCAAATTGAATTGAATTGAAGCCTTGGATTATGAACAGGCCACTATAGTATTTGACTTTGGTTTAATACGTATGACTTAATACTTCTGCTTAAGGTTATTTATTGTGCAAGAGTATGGAATTATATACCAGTCCTCCATCTTCAAGACTGGAAACACCAAACCTTTTACTTCAAACATTTTAGCCCATAAACATTTTGGTCAGCCACACTTTTGCTTTAGCATTCAAAATGTCAAGCGTCTTTTCCCGATAGAGTAACGCTTGTTTTTGTAGATTTTTCGAAGGAGGCAATGCAATACTAGGTACAACTGATGTTGAAATCATTAAGCAAGTCTACATCAAGGATTTTTCAAGTTTTCACTCAAGAAAGGTAAATTAATTAGGCTTATATACAAATAATACCCAGTTATACCAGAATATCTGCTAGATGAGATTATTAACACTAGCTCAAGCCCCTCAAGGTGTCCTCATAAGGTAATATTGGGATATGTATCTAATTATAATCAAATTTAAGCAAACAATCCAGCAAAAAATGGACATATAAATTCTATGTTATTTTAATTAAATTTGTTATCATGCATGGCTGTGAAAATAGGAAAAGAAAATGTTGTTAAAAAAGAAGGTAGGATGTAGTAACGGAACAGGATCCAAATAAAATCAAATATAATTAGACAGAACCGTACAAGAGGTTAGAACTACAAGTGTGACTCAATGGCTTGAGTTTATACTTTATTTTGTATCCAACAAGCGGCTGCAGGTCACACGTTGGATACAAAATAAAGTGTAACCAAGAGCCATTGAATCACATGTAGTTCTTAACCTCAAGTACAGTTCTTTTGTTATACTACGACTTGGAAATAATGAGAAAATAGTCATTCTTACGTTTATATCATTCTGGCAGAAGCAGTTTTTGACAGCCATGATTGTTCTGAATGTGCGGAATTCCGAGTCACAGATAAGAATGCTCATCTGTGGTCGGTCATATGCATATATGAACTAATTATCTGATTCTTGTTTTCTGATACAAAACATCATTATTTTGGCATTTGAATGTTGTTCTTGCAGCCAACTCCTCTTTTCGGTGAAGTGGAGGAAAGTCTTTTAGGAGCGAAAGGGAGCGATTGGAAGAGGCTGAGAACTATCTCCAGTCCCACCTTCACTGCAAAACGCATGAAGGAGGTACAGACAGAACATCTCCAATTACCATTGATATAAATTTGCAGTAAAATATCTGGAAGACCAATTCACTTGTCCCGTATTGTGTCATTTACTGACACCAGATGGCGCCAGTTGTGAATGTTTTTTCTCAATGATTAAGCTGCTTTAAATAGGATGACATTCATTTATAATGTTTAATGATCATATACAGACTGGGTAGTCATACACTACCAGGGTTGTCATAGGAATACTATAGTGTATGACTACCCAGTCTGTATATATGGTCAGTAAACATTATAAATAAACGTCATCCTATTCATTGAGGAAAACGTTCATATCAACTTACTAAGTAGACAAAATGATTCCCAAGATGGAGATTTCATATATAAAGCCCCCTCAAACTTTCAAAATGCCTGCAACCATTGACTTGAGCCTACAACCAAAGGCGACCGGAAGTACTTGTGTTGAATCAATGGCAAAATTGACCCAAGTTACCCGTTGATACACTTTATACCAGGTGGCGCAATAGGCATTATGGGACAAGTGAATTGATACATAACTATAATATCTCTGAACATGTGTATCATATCCCATTGAATCGGTGGAAAGGCATGGAAATTGCCTTCCACTTGGAACCTGTTTGTATCTAACCAACACTAATACAAAGCTCATGAATATAATTCTGCACTAAAGTAATGGTGTACCAAATAATATGATGCTAATGATATTAAATACTGAAGTTAAAAAAGAAAAAAGAAAAAAGAAGAAAGTCTGACTGACATATTTCCCCTGACACAGATGTGAGAAGATAGAAGCATAAGGATAATGTTATAATTGTTTGCCTGCAGATGTCGCCACTTATCCATGGTTTACTGTGCAGCTTGATGGAGTCCTTTGAGAAGAAGGCAGAGGCTGGATCAGCATTTGATATACTGCCGTAGGTATCAGCATTGTGTGTATGGGTATGCGTGGGGAGGGGTGGGGGTATCCTCAGGGTGGTCTCCGCTGGCTGTGGTAAGCTCTGCGGTAAGCCTTGTGATGTTTATGTGATGGTTCTGTGGGTGGGGAGGAATGACGAGGTGAGCAGTGAACCATGTAGGGAATACCTTGTCACTCCTCTCCATTTATACCACCATTGCAACACCATCGCAAGGCTTACCACACATCTTATCACAAAGCTTACTGCAGCCAGTGGAGACCACCTTTAAAGTATCTTTCTGTCTCTTTTTCTGTCTATCTCTCTCCCTTCTCCTCTATCTCTATTTCCTTGATGTGTTGATAAGGGTGTAAAGCAACCAATCTCATTCACACTCACTAGAGGGCACTGAGTGTGATATGTGACGTCACAAGGTTGCGCCTAAAATGTACACAATACCTCTCCCTGTATATTATGTACATTGCATGTTCATTTCAAGATTTTGCTACCTTGTGACATAGGCTAACAGTGGCGCCCTTAAAGCAGTGTTAAACTGTGGATCTACCTTTCCCCTCATCTAAATGGGTAAAACCCACTAAATTGTAGGTTGCAATAAGTACAACTGGGGCATTTACATTTCAATAATAGCAAAGAAGTTGATTTTCTCATAATATTTTGGGGTTTAGTAACTCTTTAAATAATTCAATTTATTCCATTTATCAATTTCCAGTGAGTTCCAGAAGTTGACCGTTTCTGTAATTGGTTCTTGTGGCTTTGGCTTGGACATGGATGCAATTAAACACCCAGACAATGAGTTCCTAAAGAACTGCCGGGGAAGGGAAGAGAAGAGGAAGATAAGAGGTTTCCACAGGATTCTAATTGGAACCTTCTGTGAGTCATCGTTTTTAGATTGATGTTATCATCAATCTAAATGGATTGGGATGAGATCTGTCAATCATTGATAGCATCTTGGCTCCTCCCATCCTGGATATCAGTGTGAAGAATCTGTTGATTCTGATATCAGCAGATGGGATCAGAATCATGCTGGTAATGGCTGGGAGGGGGAGGGGATGGCGTTTAGGTGTGAATTAAAGGGTAGACCATGTGTGAATTAAAGTGGCAAGTTGCAAAATAAGATGCCTCATATGCAAAGGTGTTAAAGGGACCAACAGAATCACATGGAATGACCAGTCATATATGGGATAGGGATTTCATGTTTTCTGTCTCCACTTCCTCTCCCTCCTACTATCCCTCCCTCTCGAACTTTACATTTAACTGACATCAATCTCTGTTTCCCTTGGAAACGCAATCTTCTACAAGAACCAGAAATAAATAAATAAATGTAAACTGATCACTGTTAACTATTTCTTGTTCATTAATATCTCAGTGCCATATTCCTTTGGCACAGACTCTGTACCATTTAGTCAAATAATAGGGGATTTGCATAGGCGCCATTTTGAATCTCGATTCGCATTGAATTATGGGACTAATGGTACAGTGTAAAATCCATAGAAAACATGTCTTGTTCACAAGGAATATCTATTGGTACTAAATGTAAGAGATTCCTGTGTTATACATGTTTCCATAACACAAGCCTCCTTTAAATGTGTTGATAAGGGAGTAAAATACTCTTGAATTAGAAATTTAACCCTTGTGTTATGCTGCAGTTGTCTTCCCTGCGCTGTTTAGATATCTCAGGAGTGCACGGGCGGCACTCGCCCAGTCCCCGCTGTACTGGTTCGCTCAGACAGCCGCCGCTATCATAGACACCAGGAAGAAAAGTACAGTAAGTACTCACAGTCACTTGTGGGTCAGATTGTCAGAAAATGTACAATTCATCTTCACCAATTCTCTCAAATAACCCAAATTTAAGACGAAAAAAAAGTTCAAAATACAGTTCAACCTAACCAAACAGATTGCTAGAATCAATGCAATGCCGAATATACATAGCAATCACTCGTTATATACATACATTGATGAATAGAATGGCATCATCCAGCGTTTTGTGTCAAATTTCAAACATCATTGATATATTACTCACTTAATTGATTCTGACATTTTGTATTTTTATTTTTTTTGTACCATGACTAGATGACCGCAATGGTGGTCATCCTCTAGTACATGGGGGGGGAGGTGAAATCCAAGGAATCCACTGCTCATTACTCCCAGAAATTTAGACCACACGGTTCTTTTTTAATATAATTCAGACGAATTCAGACTTGAATCTTAAATCGTGTATGGGGAAGGTACAAAGTTTCTTCTATTTCTTTAATAATAAGGCCAACGAAATGCTTATTTGCATGCCAGCACCTCTCAAAAAACGCATGTTTTCATATCCAAACCACTGTTTAAAAATATTAACCAATAATAACTAGTTTTATTTTGGCTTAGGTGAAGAGGAATGATTTCATCCAACTGATGTTGAATGCAGAGGGTGGTGGAGAAGTGAAGGTCTCAGATCTGGAAGTGAAGATGGAGGAGGAGGATGTACATACACCAGATGGCGCTCCACCACCCACTGACAATAAGGGCAGAGATAACAAGATGACTCTTAAGGTGCAATAGTAATATCTCAACTGTGTTCTAATTTCCAAGTACAGTGGAACCTCACATAAAGACAACCTCACTATAGAGACCACCCCTCTATAATGACCACCTTCTCTCTGTCCGGAATTGCTTTCCTATTATTACATTAGCCCCTCTAATGAGACCACCTCGCTATGAGACCATAAATCGCTCAGTCCCAAAGGTGGTCTTAATAGGGAGGTTCCACTGTAGTTCATTACTTTATCAGTACATATATTATATGTGTGTTGATCAGTCTACTTACCCTCGTTACCTGATAAACAGAATGATGTCCTCAACAACCTCAAACTTGTGATGTGTTTCAGGGAAATGAGCCACAAGTTGCAAGAATAATATGTCTGTCTCAAAGTGATTTATTCACAAAATCTCTTCATTGGAACGTTGTTATTTTTTTGGAGATTTAGCACCTCTATTTATATGAATCTATGAACTAAATTTCAGGACATTGTAGTAAATGTGTCCCTGCGGTTTGAAGGTCATTCTATGGAGTATATTTTGTTACTTACTGGTAATTTTCCACCCAGAAATATTTCAAATGTGTTCAAGTGTAAATATGTCCCACACAAATTACAGAAAGACTTCTTAGATGTCCATATTGTTTACCATCTTTGGGATTGGCTTATCTCATCTGTTGACATATGATGATGATATCTCAAAATCACCTTTCTGCTACTTGTGGCTTATTTCCCTGGAACACATCACATTAGAGGAGTTGCATGTATCACTGCGCATGTCTCCAGCAGTGCATGCTGGGATGGATTCTGTTGAAATCTGACATACAAATATATGGCAAGATTTTGATCGAAAATTGCAAGAATATTTTCGCCAAGACCATATAGCTTGTAAAAATGATCTTATGTCGTTAAAACATGTATAACACACAGATATTGATAAATATTTCATGCTGAACATAACATGTTTTCTATAGGTTTTATACAGTACCATTAATCCCATTATTACACACATGAGCAGTTGGAAAGGTGCAGTTTGGGGGTGCAGTTCGGTTGATGCGAACCGCTCACGTGTGCCATTCGGCCAAAGACACAATTTCATTGGTGCAGCGTAGGCCAGATGAAGTTGTCCCGACCGCGTAACTTAGGCCTACAAATTGCAGTGAATGAAGCCTCCTCGAGCTAAACTATAGTCTTAACAAGTTGAATTTACTTTTTAACATCCAAATAGAGTGTGTAATAAATAGCAAATGGCCCTCTGTTCGGGTTCAAACTGATCTCGACCCATCAGAAAACGGGAACTCACCCCTTTGGGGTTCGTCCCGTTTTCTGATGGGTCTCGATCAGTTTGAACCCTCCATCGGGCCATTTGCAATAATAATTCCATGCGAATCAAGATTCAAGATGGCGGCTATGCAAATCCCCTATTGTGTTTTCACTGCAGGAAATGGAGGCGCAGTGCATAGTGTTTCTGTTGGCTGGGCACGAGACAACAAGTACATCATTGTGCTTTGCAGCCTATGAGATAGCAACACATCCCCAAGTACAGACAACACTACAGGCTGAAATTGATGCACATTTACCTGGGGTATATACACTTGTATATTTAATCAAACTATAATATTTCAAGAACATTCAATATTGTATTCATATTCACATTGTTCAAAGTATTTTATTCACAAGATTTCCTTGTACGAATCTTTAAAGACGGTGTATTAAATGTATTCATACATTTTTAACCTCATCCTATAGAGTATCTTTAGCTAACTTACTAGTAATTGTCCACTCAGATATATGATATATTTTTCAAACAGAAAGATATCAATGTAGAAACACTTATTTGATATTCTATTCCATCTTTAGAATCGGCTTGATCTCATATTCTCGAATATGATTCTTTTTAAATAATCTTATTGACTGAAGTTCCACAAATTTGCAGTCGTTCTCATTCGTCACAAAAATACATAATAAGGAGGTTCTGATAATTTACCTTTTAACCTATGTTTAACAATTTTGGGATTTGTAATTTCTTTAGTCTCGTACATGGGTAAGATTTTTAGAAAATGCACAATCGGCAGCTGTAAAAATTTGGTAATCTCTGTTGAATTAGACAGAACAATTATAGATAATGGCTATATCAGAGTATAGATCTGCGGCATTGTGTTGATTAGAAATATCTCTTTTATTGTTTTAAACTGCAATTTGAACGTCCCTTTTCACTTAAATTTGGGTTATTTGAAAGGATTGGTGAAGGTGAATTGTGCATTTTCTGAAAATTTCACCCACATAAAACAGCTCAACATTTTTGGGGGATTTTTGGCCCCTATAAAAACAAATAATATTCATGATGCTATCTCAAAATCCATTTTTGTGTGACTTGTGACTTGTGACTTAGGATACATGGCCGGACTACAGTTCAGTGCAGAAGATGACATACTTGGACATGGTCTTCAGTGAGGTTTTGAGACTTCACACCCCTGGTATAGGGTATGTTCCTTTGTGCTCATTATATGGGTGAAATCAACAGAAAATACACAATTCGCATTCACCGATCCTCTCAAATAACCCAAATTTAAGATAGAAATGAGGTTCAAGAGTCAGTTCAACATAACCAAACAGATAGTTTGTGTTATTCTTGTAGTGGGAGACAGGATTCTGTTACAAATAGCAGCCATTTGAAAAAAATGGGCGGCCATATTAAAATTGTTCGATGATCCTACAAACAATGTTTTTAGTACCCCTAGACCTACATCCGTGCCAAATGTGGTGCTTTTCTCCAGCCGGTCACAATATCATGCCTAAGCTGCCTAACTATTGTCCCTGTATATTTTCTGTAGTGTGACACACCGAGAGTGTAATGAGGATTGTATGGTGGGAGGTATTCCCCTAGTGAAGGGGGACTCTGTGCAGGTGCTTACTGCTCTAGTACACATGGACCAAGACCTCTGGGGACCCGAGGACACTAAGGACTTTGTTCCTGAAAGGTAAAGAAAAAATATAATTATCTAGTGTTCTTCCAACACAACCCAGGTTCGGACGTTCAAATTGCAGTTTAAAACAATAAAAGAGATATTTCTAATCAACCAGAACACAAGCTTAACTTCATTCTTGGTTTATTCACACAACCCTCAGCCGGCCTCTTGCCTGACACTAGGCAGAGAGGCTCCTAGGTAGTTTAGGTCCCTAAGAGTTCAATGGAGTGTTTAATGGAAACATACAGCATACATACACAATGATATCATGAAATAGCTCATGTTGAGGGATTAAGCATAAATCTCAGACACTTATACACATATTGACACATTAGTATTGAACTCCATACCTAAGTTTTGATTGGTAATAGTAACATTGATCATGTAGATTGATGAGATATAAAAGCAATGGCTTAATAGTACTACAAACAGTAGTGACCTCTAGTGTTATTCAGTGGAACTAAGAATAGCACCAATTATAAAATACAATGACACCTAGAGTATTGAATGTGAATATAATTACACTTTGACCTTCAATATTCTAACAATAGGAGAATTTGCATGTCTGTTACAATGCATCCTGGGATGGATTCTGCTGAAATCTGACATACAAATATTTGGCAACATTTTTATCGAAAATTACAAGAATGTTTCCACCGATATCAGAGTTTTTATAGATGACCTGGGAAAACGAAATGCATGATGGGAAAGAAGGATACTTGTGCCATAGGAACATGTATAACTTATGGTTATTGATATTGGAATATTGATATTTTGTTGAAATCTGATATACAAATATTTGCCAACATGTTGTTTGTTTCCACCAATATCACAGTTTTTATAAAAAAAAAATTGGAAAATATTTCATTTGTTTTCAGTCTTAGGTAAACCTAATATATTCGATCGTGATCCACAATAAAAAAAGATACGATTAGAGATTTACATTTGATCAATATACCAATTATATAATTCTGATTTTTTTTAAATTTTTAACAATTTAAGATTATACATTTCAGTTGGACTTATATACATGGGTCAGATTTTCAGAAAATGTACAATTCCCCTTCACTAATGCTCTCAAATAACCCACATTTAAGACGAAAATCAGGTTCAAAATACAGTTCAACATAACCAGACATTGAATGAATATCATAGAGGATACACTCAGATGTATCTCGTATTTATATTTTACACTCTAATCAAGGAGAATTTGATGGATGTGTAGAACTGTAGATTGTACATTTTCTGAAAATCTGTCCCATCTGATAATACCTGGTAGTGTTATATCATATTACGTAACAATGACGTAATAGTGATTAACCACATGATAATTAATGACCTAATTAGCTATGACCTATAATATGGATAATGACCCTCCTATATGAATAATTAATTGCAGTAGTATGCAAGTCTAGTAGAGAGGACTGGGTAGCAGCAGGGGACAGGTAAGGTATGTAAGGTCAACCAATGAGAGAGGAACATATATAATATCAGTCATGTGAATCCAATGGATTAAGTGTGTACAATAAAATCTTCAGTCGGATCTCGTAATCCAAAGCCTCCGGACTCTATTTATTTCTTCTACTAAACTAGCTTCCCAATAGATATAGAATAGTCACATAACAATTATAAGTTATAATGGAGATATAACAGTAATGTTCGTGTCTACTGTAGGTTCTCACCAGACAAGAAGGCAGTGCGACACCCCATGGCCTGGCTACCATTTGGTGGCGGCCCCAGGAACTGTATGGGAATGAGATTTGCCTTGATGGTGTCCAAACTCTGCCTTGCCATTATGCTAAAAGTAAGGGTAAAAATGTTTGTTTCAGGAAAATGAGTCATAAGTCGCAAAATTGATATTTTTCAAAGCGTTTTCATCACAGGATATCGTTATTGAAATGTTCTGATCCTTAGAGGGTTTAGTACTAATAGTCATATAAATCCATGTAACAAATTTCGGGTCATTGCATGGAATTCATCCCTGAGTTTTGAAGACCTTTGTATGGAGTATATTTAGTTACTTTACTGGTAATTACCCATCCAGAAACATTGCAAACTTTTTGTTTCAAAAATGAAAATAACAAACTTCAAATATATATATAGAAACACTTTTTAGGTGTCCTAGTGTTAACTATCATTAGAGTCGGCTTGATCTCATCTTTTCAAATAATCATGGTGATATCTCAAAATCCCTTTTTTGCAACTTATGACTCATTTTCCTAAAACGGATCACAATTATTTGTGATGTGTTTTAGGAATAAGAGTCACAAGTCGTAAAATTGATATTTTTCAATTTTTTGCTTTCACAAGATTTCTTTGTAGCAATGTTCTCATTTTTGGAGGGTCTAATGCCCTTAGTCACATGAATTCATGTAATAAATTCCAAGACAATGCGTTAAACACATTCTTGTGTTTCCAAGGTCATCCTATAGAGTATTTTCAGCTATTTTACTCGTAAATGTCCACGCAGAAATAATGCAAACTTTTTTCTTCAAAAATGAAAATATCAAATTGAAAAGTATAGAAATAATTATGAGATGTCCTATTGTTTAGTATCATTGGAATTGGCTTAGCCTCATTGGTTTTCTCAAAGTTTATTTTTTGAGAGGAATTATCTGACGGAAGGGAGCTAAATAAAAATTTGCATTTTGGGGCTGCACTGCCCCATTTCGTGAGAATGAGTCGCAGACCTAACTAATGTAGTTTTATATAACCCTGAATAGATCAAACAGTTCTTGTCATATCCCATTAAAGAAATCTTAATATCTCAGTTAAAAATAGTTATAATAAAATTACCAAAGATCTGTTCTTTTAGAAATTCTCGATTCTTCAAATCAAAGAGACGCAAGTTCCACTACAGATCCAGAAGGTGGGAGTACCAAGGCCTAAGGATGGAGTATGGATCAAGTTGGAGAAACGATAAATATTTGTATTACAAAATCATCTAGTTCTGATGTGATGAAGCTTGCCGATTAGTGTATGGGTCAGATCTTCAGAAAGTGCACAATCTACAGTTATACAAATCCATCAAAGTCTGCTAGATTACAGTGAAAAATGATGAATACTGAGTATATCTCAGTGTATTCTGCATTGTGTTCATTCAATAAATCTGTCTGGTTATGTTGAACTGTATTTTGAATTTTCGTCTTAAATTTGGGTTATTTGAGAGAATTGGTGAAGGCCAATTGTACATTTTCTGGAGACTCACATGGGCACTCAAGGAAGATCAGATTTATGTATAATTCAATAAAACTATGATTTGGTCAGTAGCAGAAATTTAATGCTGTCCTTGCAAATGAATAAATAATTTGAAAATTGGTACCCCACGTACAGAACTGAATAAAAAAGTTCAATACCCTACTATTGGAATAATAACATGGAAATCAATGGATGCACGGGTCAGATGTTCAGAAAATGTACCATTGGCAGCTGTACACATTTAGTAAATTCAGCTAAATTAGGCTACAATTTGGTCAATATTAGGTCAATTCGAGTATATTTGGCATTGCATTGATTCCAGCAATCTGTTTGCCTATTTGCATTTTGAACTTTTTTTTCGTCTGAAATGAGAGGATTGCCGAAGTTGAATTGTAGATTTTCAGCAATTTGACCCTCATGGGCAAAAGTTGAACAATTTTAGAACGGTCTGTATTAAATTTTGCTATGTATTGTCTGCCATTGAAAAAATCATGCAAAGAAAAGACTCTGTAACATTGTATAGAACATGTTTGGGTGTGAGAGGTGATGTCAATGGCTTACATCAGGTGGAACCACCTTCTTATCCACCTGTATACCCCCACGCCTCCTGGCCATTATCTAGCAAACTAGGTCCATACACTTCTGCTAATGTCCTCTCACTTTCCACTGGCTAGGACTTGATTATTATCCGCAGCATCGGGAGAGTATGGACTCAAATATGGCCAAATTTCAAATCATACCTTTAAAGCACTGATCAGTGAATTAATCACTGTAATGTTCTAATCTCCCTATTTGTTATGAATGTCTAACTAGGAATTTTGAAGAAAGGTTGATTCATTGGAACTACGAAATATCAAAATGTGGGAACAAGGACTCAGACAGAGTGCCATTTGGTATTTATTACACCCTGATTATAAACCATACAGAGTGCCATTTGGTATTTATTACACAGTGATTATAAACCATACAGAGTGCCATTTGGTATTTATTACACAGTGATTATAAACCATACAGTGTGCTATTTGGTATTTATTACACACTGATTATAAACCATACAGAGTGCCATTTGGTATTCATTACACACTGATTATAAACCATACAGTGTGCCATTTGGTATTTATTACACCCTGATTATAAACCATACAGAGTGCTATTTGGTATTTATTACACCCTGATTATAAACCATACAGAGTGCTATTTGGTATTTATTACACCCTGATTATAAACCATACAGAGTGCTATTTGGTATTTATTACACACTGATTATAAACCATACTGAGTGTCATTTGGTATTTATTACACACTGATTATAAACCATACAGAGTGCCATTTGGTATTCATTACACACTGATTATAAACCATACAGAGTGTCATTTGGTATTTATTACACACTGATTATAAACCATACAGAGTGCTATTTGGTATTTATTACACCCTGATTATAAACCATACAGAGTGCTATTTGGTATTTATTACACCCTGATTATAAACCATACAGAGTGCTATTTGGTATTTATTACACCCTGATTATAAACCATACAGAGTGCCATTTGGTATTCATTACACACTGATTATAAACCATACAGAGTGCCATTTGGTATTTATTACACACTGATTATAAACCATACAGAGTGCCATTTGGTATTTATTACACCCTGATTATAAACCATACAGAGTGCCATTTGGTATCTATTACACACTGATTATAAACCATACAGAGTGCCATTTGGTATTTATTACACCCTGATTATAAACCATACAGAGTGCCATTTGGTATTTATTACACACTGATTATAAACCATACAGAGTGCCATTTGGTATTTATTACACACTGATTATAAACCATACAGAGTGCCATTTGGTATTTATTACACCCTGATTATAAACCATACAGAGTGCCATTTGGTTTCTATTACACACTGATTATAAACCATACGGAGTGCCATTTGGTATTTATTACACAGTGATTATAAACCATACAGTGTGCCATTTGGTATTTATTACACAGTGATTATAAACCATACAGAGTGCCATTTGGTATCTATTTCACACTGATTATAAACCATACAGTGTGCCATTTGGTATCTATTACACCCTGATTATAAACCATACAGAGTGCCATTTGGTATTTATTACACCCTGATTATAAACCATACAGAGTGCCATTTGGTATCTATTACACCCTGATTATAAACCATACAGAGTACCATTTGGTATCTATTACACCCTGATTATAAACCATACAGAGTGCTATTTGGTATTTATTACACACTGATTATAAACCATACAGAGTGCTATTTGGTATTTATTACACCCTGATTATAAACCATACAGAGTGCCATTTGGTATTTATTACACCCTGATTATAAACCATACAGAGTGCCATTTGGTATTTATTACACAGTGATTATAAACCATACAGTGTGCCATTTGGTATTTATTACACAGTGATTATAAACCATACAGAGTGCCATTTGGTATTTATTACACAGTGATTATAAACCATACAGAGTGTCATTTGGTATTTATTACACACTGATTATAAACCATACAGAGTGCTATTTGGTATTTATTACACCCTGATTATAAACCATACAGAGTGCTATTTGGTATTTATTACACCCTGATTATAAACCATACAGAGTGCCATTTGGTATTTATTACACAGTGATTATAAACCATACAGTGTGCCATTTGGTATTTATTACACAGTGATTATAAACCATACAGAGTGCCATTTGGTATTTATTACACAGTGATTATAAACCATACAGAGTGTCATTTGGTATTTATTACACACTGATTATAAACCATACAGAGTGCTATTTGGTATTTATTACACCCTGATTATAAACCATACAGAGTGCTATTTGGTATTTATTACACCCTGATTATAAACCATACAGAGTGCCATTTGGTATTTATTACACAGTGATTATAAACCATACAGTGTGCCATTTGGTATTTATTACACCCTGATTATAAACCATACAGAGTGCTATTTGGTATTTATTACACCCTGATTATAAACCATACAGAGTGCCATTTGGTATTTATTACACACTGATTATAAACCATACTGAGTGCCATTTGGTATTTATTACACAGTGATTATAAACCATACAGTGTGCCATTTGGTATTTATTACACCCTGATTATAAACCATACAGTGTGCCATTTGGTATTTATTACACCCTGATTATAAACCATACAGAGTGCCATTTGGTATTTATTACACAGTGATTATAAACCATACAGAGTGCCATTTGGAATTCATAGCACAGTGATTTTGAACCCATCCAGTCCCTCACTGAGATGAACAAGAACACATTAAACACGAACACATTTCCTTATATAAATACAGCAACACGCCTTTAAAGATCATTGTCGGACAAAGTATTTGATAATATAATGACAAATATTGAAGATACCAACTTGAATGATTTTTCGCAATTTTAGTAAGACTAATACTGCTAAAAAAATAAACATTTATGCATTATCTATCTATATATAATGTTACAATGCATGAGGTAATGCATAGGTATCAACTATAGTGATTAAAATAATTACATTTAGGACACATCAGAAATAAAAGGTAATAATGGTTAACTGAGTGGAGGTTCATAGATGGGAGAAACACTCTATGGAATGATCTGCCACTAGACATCAGGCAGGGTTCACACCAAACATATCTGTGATGTGTTTCAGGAAAATGAGTCAGAAGTCGCAAAAAATAGATTTTGAGATACCATTATATTTGGAAAAATGAGATCAAGCCGATTCCAATGATAGTAAACAGTCTAATAATCTAATCAATATTTCTAGATTTTAAGTTTGATATTTTCGTTTTTGAAAAACAATTTCTAATATTTCCGGAGGTCAATAAACAGTAAAATAACTAAATGAAGTCCATATGAGGACCTTTAAAACGATAGGATATATTACATAGATTGTCCTGAAATTTGATACATCGATTGATATACATATACATGATAAACCCTCCAAATATGAGAACGTTCCAATAATGTGATCTCGTAAAAAAAACACTTTGAAAAATATCAATTTTGCGACTTATGACTCATTTTCCTGAAACACATCACATCTAAGATTTTGATGAGCTGGAAGCTGGTCCGTCATACCGATTTAACTACATTCAATTTAATTCAATTCAAGTATTCTTTATTTGGCTGATCTTGTTGCACATGGGTAGATCGATGTCTGGTTAAAACAAATATTAAATTCCTGAATTAGCCAGGTCTTCCAATGAATGCCTAGAGACTTGATTTGCTTAACTTTGTTACAACACTAACAAAATGGATAGTAGAAAATAAATTATAGTTATACAACAGTGAATAGATCAAATGTGATGAGATTGACAGAGAATGAATGTTTGAGGTTTGATACAGATAGAAAACATTCTCAAAGATTAAGAAACAAAAGTTGTTTGATCCAATAATCTATCAACAAGGACCCAACCTCACCTCAAGGATTGATGAGGAATAAAACTGGACTTGCAAAGTATTCTCTCTTTACTTTATTCTTTCCGGAGGAGTTTTAAAACATAGAATATTATCCACCCTAGGCCTTTGGCATGGACATATAGTTCTTTTCTCCACTACCCTTGCTAGAGATATGATTAATATTTATGCGGAGAAGTAACCTATACGATCACAAATATATATTATTATTAAATATCGATAGTATTTAAGCCTGGAAGAGATTCAGAGTCGATACACAAAAAGTGCAACACTGGCAAATCATCTCACTGGGAAGAACATAAGCAAGATGCACAACACATGATATCATCAAGAAATGAATTGAAAAGTTGAAAATATTGATATTTTATCCATAAAAACATATTATTTCAGAGTAATCATTGACCCTCTGGCCCATTATGCACATAAAACCCATTATATCGAGATTATTTATAAGTTCTTTCCCAAGAAATACTGGCTGCATTTTTTAAATGGTGATTCTGATAGGAAAACCTGCGTTTTTATGTGTGATTTTGGCAGAAAAATAAGCATTTTCTTGGCCTCACGATTAAAAAAAACAAAAAAACATTGTAGGATACTTCCCCCTAGGCGACTCTTTCCCCTGGATCCGAAAATACCAACGAAAATAGTCTCAGATAATTATTTTAGCCTCTGGAGGAGCTATTGTATTTTAACCCAAATGATTCACCTTTGGTGGAATTGCTCATATGCAGTGTACAATATTCTCAATCAAAGCTAAACAATCCAAAATAGAGATTTACATCACTCTATCTAACTGTATAATCAGCTAAGTAATACATAGAATAAGAAGAGATATGAAATCTTTTTTTAAAAACAAGTTTGGATGTGCAGATTATCAAGATACCAGGTCACAACAAGAAAGTATTTAGGCGAATAGAATTATAATTTTCTTCTACATTCCAAGTAGATCCGATTCAATGGTCAGCAAAACATTATAACGAAATATGCATCAGTGGGTCCATAATATGGACTCTCTGAGACATTGCCTGACGTATATAAATGGTATGGATTGATTGTTTCGATTAAGAGTGGATTTGCATAGCCACTATTTTATCTTGATTCGCATGGAATTATGGGAGTATACTATATAAAATCTAATGGAAACATTTTATGTTCAGCATGGACTATTATCAGTGCTTGAATGTCAATATTCATGTCTTATACAGTATTGTTAACGCTGAGTTCCATTTCATATTTATAATACTTGAATAGGGAATTTGCATAGCCAGCATTTTGAATCTTGATTCACATGGAATTATGGGAGTAAAGGTACTTTATAAAGAAAACATGTTATTTTGAGCATGGAATAATTATTCAGGCTCTAATGTCAATATCCATGTGTTATACATGCTTCCACAACACAAGCCTCCTTCTTTCCCATCATGCATTTGGTTTCATTGATCATTTATAAAAGCTATGATATTGGTGAAAACATTCTTGATTTTTGATAAAAATGTTGCTAAATATTTGTATGTAAGACTTGAACTGAATCTGCCCCAGCATGCATTTTAATAGACATGCACAATGAGACATGCAACTCCCTTATTGTTTAGAGTTTCAAACAGACTGTATCATTTAAACATGCCATATGGTGTTATGAGACTAAGGTCATAAAAGAAAGGAACAATAGTGACTATTATTTTCAATTACCTTCCCTTTGTGGCCTAGGGAAAACAAAAAAAAAGCTGTATTTTGTTTCTCCCCTCACTCAGTCTGAGAAAAAAACAGAAACAAGTGAACAAATGGTTTTCGGATCTGGCGGGAATTTTTCATAGCCAATCCCTGGTATAAAAGGCCAGAAACAGCTAGAAAGCCATTTGAGTAGTTGTACAGGCAAGGTGAACATGCAAGGTTAACTGCTTAAACCTACTGTACTTTATTGGGTGTCCCAATGATGTATTTATTATCATCACTGGTTACTATCAGTACCTTAGTTTTTACTCTTATTGTAATCGTTATCATTGAACTGAACAATGAAGCTGTAGGTACCTTTCTGTACCCAAAAAACCTATATATAATGTCCAACCGATCTGATATGAACTGTAATGGACTTAGTCATATATTGTGTATTCATATTTTATATCTTGCCAATACTCTGTATTTAAACTCATGTGTAGTTCTCTATTAGTCTTCCTTTTTTTTCCTCCCCAAAAAGGTAACAGCCGGAAAACATGGGATCTTTCATTCCATGAGCTAGTCGACCTTTTTGTCACTCTTTGTTTCTGTATTTGTATAACTCAGTGATGAATAAACAATTTTCTAATCTAATCTAATCTAATTGCATGAGCGCTTGAAAACCTGCCTTTAGCAGGACAATCCCCCATGTTAAATAAAAGTATCTAAATTCTTGTAGTATTTAGTCCTTTGCTTTCTCCAATTCCCCAATGGTAAGCAACAACTGGTAAACTGGTAATTACCAGTAAAGTAAATAAATATACTCCATAAGAATGCCTTCAAAACCTAATGATATAATATTTAATACAATGTCCCGAAATTTTGTACATGGATTTATATGACTATACCTGCTAAACTCTCTGAAAATCAGAACATTTCAATAACGAAATCTTGTGGAAAAAACACTTTGAAAAATATCCATTTTGCGATTTATGACTCATTTTCCTGAAACACATCACATTTATTATACATTCTTTATAATTATGAGAAAGAGCAATGTATATTTTGAGCAGATATTAAATTCACAAAATTTGTGATAATCCTGTTAATTATCGCTTTAGGATAACCATTGGGAAAAGGAATGATTACATGTATGATAACAGATGAGAAATGATACTTAATATTAGATATCTTTTTAAACTTATTTCAACTGAATGTTAATGGAAAGTAAAATCAAAGGGTACGACCTCGCTGCTGGTACAATAATGCATCAATTCTTGATTTATGACATGAACTTTTTCAAATCAAATAAAAAATCAAAGTATGATTAGAAAGATATTAATGATGAACCCTTCCCTTTACTCTATTCTTTTCGTACCTTAATAGCAGGAAGGCTAGGTTTCTATCAACCATCTTGATGTGAGAACTGTGACGTTCCACCTGTGGAGGCTTGGTGAAGTGTTATCAGATAATTCAATAATTCATATCTAGGACAATAGATCAATGTATGGTCAATATAAGATCAATGTATAGACACAGACAGGGAAAGTATGGAGGGGTCAGATTTTTAGAAAATGTACAATTGGCAGCTGTACACATTTAGTGAATTCTGCTAAATTAGACTGTTATTTCGTCAATACTAGGTACATTGGAATATAGTTGGCATTGCATTAATTCACACTCGTTCACTTTGATATCAGCATATCAAAATTATTTAAAGGAGCACCGCTGCGCCTCCGGCTTAGTCAGTCCATTTATTGGCTGATTATGACACATTAATTTTTGTTAGGATGAACGACTGTTATTATCAATCAATTACTTAGTTCTGACCAAAATTTTCCTTGCACTGCAAACATCTTGCTGAGGGCGTTAGAACGCAACGTTGGCACTTTAATTCAGTATACACCAGTCATAAATTATCCCAAGACAAAATTTGAGAAACTATGGTATTTATGAACATAATTATATAGATTCTTCAAATTTTAATCGAATTTTCATTGACTAATCTATATCTGATATATAGCTCATGGAGGAATTGCCTGCTGCATTGGCAGAGGGCAAATATCAATGACCAAAGATCAATACTATTTATTATTGATGGGGTGAGTAGCCTTTCGGGTTTGGGCATAGTACACAGAAACAGTCATACAAGCTCATAGAGAGAGGTAGAGAGGATGAGGAGGGAGAACAGGGAGAGGGGTGAAATAAGAGAGGGAAGATAGAGTAAAGATTAATTGTGAAAGAGAAGGACAAAAGTGACAAGAAGTTGCTATTATCATGAATATAATAACTTTGTCTTCCAAACCTACACGTTGCTCGGTGTGAAGACGAAAGTGGATTTGTTCACAGCTCATGACTACCTGTAAATTGTCTTAAAGGAACAAACCTCCCATAGCCGGAGTATTGTTCCTTTACAGTAACCATGATCAACAACAAATATTTTAACAATTACAAATACAAGAAAGGAGAGAAATAAGAGAAGAAAGGCAAGATATATAAGGGAAGAGAGAGGAGAGAATGCTGGAGAGTGAAAAGGAACAGTGAGAGAAGAAAAAAAAAGACTGAGATCTCAGATGTGAGAGGACAAATACTTGCTGATTCTCAATTGGTAAGTGGCCATTAAATGTAAATCTACAGGTTTCGCCATTATGTAATGTTATTGAGCTTATATTAACAATTACATTATTATCAGGAGTCAAATGAATATTGTAAAAGTATTTTATTAACTAAGACATATGTGATCCGTTTTAGGAAAATGAGTCATAAGTCGCAAAAAATGGATTTTGAGATATCAACATATTTGAAAAGAGGAGATGAAGCTGATTCTAATGAGAGTAAACACTAGGATACCTAACATATTTCTAAATTTTATGTTTGACATTTTTATTTTTGAAAAAAAAAGTTCTCAATGTTTCTGGATGAGTAATTACCAGTAAAGTAACTAAATATACTTCATACGAAGGCCTTGAATATGCAAGGATATATTTAATATAATTTCCCGCAATTTCGTATATGGATTCATATGCCTGTAAATGCTAAACCCTCTAATAATTAGAATATTCCAACTAAGATATCTTATAAATAAATAACTTTGAAAAATATCAATTTTGCGACTTATGACTCATTTTCCTGAAACACATCACATATTGACTATCAACATATACCTGTGTCTCATAACAAAATATAAATCCACTGTACTACAAAAGTCATTCAACCAAAATGTTGAAGGACTGTTGAATGTCAATATGTACAGAAATATTCATATTTTGTAGATCTGCCAAAATCCTTTCATCTAATGGCTTCACTTATTATCGCTGACTGGTGGCAGATTTCTCATGGCTGATTCAACTTTTACATTTGTATATCTATATGTGAGAATGCGTAGGATGATTCAACACCATAGCTGCTGTGGTCTGACACAAATCAACCAGGGGTGCCATCAACTAGGAGCCCAATCGACCATTGACTGAGCTGGAGGATCCTCTTATGAATGCATTAATAATGAGAAGACCAACCAGCTGTAAATAAACCTGTACCAAGCTGTTAATATGATGGTTAAACAAAAATAAGAATTAGAAAGAAATGTACTTGTGACATTGGTGTGCCAAAAATCAAAGAAACATAGACCACATGAGCAAGGTTGGGCACATTTGTCATTTGTATCCAATATCTCCATAACAAATTTTCTGGAAATAGTAGGAACAGAAACAAGGTGTCCCACTCAGCTTTACCCATCATAAGTGTAGTGTAGTGTTTGCAGCCCTAGGGCACCCTGACATCTATTGTAGTGGACCCTAGGTTTGCTCAGTTCATCAGCTGGTATAGTGATAATTGACCATATATACAGGTGTACACCCTTCCTGGTTAGAGACAGCTCATGTAGTATGTTTTAATACATCAGGACATCAGGAGCACTGTCGTATGGAGGTTAAGACCAATACACAGGCAGGCTTTTTTTAACATATAGTTAACCAGCACTGGTCTTCCACTAGTGTCAGAAACAGAGTTAAAACCCATAACATTTCCATACCAAAACCTTCACATTATATATTTTAGACTTAAAGCAAACTGAAAATGTGTAAGAATAACAAAAGGATTTTAGCCATGTTTGGTATCATTCAAATCATGATTATTTTATATATTTATTTTTTTACTGACATTACCCTTCCATGGAGTTCTATCACACAATACCTGCGATCTAAACCACCCTCCCCTAGAAAATGGACATATGATCCACGGATGAGGTGCAATGGATGTTTCCACTGGAGGCACAAGCTTATTATGTCACCCACAGCGGACTACTGCACTCGCTCGGCAGCAGGAACAAAAGTCAAACTTTTGGTCCTTGTGACAGTCCATGGAGGAGCTACTGGACACAGGAATTCAATCAGAAAACTAGCAAATAAGACAAAGGATGCTAGAAACATTGCTCATGTCCTTTTTACATATGGGTTGTCAAAGCCAGATGTGAATGAGCTGCTTTTGGCACAAAATTACAAACACAATGATATTATTCAATGCGGTCTGTAGTATAATAAGAGCACACAAAATCTTACCCAAAATGGACTAATGCCTATTGGGGGGCCATGGTGGTGGGCACTGTGTGACCCATCAGCCCATGCGCTCTACCTCCTCTCTCCCCCTCCTCCCTCTTTCCTCTCCTCCCCTGCTTTCTCTCTCATCTGCTTTTATTTTTTTTCAATTTTCAATTTTTTTTAAATTTTTTGTATTTTTCAAATACATTTTTTTCTATTTTTTTTCAATTTGATTTTTTTTCAGTATTTTTTCCCATTTTTATTTTTGTAATATTTTTCAATTCTTTTTTTTTTCAACTCATTTTTTATTCCAATTGTAGTGAATTGTGGTTCTTGCTAATTAGTACTGCACTAACTAACGAACATATCACTAACTCAGGTTCTTGGTCCTTGCCAGCAACTCTCCTTTATTACCACACACCAAACAAAGGTCAAGAGGCCAGACTGCAGGAGGCAGTCTGAAGCCTGTCTACCTCTCAATGAAGAGGGCCAGTAGGGGAAACATACACAATACACATAGGGGTGTCACAAGTATAACATACAGGTTAACACAGAGTACATACACAACATGACTATACAATACAGTAGTAATCACTAATATAAGCTGCAGTGCATAAGAAGGACATCTGTTGGTCCATATAGGAGTATACATAAAGCACTGTACTGCAAACCCCTGGTGGAAGAGACTGTAACTCATTCTCAATGTAGCAGTAAAGAGTACCTGTGATACCCACAGTACTACACAATTTTCATTTTTGTAATATTTTTCATATTTTTTTTCAATTTTTATTTTTTTCATTTTTTTTTCAATTTTTCATATTTCATTAATTTCGTTTCTTTTTCATGTTTCTATTGCGGTCCACTCGCCCTTGCTCCAATCAACAAATCTCATTAACATTCTATTAGGTTGCCTACAGAAGCCAAAATATTATTTATTTTTGTTTCATCATTGCAGTCTAGTCTACGCTAAAAAAATGTCATTAGTCCCTTACAATGTGTGTATTCAGCTTGGATCACTAACTGATTAATTATATATATAACTGTAGTGGATATGAGGTTCAGCGCAAGTCTAGTATAGCTTGCTGTTGTTTTAACTCTTATATAACCGGGTCGGCCTTCAAGGTCAAGGTTGGAGCTCTGCTCGCTCAACTTTTCAAGCCTTTCGGATCTGTTCCGTTTTCACTGTGAATGAAATGTCAGCTTTACCCTAGTTACAGATTATCTTTCATCTACCTGCATTGACCAGAATATGTTGTAAAGAACTGAAATCTTTAGACCCAAGATCCGACCTATTTAGCCCTGATCATGGTCGGGGCATGCACGCCACACATGGCCTGGCCAGGAGGGAGGGGGAGATGAGCCACTCAGGGCTCACCCCGCCTCCCCCAGCCCGACCTAATTACTGTATACACTGCTCTGGGTTTATCAAGAGGGGGGAAGGGCTAAGAGGGAGGGGGGCTGGCACGAGCCTTGGGATCTATGAGTAAGGGGTGGGAGGGGGAAGGCTGAGGAGAGGGATCCAACTTGCATGCACTCCATTTATGGTCTCTGCATGGGGAGCAGAGGTCGGCGTGTGGGCAAAGAAGATTCTCTCTCCCTCAGCCAATTAGAGGGAAGGGGAAGAGCCAGTGGAATATTTCCTGGGTTTGATTATATGAATAATTCATGATTTTGGAGTATAAAATAAAGTGAAAGACTCGGACCTAGGTACTCGCTGAGTCACCACCGCCTAGGCCGAATCCAGACGAACTACAACCTCGGACTTCTTGTCTCACTTCTTCATCTTACTGAACCTATGGGCTAAAAACCCTTAGACTTCTTTACACTGGCGAACCACTAAGAGACTTGTTGCTAAGTTGAGCAACAACCCAATCTTCTGACTGGAAGTGAGACATAGCCTAGGAGAGGCAAGATGAGCTGGAAGAGTAGGTGAGTGGAACTCTAAAACTCTGATTGAGCTTATAAATTATACTTATGGGATGTGTGGAGGGTGGATCTGGGCCACTGTATAGGGTTGGGAGAATGATCACACTCAAACACTCATAATACAAGGAGAGTGGGTGAGCAATGTTCGGGGTAAAAACTTTGCTAGGTTCTGGGTTCTGTAGGTTATAACTCTGTACTTTGTGCCATCTAGTTTTCTTTTTTTTTCTTTACTCTCTCTCTCTCATCAAAGTGTAAAACATGGCAGACATCAATTGGGATCTCAATGCCGCGGACTTGGCCATGCTTGACGAGGGTCAAAGGAGGGCCAGGTTTGCAGCTATCAAAGAGGTCAGAAGGCGCATGGAACGCCATGGCGCCATGCTAGGAGTAAATGATGGGTCCAATAAGGACACTTTGAGAGAGTGGCTAGATGGGATAAGCAGGGCAAAGGCCTATTGTGTAGCGAATGATACGCTCACTCTAGAGCTTTTGGGAACTCTTGCCAGCGGGCCTCTAGCGAGGTGCGTGGCAGGATTCCTACAGGTACCGGCCAATAGGACATGGGATCTGGCGAGGGCTGAGATTTTCCGCCTCTTCATGAATGAAGAGGAGGAACAGCAGCTGCGAGCAAGGCTCACCGACCTCTATCAGCTCCCATATGAGGATGCGAAGCAATATGGACGCAAGTTCCAGCTAGCGTCTCAGAGGGCTTACAGCGTGGATAACCTTGACCACGAGATAGTCCAAGAGACGTTGGTCAGGAATTTTGTGTTGGGACTCAGGGATGAGCAAATACGTCATGACGTATTTGCTGCTCGCCCTGATACCCTGGCTGAGGCAATAAGACAAGCCTCAGCTGCTGCTCACACTTTCGCTCTGGCAGGGCAACCTACCAGAGGGGATAGGAAGGATGAACCAATGGAAATTGGGGCTATCCTCCCTAAGAGAATGGCCCCTTCTGGGCCAAATCCTACAGATGCTTCAGATTGGAAGCTAATAGCTGATTTGGAGTCAAAGGTGAATTACCTTACAAAATTAGTAGAAAGGATGGAGACGGGGAAACCATCCAACCCCACAGTGATCGTTCCCCAATCAGGTGCAGCACCCCAGTACCCCTTTCAGACACCCATGTTGCCTATGTATCCCCCATATTTCAACACGTCCTATCCCCCACCCCCGATTGCCAGTTCTCAGGTAGTAAACCACCCAGGGAAAGGGAAGGGGAAGGGAAATGATAATCCAGGACCGGAAAAAAATAAGCAGGGAGGAGGGAAGAGGTTTAGGGGTAAAAACGTCTGTTATGAGTGTGGGGAGGAGGGACACTTCGCAAGAGAATGTTCCCACCGCTATGCACATGTACAGGCTGCAGTGGTGGCGGCCATGCAGATGGCCTCTACCACTCAAAAGCCAGCCAAATATGTTAACCAGGGGGAATAGAAACGCCGGATGAGAGGTTCTGTCTCTCCATCTCAGTGGCGGGGATGGAGATGCGTGCACTCATTGATACCGGCGCGTCAAGGAGTCTAATGCGAGAGGATGTATGGAGAGCCTTTTGCAAAACCCATCATCGGCCTCTCGTATTGACAAAGGGGGAATCTCTTAAATCACTCTCTGGTCATGATCTCAAAACTGAAGGGCAGGCGATAGTTAACTTGGGGGGTAGCTCATTTCCAGTTTATATTGTAAGAAGACTTCACCATGAACTGCTTCTGGGGGATGATGCCTTATTTATATTAGATGCCCAAATTAGCTTCAGAAAAAGAAAGGTAATTTTGGAAGGAAAAAGTTACAGAAGGCAACAAGTGGGTAGTGCAGATCAATAATTCGCCTCTATCCACACAGAGGCAGAAGCATGGGAAGAAAAATACCCCGCTGTTTTTGGCATAGGAAAACAGGGAAAATTAGGTACCTTTAAAGATGTGAAAATGCACATAGATACTGGAAATGCGCGCCCAATTAATCAACGCCCCTATCGTTTGCCCCTGGCCAAGAGAAAACTTGTAGATAAAGAATTAGATGAAATGCTGGAGCTGGGAGTAATAGAACCCAGCAGCTCAGCATGGGGAAGCCCGATATTGTTGGTCCCAAAGAAAGATGGGAGCAATAGACCTTGTGTCGACTTCAGAAAACTAAACTCTGTAAGCAAAAAGGATGCTCATCCACTTCCAAATATTCAAGATATTTTTGACAGTTTAGCAGGATCAACTGTCTTTTCCACCATCGACCTAAAAAGCGGCTACTGGCAAGTAGAGATGGACCCGGATAGCATGGAAAAGACAGCGTTTGTGTGCCATAGGGGCCTATTTCAATTCCGTAGGATGCCTTTTGGACTCACTAACGCACCAGCCGTCTTTCAACGGGCCATGAACAAAATGTTTTCGGAATTTATTGGCAAATTTTGCATGACTTTCATAGATGATATTGTAATCTATTCCAAATCTGAAGAGGAGCATGATCACCATTTGGCTCTGGTGTTTGATAAATTAGAAGAATACGGAATTACAGTCAAAAAGAGTAAATGTATTTTCAAACAAGAGAAGGTAGATCTCCTCGGCTACCAAGTTTCAAAAGATGGAATTAATTCCCACCCAGATAAATGTAGTGCTATCAGGGATATGCTACCTCCAGAGGATGTGAGCGGAATTCGCTCCTTCCTAGGAATGACTGGGTATTACCGTCAATGTATCCCAGATTATGCTAAGGTAGCTCATCCTTTGGTCAAACTTACCAAAAAGTATGCCAGGTTCGAATGGTTGGAAGAGCAGCAAAGCTCATTTGAAACTCTGAAGGAATTACTAACTTCAGATAGAGTAATGGCGCACCCCCAGTTGGATAAGCCTCATCGTCTCTATAGCGATGCGTGTGATTACGCAATTGGGGCCATATTGGTCCAGTCTGATAGTGAAGGCATAGAGAGGCCAGTTCAGTATATCTCTAAACAACTCTCTGGGCCACAACTCAATTGGGCTACGATTGAAAAGGAAGCTTATGCAATCGTGTATGCCTTAAATAAGCTCAGACCTTATCTACAGGGTAGCGAATTCAAAATTTACACTGACCACAAGCCTTTAAAGTCTCTGTTTGTGGGAGAAGTTAAAAACACCAAAATTCAAAGATGGGCGGTATTAATAGCAGAGTTTGGGGCTCCCATTGAATATAGAAAAGGGGCAAACAATATCAGGGCAGACATGCTTTCTCGAATAAAAACAAACCCCAAGAAGGAAGGGCCGACTCTCAGTTCTCTTGAAGTCTGTGCCTTGGAGGAGATAGATGAAATTCCTTGGGAATTTGATAAACTCGAGAAAGACAAAATACGTTTAGAACAGAGGGAGTTGGAACAATTTCAACAGGGGATGGAGGATGAGGGGGATTACACCATAATTGATGGCATGCTTTTCACTCTCACCCCTCCCCCAGGCAAGCCAGCCTACCCCCGCCTGGTCCTGCCACCCTCAGCTAGGCATAGAGTAGTGAGGCGCGCCCACACTGAAGTAGGCCACCAGGGCATGAGGAAGACCTTAGATAGGATCCAAGAGGCTTATAAATGGCCCACCATGAGAAGAGATACCTATAATGTCTTAATCCGATGTGCTAGGTGTGCTGTAAACAGAGTGGGTAGGGCGCGTGTACCTCCTACTGCGATGCCAATAGCAAAATATCCTGGTCAGATACTGGGAATGGATCTCTGTGGTCCCTTCCCGGTCTCTGATAAAGGTAATAGATACATCTTGACTGTAATAGATCACGCAACGGGCTGGGTAGAAGTCAAACCCATACCCTCCAAAGCAGCTAAAAACATTGCTGATTATCTGGCTAATGAATATGTCCCTAGGTATGGCCCCCCAGAGGTGCTCATCACCGACCGGGGACTAGAATTTATGAACCAGCAAGTGGAAGGGTACCTTAAATCCATAGGCACTGAAGTGAGGCATTCTACAGCTTTTCACCCCCAGACAAACGGTAAAATTGAAAGATTTAACAAAACTTTTAAAAATATACTAAGAAAATTCATCAATGCAAGACCAGCAGAGTGGGAGAGCCATTTAGGTCCAACCCTCTGGGCACATAGAGTCTCCACTTCTTGTGTAACTGGTTTTACACCATATTTTTTAACTTTCGGCACCAATCCAAGATATCCCTTTTCTAAAATATTCCCCACTCCAGAGGGAACAGAAGATGCCGTACTCAGTGAGCGCCTACAGGCCTTAACAGATGCGTTCAGAGAAGCTGCTGAGCGCACTGAGGCCAGTAGAGTGGCTAATTATGAGAGATTAAGGGCCAGAGCAAATGCAAAGGATCTAAAAATAGGGGATCATGTGGTGGTGCTATCAGGCACCAGCGCTCCATTGGATCCCAAGTGGGATCATGGTTATGTAATAACGGGGATAAGGGGTACCACCCTAACTATGAGGGGACCCCAGGGTGAACACAGGCGTATAAATAGGGATAGGGTAAAAATGGTATCTGGGGAAATAGAATGGGATGTACTGAGAACTAGGCAACCGAGGGCGGGTCAAGGAAAGAGAAATAAGGCTCGGAGACAAGCCCAAAAAGCTCAACAAGTTCATGTTCCACCACCTCCCCCACCCCAGCCTAGGGCAGTGCCCGACACTGTTTATTTACCCATACCAAACATGCCTCCTCCAATTCAGATAGAACAGGAAGACCAAGCGAGAGCAGAGCAACCAGAGGACGAGCACATGCATGTGGAGGACGAGGACCAAGTGCCACGCCCACCTCAACCACAACAAGTGCCACGCCCACCCCAGCAGCGACCGCCGAGGGAGAAGGTGCTAGTACTAGCTTCACCTAAGCCAGTTACATTGCGCCGACCCCTGCAACCAGCCGTTGCTGTGGAGACTGCTCCCCCGCGCACACCACCACCAGGTCCTGTTACAAGGTCAAGGGCAAAAAGAGGGAGGATAGAGACCCCAACCAAGTGCCCTAAACCCAAGGCTTTGACCACCACCTCTGAATGCACTGAAAAGAGGATCAAAGTGTTCCACCCTCTAGGCTCTACTAAGAGGGAAAGGCCTGACTCCTCACCAAACCCAGCCACGCCCACTTCACCCGTGCAGAGGCCGAGGAAGCTGCCCTGTATACCCCCACCATCGCCACCACCATCACCACCACCTACACCCCCACCCCCACCGTCACCCCCACCACAGCCCCAACCATGGGAGTTCGACCCAGGGGCACCACCAGTGACGGACTTCTCTCAACCTACACCTTCCAGTCCCTCCTCATAATCGCCCTGGCTATGATGGCTAATGGCGATTTGTTTGAGGAGGAAGGGGTGTTGGTGTATGAGGAGGGGGAGGTCAGAGCCCTGACCGCGACTTGGACAACAGTGATCGTTCTACACCCCCCCACGACCCCTCCTGTCAGTGCTTGGGTCTCCGTCCTAAGAAGGCGAATTGGAGAACTCAGACAGGCGGAGGTTGTGGGAGACAGAGATGTCAGTGCCTGGGAGGAGCACATGGGCTTCCTCCAGGCAGAGATTCCAACACCAGTCCAACAAGACACCCGAAGGAAGAGAGGCCTATTCAATTTTGTGGGCTCACTAAGCCGTGCCTTGTTTGGCACCGCTACTGTAGGACAGGTGAACGAATTAAGATCTGCAGTACAAGAAGCTCAGGCTAGCGAGAGCGCATTGGCCCATTGTCAGGAAGAGATGGTGTCGGTGTTGAATCAGACAAGGCTCTACATGACAGAGAACCGCTTGGACATCGCGCAGCTCCAAGCTGCAGCAAGTAACATCTCCCGCCAAGTGGCAGACATTCTAACACAGTTAAATGGTTTCAGTAAAGATATTCACAGGATTCATATGAAAAGGGAAGTGGATATTCTATTGCAGCGAGTGAGTAGGGCGGTGGAAAATTACCACCGTCAAAACGAATTATTTTATCGCCAGCGCATTCAGCTGGAAAGGGGATTCTTAACAGACCAGATTTTACCACTGGCCTACTTATCAGAAATATTGTCTAAATTACAAGAAGGGAAACATTACACCCCACAAGATAACCGCTGGTATTATAGACACCTGAACGTTCGACTATTATTAGACGGCGAACAGGAGCTGATATACCAGACAGTAATTCCAGTAATTCCGGCAGTTTCAGGCACTCAATTTTTACACTATAGATTAAAGTATTTTCCGGTCCCATATGGTGCTGACCACCTGAGAAAGTTGGTAGGAGAGGAGGAGGTGGCCCTAGATAGCATATCCAGCGCGTCATTTCTTCCTCAGCACTGTATCGGGTTTGAACCCCAGATTTGCTCAGCTGCAATAGAGCATCTAACCCCGACCTGCGAAACAAATATTATTTTAGGTAAAAAGCCAGACCTTTGTAAGGCGCAGATTGTAAAAAGAAATAACTTAACAAACCAAGTGTTTAGAGAGGGAGAGTCCATTTCTTCTGTAATTCTGGCTATTTATGAACCTCTGGAAACAATCTTGAGGTGCCCTGGGCAGAAACCAGTGATACAAACGTATCATTGGCATGCCAGGGTGATTTTAGAAGGCGGTTGTCTCCTGGTTGGAAAGGATTGGCGTGTAAGTAGCATCCAACGCCATGAGTCCCATATAACACTCCCCATCCCCAAGATTATGCCCCTCCCTGGGTTTAATCTGACTTATGGCAAATTATCCCTTTACCCCCATTTAGATCAGCAATTGACTTTCCTGCCAAGAGCTGAAATACCCTTACTCGCCCTGACAGATTTCCCTAAACCCGTTTCCCCCCTGATTTCCTCCACCCCTTGGTCTGAAAGTTCTATCTGGGGTATAGCCACTCTCATCCCCACTCTCCTAGGAGTCATGACCCTGGGAATAATCTACCTCCGCCGAAAGGGGCTCGCCCCAAGAGGTAAAGTCAGCCTTTTGTGTTGTCTGAGGAACCTTAAGCCCCGAGAGAATATCCCAATAGGACCCCCAACCCACCACCCTGTAGCCCTAGCCCTCCAAGACCTAGATCGAGAGGAGGGAGAGGCCACTCCAGGCGCTAGGACTGGCTCTCGTTCCCTCGAGCATATCCCTGCCCCCTCCCCCGCCTCACCATATTACGCTGCCAATTTCGGACTGACCAGGATGAAATAATTAGTCTACCAATGTTTATTTGGTTTCTCTGGGGTAACAAACACTTTTTGAACTTGTCTGTAACTTACTCTTGTTTAATATTTACTATTAATATTTGTTCTGTCCTCTTCTCGGGTGCGAGGGAGATCACAGAACACAGAGTAGTATACCTGGGTGAAATCCATTTTCTCCCTCGGGAGGAAATGGTGGAATCCGTGGACAAGGATCCAGCCCAAAAAGGTATTTTTATTTCAACTCTCATTGTGAGAAGTTGTTTTTACACAAACAGAATCGGTCGAGACAGAGGAGCCTGAGAGGAAGCACCATGGAATCGAAGCCCTCACCTTGTCCCCGACCATTCTGCTTTGAATAGGTATTTTTCCAAGTAATGAGAGTTTATACGTGATGCTACAGTAAAGTCGACATGTGTTCTGTAGTGTCTGAGGTTAAAAGTGGAAATATTGTAGTGTTGACTACCCAACCGCTCTCACTCTCCATGGCCAAAGGAGGAGAGAGAAAGAGACGGGCGTCCTGTCGGTCAGCGACGAGGTCCAGCGGGGGCCTCGGCTGACCGGCCGGGCAGAGGAGACGGCGGTGACGACCGTACTTGAGAACTTTGTGTGTACTAGCTCCGTACAAAGGAAGACATTTAACAGTGTTCAGAAGCACACTTAAAAACACAGAGACTTCTCTTACATAATATTCGACTAAAAGACTTTTTAGTGCAGGGTGATGGTCTCTGATATAAATGAACACTCCTTTTAATAGAGCCACTCCCTTTGGAAACTTTCCATCTTGACCCGTTAGGTCTACAGATATAATAATTTATAATACTTTTACCTTACCCTTTTTATGATTTTGTGTGTGTAAATTATGTAACCTTATTTCTATTTCTCTTGTTTGGTTGGACTGGGTTGATCAGTGGCTAAATATTTTGTTCGAAAGAAAGCTTTCAACAAAAATAAAATATGGGACGAATGTAAAGAACTGAAATCTTTAGACCCAAGATCCGACCTATTTAGCCCTGATCATGGTCGGGGCATGCACGCCACACATGGCCTGGCCAGGAGGGAGGGGGAGATGAGCCACTCAGGGCTCACCCCGCCTCCCCCAGCCCGACCTAATTACTGTATACACTGCTCTGGGTTTATCAAGAGGGGGGAAGGGCTAAGAGGGAGGGGGGCTGGCACGAGCCTTGGGATCTATGAGTAAGGGGTGGGAGGGGGAAGGCTGAGGAGAGGGATCCAACTTGCATGCACTCCATTTATGGTCTCTGCATGGGGAGCAGAGGTCGGCGTGTGGGCAAAGAAGATTCTCTCTCCCTCAGCCAATTAGAGGGAAGGGGAAGAGCCAGTGGAATATTTCCTGGGTTTGATTATATGAATAATTCATGATTTTGGAGTATAAAATAAAGTGAAAGACTCGGACCTAGGTACTCGCTGAGTCACCACCGCCTAGGCCGAATCCAGACGAACTACAACCTCGGACTTCTTGTCTCACTTCTTCATCTTACTGAACCTATGGGCTAAAAACCCTTAGACTTCTTTACAATGTACTGTATTGCATAATTGTGATGTATTGTGTATACCCTGTATCACTTATTTCTGTACGAAGAACATCTTGCCATTTACTTGTACACACCTTGTTATTGTGCGGATTGTATTTGTGACTACTCCGGAAATCCTTTCCTTCAGATGTCTTGGTTAGCCCGGCTGACCATGTACCTTGTGATTGCACTGTGGGGGAAATAAAGCTACGGAAACAGAGATCGTTGTCCATGTTTTACTTTCCCTTAGTTGAGAGGAAGATCGATACTGATAAACTACCTGTAGGATAGGTAATCGAGACCTCTGGGGTTCACTACATAACGATTGCACAGTCTCAGAGGTATGAACAATAACTCATTCTTGTATGAACTTGACAATCCCTGGTGGCAATTTTGCAGTCTGTATTTGGGCTGTTCTATTGAAAATTTTCACATTCTGCTCATACATAGCTTCCGTCTAAACTTTTCAGTGTTTTTACTTCCCCTCTCTATCTGGTTGGTGGGTATATTTAAACAAATGATATATTAAGCTTTAGAGCTGACAGCAGGTCTTTCGCATTGAAAGATATATTAAGAGGCAAACATTTTTTTATTTTTTTGGGGGGTAGGGTAGGAGGAGGGGGAGGGGGTTAGAATTGCCAAATTTAGCCCTTCTATTATTCATCAGGGTACCAAGCACAGTTCTTGATACCTATTCTACCGTAGTGCTAAATAAATCTTTAATTCGCTTTTCACACATGGTCCAATTATGCACAATTAAACAAGCCATATTCTTGATCAAAGAGTACCGAAAGAAGGGAGATTATAGTAACCATTGGTCACCCAGTGCTCATATGGGGGCCAATACTGAACATCAGTGACACAGTGCCAATAAGGAGAACTAAACTAGACATGGGTCAGACAGTGCCTAAATGCCCTCCTAAACTGAACATTACACAGTGCCCATATGTGATGTGTTTCAGGAAAATGAGTCATAAGTCGCAAAATTGATATTTTTCAAAGTGTTTGTATCACAATATCACAATATTGGAATGTTCTGATCTTTAGAGGGTTTATCACTTATAGCTATATCAATCGATGTCTGAAATTTCAGAACAATCTATGTAATATATCCTTTCGTTTAAAAGGTCCCCATATGGACTATATTTAGTTATTTTACGGTCTATTGACCCCCAGCAATATTGGAAACTTTTTTTTTCAAAAACGAAAATATCAAACTTAAAATCTAGAAATACTTATTAGATTATTAGACTGTTTACTATCATTGGCATCGGCTTGATCTCATCTTTTCAAATATAATAATATCTCAAAATCTATTTTTTGCGACTTATGACTCATTTTCCTAACACGGATCACATATGGGGGTCTGTAGTGAACATATGTCACATTGTGCCCATATGATACTCTCATCTAACCATAGGTCACATAGTGTCCAAAGACGGGACTACACTAAACATAGGTCACACAGTGCCCAAATGGGGGACTAAACTGAACATATTTATACTACGACTGAATGGGTTATTCACTTTGAGCGGGAAGAATACGCCTATTTAATAGTTTGTTCATTTCTATAGATGGCACAATATTATAGATTAAAGGGAGGTACCAGTCAAATTTCACGTTAAACCCATGCGAGCCACAAGTATTTTGGTATGTCGGTGGAGTAGTGGGTGAGTGTATAGCCAGTATGCTTTCAGTGCATATGCACGCATTGGTATGGATAGGCCTTGCAGTAGGTGTATCATACTCCAAGTAATATTCAGTCACTTAAAATATGAATATCATACCTTCGGCATCAGTTCAACACGGTGAATGATAGTCCATTTCTGTTCTAGACCAACCCCCTCAGTTGTTTTGGGGATTCATGGGATTCATGGAAGAAATAACAGGTTATATCCGACTAATGGCACAAATTGTGGCAGAGCTCGCTCAGTTGAGTTAAAGAAAGAAAGACAGATATAGTATACAAATAACATTCCAACATTTCAGAGATTAATGTACCAAGGTTAAACACTAATGCAAGAGTGTATGAGGCGCCAAGTGTTACCTACATAATTCAGTTTTTTTCTGGTAGTCAGACAGACCGAATTTTAAAATACAACCACAAAACATTTTTAAAAATGATACCAAATAAATAAATGCTGGGACAGAATAAATAAATGCAGTGGACAGAATTAAAAAGTATAAGTACCGAAGTAATAAATACAGACACAAAATTTATAAATAATCACCGAATTAATTAATAGTCACCAAATTATAAATACAGAGCCAAAATAAATAAATACAGAGACAAAATTAATAAATAGTCACAGAATTATAAATAGAAATACCAAATTAATAAATAGAGACAGAATTAATAAATAGTCACCAAATTAATAAATACACACACCAAATTAAAAAAATACTCACCAAATTAATAAATACAGTGACCAAATTAATAAAATAGTAACCAAATTAAAATGTAAGACCAAATTAAAAGTACTGACAGAGAATTAATAACTGAATTAATAAATACACTCACCGAATTAATAAATGCAGTCACCAAATTAATAAATAAAAACACCAAATTAATCAAGGCAACCACCAAATAATTAAATACAAAGACCGAATTAATAAATACATCTGGCATTATTTAATTCGGTACTCCTCTCACACACACCAGGTGGCAGCTCCAGTGAGAAGAAAAATAGTCCCAGTTGAGTGGGGGGACTTGGCAGGAATGGGGGGGAGGTCGGTGGGAGTGGGGGGTGGTCGGCGGGAATGGGGGGAGGCGAGAATGGGGGGGGGGGGGAGGAGGCAGGAGTGGGGGGGAGTGGGAGGAAGTCGTTGAGAATGGTGAGTGTATTTATTAATTCGGTGAGTGTATTTATTAATTTGGTGAGTGTATTTATTAATTCGGTGAGTGTATTTATTAATTCAGTGAGTGTATTTATTAATTCGGTGAGTGTAATTTGGTGAGTGTATTTATTAATTCGGTGAGTGTATTTATTAATTCGGTGAGTGTATTTATTAATTCGGTGAGTGTATTTATTAATTCGGTGAGTGTATTTATTAATTCAGTGACTGCATTTATTAATTCGGTGACTGCATTTATTAATTCGGTGAGTGTATTTATTAATTCAGTTATTAATTCTCTGTCAGTACTTTTAATTTGGTCTTACATTTTAATTTGGTAACTGTTTTATTAATTTGGTCACTGTATTTATTAATTTGGTGAGTATTTTTTTAATTTGGTGTGTGTATTTATTAATTTGGTTACTATTTATTAATTCTGTCTCTGTATTTATTAATTTGGTATTTCTATTTATAATTCTGTGACTATTTATTAATTTTGTATCCCTATTTATTAATTCAGTGATTATTTAATAATTTTGTGTCTGTATTTATTAATTCGGTCATTATACCTTTTAATTCTGTCAACTGCATTTATTTATTCTGTCCCAGCATTTATTTATTTGGTGTCAGTTTTAAAAAAGTTTTGTGGTTGTATTCTTAAATTTGGTCTTTCTAACTACCAAAAAAACACTGAATTATGAAGGTAACACTTGGCGCCTCATAATAGTGTGACCATTTGGTATAGTACTTAAGTAACCAAAGCAGATAAACACAATTTCACACCATGTAAATATGCAGAAAAGAAACTCCAAAATAGACAAAACAAGGTCAACCACTTTCGCAGAGTGTGACCATTGGTAACTTTTTGTGTGAATTCCTATGTTGTTTTCCTTTACTTCGGTGGGAGATTCCTACCCTAAAAAGCATTGTGTGTAGGCATTTCCTTCCCAGAGCCATTCCTTCCCAGCTGCTAAGTAAGGAAAACTAGCTGCTCACGAGGGAATTCCTTCAGTCCCATACAGTTTCAATTATGTTTCTCTGGGAACTTTCCTACAACTTTCCCTTCACACGAAGCATAGGTAATCACATAGGAATTTATTACAGCATTTCCCTCCTTGAACCACTCAATATCACCTGCCTACTTCAAACAACAGTCTTTAAGGTCATGGTAAATGAGGGGACATGCCTTGTTCTCACTAGAAATCAACACCATTCACACACAAATAATTGAGACAATTTAGGTCAAGGACAAATTTGACAGGTTTATAATGAAACCCTCAGGTTGGTGGTTCAAGTCCCACCCAGTGCTGCTTGTGTTTTTCTAGCCAGGCTCACCTTTCAAGTCATTGCAAGTCCATCGCTTGAATCCCAGCTTGGAAGGCTAGTTTTTTCTAGCCAGATTCTTTCAAATTATGTTAATAATCAACAGGAAAATCATCTAACATCAGAAACGTTGAACTATAATAATAGCAGATATATATGGCTAGAAAAATTATATTTTTGCAGTCAATAAATCCTATGGAATTCAGGAGGGAACACCTACAAGGTGTTCCTTAGTTTTCCACTCTTGTCATGTTTAACTCAGAGGAAAGAATGAGGGAAATTACTTATGAGGGAAAACTTATGAGGTAAATTCCTACAGAGGGAACCAGAAAAATTATGAACATAGGAAAATTCCTACATCAAGAAGGGTCAGTTTCTAGGTCACATATGTGGACATAGAATCTAATCATTTCAGGGTAATCTACATCATATTTAAACATATAAGAATCAAACTATTTCATACTTCACCTTCTTATTTAGTTTTTTTATTCCATGACTTGGCAGGGAGAGTGAAGCATATCGGATATGGGTCAGATTGTCAGAAAGTGTACAATTGGCAGCTGTACACGTTTAGTAAATTCGGCTTAATTAAGCTGCAATTTGGTCAATACAAGGTAAAATCGAGTATATTCGGCATTGCATTGATTCTAGCAATCGGTTTGGTTAGGTTGAACTGTGTTTTGAACTTTATTTTCGTCTGAAATTCGGGTTATTTAAAAAGATTGGTGAAGGTGAATTGTACATTTTCTGAAAATCTGACCCGTATACTTCACCCTAAAAACCATTGAAGTATTTTTTACTTATACGCCCGTAGTATAAAAAAAAATACATCTAAAGTCACGTTTTTTCAACTGCTGGGTCTGATTGAAAAGTTGATATTGATAGATATCTGGTCTTCAGAATTCTTTGCACGCAAATAAATATGAACTCGAAGAGGGAGCTGCAGTACATTTGACATCTGATCATAGTCGGTTGCCCCTATTTATTCAAAATAAACAATAAAACAAAAAGAAAACAAAAAAGAAAAAAAAATCCAATGCTGTCCTTGCTAGATCGCTCACAAACTGATTCAAACTGACTGGCGGGTACAAGCATAGCAACACACAAACAATACACGTAACCAAGTGAGTACTACGGTGGCCTAAATGAATGGTGGCTCAACACTGCTGCAATTATACCTACATTTAATCAATTAAATATATTCCATTTTCTTAACTCAGATTTCTTACAAGGATGAAAAAGCTGTGAATAATTATCCACAAGCCTGGCCTATGGGAGTGTGGTCCTCATGACGTCATTAAACTGCTACATAGACTGGGCCACAGATGAGACATTCTCCATCCAAGGGGCATGTTCCAGTACAATAGTGCACCAGCACTTTTGGGGTTAATCTGGGTGTGCTGATCATGAAAATATCACTGTCACCAAGCTGAAATCTGATTCCTTCCTGCAAAAACAAAGATGGCCACCTCTGGTGCATGGCTCTGGATTAGTATAGTGTGATGTAACATTACGTAACATTGTGTAACCTCATTATCTATCTAATTATCACCCATTAATTATAATATCTCATTATTAAATTCGCTAATTATACTTAGCTATCCAGTACTGTGCAAGTCGACTTATTCATGCTAAGCCATAGGTATTACGTAAGGGCTCCGCCCCCTACTCTTTCCCACATCCTGTAGGAACATGTGTACAGATTCTAGTTCATTAAATCAGTTGCTTAGTTCTTCTCACGAAGACCACACATTCGTTTGCTATTCTTCCATTCATACCTTAACACTGGCGGACAACCCGCTCGATCTTGGACTTATAAAATCTCACATGAACAAGCGAGTTCTTTCCTGGAATATGGAGAGATTATTTGAACATTTCATCAGATAATAAGCATGGAAGATGCTCCGAATTCGCCTGAGTTGGCATTGTTCGACAGACTAAAGAAATCGGTGGAACGATTGGCAGCCATCCCTCAAGCGATTGTGACGAGAAGACAATTGAGAGAAAATTGTGGTAAAATATTAAATCAACAGCCTAAACAACTTGTTTTCGAGGAACATCCCTATGAAGTGCCTCATGCTATGGAAGATGAGCAGGAAAGACAAGTAGAAATAAATCCACAAGCAATTCCGCTACCCCCTCCTCCAGCACGTGAACAGATAGAAGAGCCAGAACAAGTTCAACAGGAAGGAGTAGTGAATAATCATTGGTTAGACGATATTATGAACAGAAATGTGCAGCAACTAGCTGGGAATAATATTGGTCAGGAACGGTTAGTTGAAGACAATCCAGTCGACGAGGAGAGAGCCGGCGACCAAGCGCTAGAGGAACATTTAGCGCCCAACCCCGACGACGCGGTGAATGATCCAGCGATAGATCACCAAGGTCAGGCTATCGACGATGGACAGCAGCCACAGGTTGGTTTAAATGTTGAGAACAATGTCAATGAAAACGTGGTAAATGAAGGGGAAGTTCTGGAGGAAAATAACCAGAATCAACGTGAAAGA